>CM032757.1:16207497-16650142 GCA_019155195.1 Avicennia marina
AGAAGTTCGTCATGTTCTACGTTAAGTTCAAATAAGTTCATCGTATTATTCATTAAATTTATAGAAGTTTGCCATGTTTTTCATCAAATTCAAAGAAGTTCATTGCATTCTTTACCAAATTCGGGGAATTCATCACCAAATTCAAGGTTGTTTTCATCAAAGTCCCTAAATCCAGTATTTGATCCAAGATCGTGGTGTTAAACCCGGATATTAGTGTTGCTGAGGACTTAACAACCCTCAAGGAAGATCAAGCACGAGCCCTTTCCTGTAAGATTGTTTAAGTTTCAAGCCAAGCATTCTTGAAAGAAGAATCAGAGGATTAAAGTTAAAGAATAGAACTCACACAACTCAATTTGGTCCAAATTATTCGATCTCACACTGAGTTTTCTTGTTATCCAAGAATTTACTCCTACAAATTTCTAGCACACCTAATGGGATATCTCTACCTCTCATCTCTTTCTTTGTCAAATTTCAAGCAAACTTAAAGTTTCAAATAAGTCACTATGGCCAGCAACAAGGGAAAGTCTACCAAAGTTGCTACTTCAACTGCTGCAAGAAATGCTGGGACTGTCACTTGAAGTGTGGCAAAAAGGCTAGCATACTCCGAGCTAACTCCTCTCCCTGAGGCTGTTGATAATCTGCTCTTTGTAGGTGAAGACCACAAGGACAACTCTGCACCTTCAAGCCTTCGCTCTAATGCTTCGTTTGTCTCCAACATGGCACCAGTTATGATGACTAACACTTCAAGTCTTAAGGACCAAATTGCTGCATTAATTAAGGTCATCAAAGGCCTTACCAAACACGTCGAAGAGCAAGACTCACGAATCTCGAGACTAATGAATAAAATAGACGATGCTGAAACCAACTAGGAAGTTGAAAAGGTGCCTGAAATGCCTTATGAGGCTGAAGCATTTACCAAATAGCCAACCGATGATCAAAAGAAGTCCGTAGTCAGAGAACTCCTAATTTCCTCTGATGGCTTGATTCCTATTGATCAACTGAAAGATTTTATTGAGGGCACCATCAAAAACAAATTCGATGAAGATATCAAGTTAACTTTGACATATGCCAAGCCTTATTCGAAAAGAATTGACAACTTGAAGATGTTGATAGGTTATCAACCCCCTAAATTTTAACAATTTGATAGAAAGGAAACTCCAAACAACATGTGGCTCACTTTATAGAGACGTGTAATGATGGTGGGATGTATGGGGACCACCTAGTCAGGCAATTCATCCGCTCCTTGAAAGGAAATGCATTCAATTGGTATACTGACCTTGAGCTCGGGACTATCGACAGTTAGGAACAAATGGAGTATCAATTCCTTAATCACTTTTATAGTACAAGGCGGACTGTCAGCATGATTGAACTCACAAATACTAGCCAGTAGAAAGATGACTAGTCATTGACAACATCAATAAGTGGAGGAACTTAAGTTTGAATTGCAAAGACAGACTCTTTGAAGCCTCTGGCATTGAGATGTGCATACAAGGTATGAACTAGGGCCTACAATACATTCTTCAAGGGATTTGACCCAAAACTTTTGAAGAATTGACCATGTAGGCTTACGATATGGAGCTAAGCATAACTGCAAGTGGTGTCGGTGGACTACCTAATTCAGAGTTTCGCAAGCTGAAAGACAAGCAGAAAATAAAGAAAGGGGGCAAGCCTCCCACCAAAACTCTTACTAAAGAGTTTATGGTGATACATGCTAAATTCATTCTAGTCAAAGGGAAGGAAAAGGTAGACTAGAAAAAAGAAATGCCTTAAAAGCCAAGAAGGCTAACTCTAAAAGAGTTGCAAGCTAAATCATATTCTTTCTTGGATACGAATGTCTCGGGGATCTTCAACGACTTGCTAAAGGCCAACCTCATTGAATTACTAGAAATGAAGTGACTTGCGGAAGGCGGGAAGATTGACAATCTCAAATATTGCAAATACCACCGCTTGGTTGGGTACCTTATCTATGATTGCTTCGTATTCAAAGAGAAGGTCATCGAATTTGCGCACTAAAGGAAAATTACGTTGGAGGATGATAGTGCAAGTGCTAACACCATCACCCTTATCAACCAAATGGAGAAAAGTCACCAAATCGACAACTCTTCGAACGAAGCTGGTTGCTTCCACAAGAAAAGTTAACTCCCCATTGAAGATTGCATAACCACAATGGTCTTCAAAAATGAAGATTTGATGTTGGGGTCCTAACCTCATAACAGGCCAATTATGCCCATGAACAAATCAATCGAATGTTGATCAATGATGGCTCAGCCGTCAACATTCTACCCTTACAAACTCTTAGAGAGTTGGAGATCTCAACTGATAAGCTTTCAAATTGTTGTTTAGTTATCTAAGGATTCAACCAAGGGGGGTACAAGGCCTTAGGCACTATAAGGATGAAGTTATTCATAGACGACATAGAATCAACAGCTTTGTTCCATGTCATTAATGTTAAAATATAATACAACTTACTCTTCAGCCGACCATGGCTCCACAGGAATGGAGTAATCCTTTCTACCCGGCACTAATGTTTCAAACACTATTAAAATGGTGTTTTGAAGAAAGTACTCGGCGACTGCAAACTATTTACAGAGGCTAAATCCCATTTCGCCGATGCAAAGTATTACCTAAGCAAAGTTGGGACTTCTGAAGCTAACGACTCTCAAGAAAACGTGAAACGAGACAACTTGGCAAAGAAAGATGCCCCAACTAACATGGTACATTTCAAAAGCTGCACGGATAAAAAGCCAGCAATCAATGATGCTCTTAAAAGATTGACACTGCCTCTGACTCAAATTGACGGTGAAACACCTACCTAAATGCCCAAAGAAGTTGTGAAGAAACATCAAGAGGCTCAAGAGTTAACGACTATGAAATGCTTCAGTCCCAAGACATACAAACTCTTCATTAAGGTTGAATATAACCCGTAAGAGCAATCACCATTGGGAAAGCTTCTGCAGAAATCATCAACCCAAAACCCATGAGCAAGACTTAGGTATGAGCAGCCAAAAGGTTCTGTCTGTATTGCTATAAGAAAAGCCTCCACTAACACCATCACAGAGGAAGACTACTTTTTAAGAGTTGAAAAAAAGGTCAGCACGAGTATCAGTCTTCAAAAGGCTTCGCCCACTCAAAAAGCAGAATTGCAGAAGCCAAAAGGGGGCATTACTGAAGCTCTAAAACAAGACAGGAAATTCCAAAGCCTAATCCCTTCCTGTATGTAGCGGCAACAAACTTGATCATGTCTTGTGATAGAGTCTTTAAAACTAAATTTCAAACTATCATCTTCAGCAAATCTCAAGTTGAGGAAGATGATGATAGAGAAAGAATAGGCTCTTCCAACTATATAACCTTATAAAAAAAAGGGGAACCTATCGAAGAGGATGCTGAAATTGCACAACCTCAAATGAAAGCAGGTTCTAAGTCTACAATAGATGAACTGAGAGAAGTAAATTTGGGGGACAGTGACGACTCTCGTCCCATTTACATTAGTGCCCTGCTAACAAATGAAGAGGATGATAAATACATGAAACTACTAAAGTAGTTCAGAGACATTTTCTCCTGATCATACAAAAAAAATACTTGACTTAGATTCAAAGGTGGCTGTGCATCACCTAACTGTGAAGAAGGGAGCTTGTCCTATTAAGCAAGCACAATGTCGATTTTGACTAGAATTTCTCTCTTAAATTGAAGTAGAAGTCAACAAATTAATCAAAAATGGATTCATTTGAGAAGTTAAATATCCTACATGGATCTTTAGCATTGTCCTTGTAAGAAAAAACAATGGGCAAATTCGAGTCTGTGTTGACTTTAGGGATCTCAACAAAGTATGTTCTAAAGATGATTTCCTTTTACCTATCACGAAACTTATGATCAACGCCATGACAGGACATGAAGCGCTCTCCTTCATAGATGGATCATTTGGATATAATCAAATACACATAGCACTTGAAGATAAAGAATTGATAGCCTTCCATACACCCAAAGGCATATACTGCTATAAGGTAATGTCATTCGGCCTCAAAAATGCTGGAGCCACATATCAAAGAGTCATGTGAAAGATCTTTGATGACATACTCCACAAAAACATCGAATGCTATGTTGATGACCTTGTGGTAAAGTCGAAGAAAAGAAAAGATCATTTGCATGACTTAAGGAAGGTCTTCGAGCATTTAAAGAGATACCAATTGAGGATGAACTCATTGAAATGCGCATTTGAAGTTGCCTCTGGCAAATTTTTGGGCTTCATTGTTTGCTACCAATGCATCAAAATTGAACAAGCTAAAATTGATGCTGTTTTGAAGATGCCAGTCTCAAAATATTTACAAACTCAAGAGTCTAAAAGGAAAATTAGCATATATCAGAATATTCATCTGTAACTTAGAATGGTGTTGTTAACTGTTCAGCCGCCTTATGAAGAAGGCATTCCATTTGAATGAGATAAATTATGTAGAAAGGCTTTTGAAAGCATTAAGTTCTACCTGGCAACTCCTCCAGTGCTGGTGGCCCCAGTACCCGGCCGTCTGTTAATCCTATACGTTGCTGCAGAAGAATGTTTAGTAGGAGTCCTATTGGTGCAAGAAAATGACAAAAAGAAAGAGAACGTTCTTTACTCCCTGAGCAAGATGATGACACCAAATGAATTAAAATACTCACCAATTGAGAAAATTTGTTTGGGACTTTTTTTCACCATCTAAAAGTTAAGGCATTACTTTGAAACTCATATAGTCTATTTTGTGTCCAGAGCCAATCCATTAAAGTACATTATGACAAGATCCACTTTTTTCGATAGACTTACAAGGTGGTACCTTCAATTTTAACAATTTGAAATCATATATGTACCACAAAGAGCCGTAAAGGAACAAGCATTGGTCGACTTCTTGGCAGACTATCCTATTCCAACTGAGTGAGACCTTCCCGATGACCTACTTGATGAGAATGCCTTAACAGTTAAAATCACTCCTCCATAGAAGATGTATTTTGATGGAGCTTCCCATAAAGAAGGAGCTGGTGCCAGGGTGGTGTTCGTAACATTTGAAGGACAGGCCCTACCTCACTTATTCACCTTTATGGAAAAATGCTTCAACGATGTAGTTGAATATCAAGCCTTGATCCTCGGACTTGAAATCATCGTGGAAATCAAGCAGCTGCACCTTAAAGTCTATGGGTATTCTAGGTTAGTGGTCAACTAGCAACTAGGGGAATATGAAGTCAAAAAGTCTGAACTACTCCCATACTATAATTATGCCAATATGCTCATGGGTGGTTTGGAGATGTCACCATAAAACATGTGCTAAGAAGGGAAAATAAGTAAGCAGACGTATTAGCCAAGCTTGTCTCTTCCTTGTCTCCACCTGAAGTAGAATACCATGTGCCTATGTACAAAAAATGGGTAGTGCCATCGATGCTCAAGGACGAAGAAAGCGAAGAAGAAACTTATTCTATAGAGGTCGTCAAAGTTGAAAAGAAAGACTGGCGCCAAGCCTTTATTGATTACCTAAAATATGACAAGTTACCAAAAGATCCACGTCGAAAAGCAGATATTCGATGATGAGCAGCTCGCTTCATCTATTTCAATGGCACATTATATAAATGCTCCTTTAATAGGATATTTCTACACTGCTTAGGCGATGATGAAGCCATACAAGCCATGGAAGAAGCACACTCCAGCATTTGCAGTGCCCGCCAATTGGGACTAAAACTTCACTTCCACATCAAAAGGATGGGGTATTACTGGCTGATAATAGTAAAAGACTACATAAAATTCACCCGAAAGTGTCAATCATACCAGTACCATGCCAGCTTCATTCACCAACTGCTTGAGCCCTTGCTTCCTATAGTTGCCTCATGGTCCTTCGACAGTTGGAGCTTGGATGTTGTTAGATCCATAACAAGATCATCTGCCGGCTATCTCTACATTCTCGCTGAAACCGACTACTTCTCAAAATGAGCAGAGATAATTCCTCTCAGAGAAATAAAGAAGGAAAATGTTGCTGATTTCATTCGTGTCAATATAATTTATATATACGGAATCCCTTAGTATATCATTACCAATAATGGAAAATCGTTTGTCAACCGCACAATTAACAAACTATGTCAGAATTTTAGATTCAAGCAAAGGAGGTTTTCAATGTATCATATCCCAGCAAACGGTCTTGAAGAAGCTTTCAACAAGACTTTGTACAACTTGTTAAAAAAAGTAATTTCAAAATCAAAAAGGAATTAGCATGAAAGGATTGGTGAAGTTCTATGGGCTTATTGAACCACTCATAAGACTCATACATAGACGACTCCATATACATTGGTGTACGGTGCCGAGGCTGTCACCTCATTTGAACAGCAAATTCCGTTTTTATGAATTGTCATACAAGAGGGGTTAATTGAGGAAGACAATGCTCTCTTGCGCCTTGAAGAACTAGAGGTGCTTGAGGAAAAGAGGCTCGATGCACAACAAAAGATTGAGTGCTATCAAGCTTGCTTATCCAAGGCATTCAAAAAATGGGCGTGTACTCGATCTTTTCAAATCGGAGAGTTCGTGATCGCAGTAAAAAGGCCTATCATCATCACTTATCGCACTAGAAACAAATTCACCTCCAAATGGGATGGGCCATATGTCGTCAAAGAAGCTTACACTAACGGTGCTTACAAGTTGGTTGACCAAAACAGCGTAAGAGTTAGCCCAATCAATGGGAGATTTTTGAAGAAATATTAGGCTTAAAAACAATCCTATCAAATTAAGGATACAAAAAAAGGGGAGGAAAAAATGACAAAAAAATCCTATCAAATCAAGGATGCGAAAAAAGGGAAAAAAAATGATGAAAATCAACTTCTCCTAGACATGAGCATAAACTGTTAAACCAAAATCCAAATCTAAATTCCTTGACACGAATTTAAAACTGTCAAACCCAAATTAAATACATGCTCTTCGACACATGAGCCTCAACTGTATGTTACTCCTGACCTGCAAGAGTATAAATTGTGAATGGCCTTACCTTTCACAAGTTAAAAAATGTTTGAACTACGTTATGACTTGATCCTATTTTATGGGTATGTGGGCAGCTTGTATACTTTCTAAGTTCAGTCATGAATTTGTAATAGGTTATGTTTTAATTCTTGATTATTGCTGAGGGCACATCCAAACAAAGAAAGCAAAAATAGTGAAATAAGATGTTTTATTGACAAAAGCAAGTGCCTGGCGAAAGAACAATGTGAACTAAGCAATAATCCTGATGAAGCTAAGAAAAAGGATTCAAGCTCTCCAACATATCCCTGGTAGCTATTAAATCCTCTTCAACAGTACACAAAGCTCCTGCAGCTATATCATTTGAAAGCTTGATAGATTGGATAGCAACAATTTCCCCATGGAGCTCACCAACTTCCCCTGCTAACTATCTAAGGGATTCCTTCTGCCATGAAAGGAAAGTAGACAACTCATCCCGTCACTTGGTCAAAAGTTCAAGTTGCTTCTCAACACTCTTCAATTTAGCTTTAGAGGCCTCAACTTGCCTAGTTGCTTCGGTCTCCCTATTTAAGGCCTCTTGAAGTCGACACTCAGCATCCTTCAGCTGCTTAGCAAAGACCTCTTTGGTAGGCATATCAGTCGTTGTAGATCTCACTTTATTATATACTGCGACCTTGGCAAAAAGTGGGTCTAAGAACTCTTCTATGAGGAACACGTCGACATGTTCAAAACGTTTCATGGACTCAAGAACGAGCATAACTTCATATTTGAGGGAAGAAATAAGATCGGGCGAAGTGTCAACTAACCTCTCGCGGAGATTCACCTACAGTCGGGGAAGGAACTCCTCCTCGTGACTCTAGAGAAACTTCTCTACTTTAAATACAAAAGCCACTGCAAGAGAAGGTGTTTTCTTGCCCTCTTCCAAAACACGAATCTCCCCAGGCACTGCGGTTACAAGTGGAGTTGTCTCTGCAACAAGTTTATGATTACCGCTAGAACACCCACCACTGCTTCTAAAGGCCTACCTCTCTACCTAGAAGAAAAGAAAATGCATAGGTAAATTGAAAAGGAAGGCAAAGAATGTGACAAAGAGAAAAGTAACAAACCACCTCCTGGGCAAGATCTCTAACTGACTTTGGGTAGTTGGAAAATTTACATTCTTTCCGACTTAAAGGAGAAGGAGGCCTTCTAATTCTCTTCCAGTGATGATCCCCATTATGACTGGTACTATCATCTAAGATCTCCAAACACGGTCTCTTCTCTGTAGGGACAGCTGGGGCCGTAGGTTTTCGAGGCGGATCTCTGACATCAGGAGACAAGCTTCCTACATTAGGGACGCTACTTTGGGATGAAGTAACGCCCAGCTTCGCGGAATGTTCTTTAAAGTAGTTCACGTGAACTTTAACCCACCACTTCTTATAGGCCTTGGAATGAAACTTCCCCATAAGTGGAGGAACACGGGGAAAGCATGCCTTGGCCCATGAATTAGATAAGGTAGACACCCTCTAAAAATACAAGCCTTCCTTTAAAGAATTTCACGGACATCACGAGTAAGAATGCTAGAAATATCTTGATAGAATTCGAATTGGCGACTAAATCGATGCGGATTATAAGGCTCAACAATGAATTGATTACCTTGTTTTAATGAAAGATAACCCGAACAGATGGCAACAAAATAATCGTCTTCAAACCTGTCACGACTATTGTCATCAACTTAGAAGATATTTCTTTGTTTGGTAATCATGACTTCGGTTCAACTAAAGAGTTCACCCTTATGAATTCTTTGACGCGCCTCATGTGGGTCATAATACCGACCCTACTTTTACCAAAATATGCGATCATCTTTGGGTTATTATCTGCTTTATGGACCAGATAATTAGTCTTAAAATAATAAGCATACCACACATAGACGTAATGAAGTAGAAAAGGGAAGTACATTTATGAATGTGCAATCCTACTCAAACCTCGATAAATAATAGCAAACATGGGAATAGCTAGGCTTACCGCCCTCCCATTTGCCATAATATTTGCCATCTTAAAAATATTCAGACGAACAAAGCTAATGTCCTCGATAAGATGAGCAAAGACGCAAAGCCAAAAGGCAAGGAACACCGCCAAGTAGGTCTCAATTCTAAAATTCTTGCTAACATTAAGATGTGTGAAAAGCTCTTCATCAGAAGATAACCAAGGTCCATGAATGCTAACATCACCAGAAGGGTTGCACGTGGACTTAGAACGGGCTGTCTTTTTCTCATTTCAGGTTAGGGGTGCTAAGTACTTTACTTCCATTTTACACCAAAAGCTGATCCAATCCTCAATAGAAATTGAAAGAGCTTGAGCGTCACTTGGCTCTCCTTGAAGCAAGTGATAAGCATGGAACAAATGTTGGCAAGATCGAGGAACAAACGTGGCCTTATATTGAGGATGAAAATCTGTGGCCAAACACGGCCTTATCTAGACCGAAAGATTTACGTCCAAACACAGCCCTATTCCTTTTGTTCGTTTTTTTTCTCCTTTGATGAAGTTTACACCATCTTCCAGGACACCCACCATCACACCACCATTGTCGCGCTGCCACACCGTCGCTGAAGCCATCATCATCACATCAGGAAATCACTGCTAACATTAGGAACACGCCATAGCAAAGCTTTGTTTGCATTCAGTGTCACTGTCCCGCCCCCGCTGGCCATCAAAAGCTACCATTGCTGTTGCCTACACCACCATGTTCGCACTATTACCACTACATAGAGCCTGGTGCTGTTGCTGTCACCTAACTACTGCCATACTGCCACTCTCGCCCGTAAGTCCTACGTCAAACATTCGCCACCATTGCTCAAAATACTGCACAACCGACTCGTTGCCGTCATCGTGCTCTCACAAAAAGGGTTGAGGAACATGGAAAGTCGGTGCGACATCTACGTTTGTCGGCCAAGGGCGGAAGACGACTGGCATTTGGCGAAAGTTTTCGACAACAATTCCAACCAACACAACAGAACATAGAAGCAAAAAAAAAAAAAAAAAGGAGAAGAAGAAGAAAAAAAGAGAGAAGAAAAGAAAGGGAAAAAAATAATAAAAGAGAAGAAAGTAAAAGAAATTGATGGTCTCACACGCCTCAATCCTCTGTTGCATATTAACTACGATCAAATTGTGTCCGCGGTGGTCAAAACGAGTACTTGGTGTGTGGGGGAGATGATCACGGCTAGAAAAAACCTAAAAACTCTATGATTGAGGCACTAATCAAATCTTTGGTCCATATTTATAAAGATGGTAGCGCTTATAGATAGAGTTCTTTTTGAATTATGATTCATACAGATGATTTTTTTACAATAAGACTTCTACCGCTCTTGAGAAATTAAAATGCTGGCTTGGATATACTTAGAAGATTTGAACTAATCTGCCGCTCCGAATTGATAATGGAAACCTGGGGATTCTTCACAAGATGATAGAAGGGGACCACATCTTGGATGTGGCGTTCCATGTTACTACATAAGGTTGGAAGACGTGCGTGTGCATAAAGACAAATGCAGGGCCGTGGACAAGGGTTAAGCACAATTCCGGTATAAAAATTTGGCTGCAGTGTTCATAATTTATTAGAAATAACTTAGTGGGCTTGGCTTTCATCTTCATGAAACAAAAGTGAGTAACGGAAGCACTATAACTTCTATGCTTGCTGAGAAAGGAATGTGGGTTCGATGGGCTTTTCAAAATTTGAGCCAGAAAAAGTCTTAAAGAGATGAAATATTGTGGGCTTTGCTGAAAAAAAAATCGAAATTTGTTCGTTCAAAATTAAGTTTTAATGAACAAATTTCGAGGGGATATTTGTAGATATACAAATTTTTTCTATCAATTAAATAACGACACACGGAAAATATGACATTAAAATATTAATTAAATTAATTTTTATTTATTTAAGAATTTAAATAAATACAAATTTTAAAATAAATAAATAATTAATTAATATTTTTATCGGCTAATCGAATGAAAATGAGTAACAAAATTCTATTAGAAGTTTAAGAGATGAAAACTCTAAAGGGCAGGATCCTGTTAGAAGTCCAAGAGATGAAGACTCTATTAAGTTGTTGGATAGAGTACAAACTCTAACAGCCAATAAAATCGCACCACGTCAGCAGGCTGATGCAACTACTTTATCTCTCTTACAACTATAAATAGGAGTCAAACCCTACAAGAAAAGAGAGACAAAAGTCAGAAAGTGAAGCAGTTAAAGATTTAAAGTTCCCTAAATTCTTTCTGATATTCTCAAGAATATTCAAAGTGTTCTTTGCCAAATTCAAGGAAGTTTGTCGTATTCTTCGCCAAGTTCAAAGAAATTCTTCATGTTCTTCACTAAATTTAAAGAAGTTCGCCGTGTTCTTCGCTAAATTCAAAAAAGTTGATCGTGTTCTTTAACAAATTCAGAGAGTTTGTTACCAAATTCAAGGCGTTATTCATCAAAATCTCTAAATCCAGCATTTGATCCAAGATTTTGGTGTTAAACCTGAAGATCAGTGTTGCTAAGGACCTAACAACCCTCAAGGAAGATCAAGCACGTGCCATTTCCTTAAAGATTGTTCAAATTTCAAGCCAAACATTTTTTAAAGAAGAATCAGATGATTAAAGATAGAGAGTATAACCCACATAACTTAATTTGATCCCACACCGAGTTTTCTTGTTATCTAAGAATTTAGCCCTATTGTCTGGTTTATAGATAAGGCATAGAAATTCAATGATACTCCTTTATTCACTTTATAAATAAGAATAATTTATAATACAGCACTTGTTTTTCAATTAAAAACAGTACATATTATCGTACGTACACATATGCATTGATATATCTTATATGGTTGGCATATATGTCTGTTCAAACAAAATTTAGACGAAGTATGAAATTCTTAGCTGTAATATTCAAACATCGGAGCGGGGCCATATAGAATTTCATTTGATTCTTGCTTCCCCTTGATTGACTGCATGTTAAAATGCAACATTAACCAACGTGGGGTGCAGAATTTTTCAATATCCATCACTTGCATTCCAATCTTATATTCAGCAAAAGCTGTTGCCTTAGGATATGTTTGGAAGGGGGATTTTGGTAGGAAATGATTTCGGTGTGAATTGTATTGAAATAAATAATATGTTTGGTTGTAAGATTTTAATATTTGAAAATTTTAATTTATTTAATATATATATAATATTATAATAATTAGATTATGTGATATTATATAAGGATAATAATTAGTTTTTAGAGTATAAATATTTGTGTATGTACGTGTATATATATAGGTATTGATTAAATTGTAAATATGTGTCATGATTGAAGAATAATCAATTAATTATAAATACAAGAAATAAAAATTTTAAATTTGAATTTAAAAAAAAAATTATTAACTTGTATGTTTAAAAATGTAGTTATGTAAGATGTTGGATGATTGGAAAAACATAGCCTTAGAATTTAAATTGAAAATTGTTTAAATAAATACTATAAGAAAGGTAAGCGAGGAGACAGAGTCTAAATTTATAAAAAAGATGACGGGACAATTGAGAAAATCGGCAGTCAGAGTGTTATAATTAATGTTAATTAGTAAGAACTAATCTCAAGTCTTCGATGTAATTAATGTATCCATTTTCGATCAAACTTGCGATTGGACCGCGATTGTCTAACTTTGAACCTTGAGCTTATAGTGATCGCACCAATAGTGAGCCCCAGAAGCAAAACTGCGCATTTGACTTTAATCCGAGAGTGGTGAAATGTATAAAGCTTGTTTTTCAACTGTTTATCAATTAATAACGCATCGTTCGTGTCTGTGACAAATTCTACTGAGTATATCCGACAAAATTATAAATTAATTTAAATAATTAATATTTTGAATAAATTAATGATTATATTTATATCGTGCATGTCAAATCGGTCCAGCTCCAGTCCTATCCACTGGTTAAACGTCTAAACATTAAGTACGTGATTTTACTGAGAATTATTTAAAAGTAAAAAATAAATAAATTTAAATTTTAAAAAAATAATTATTATAATATGTATTTTTTAGTACGATGAATAAAGAAATTAAAGAATTAAAAAAATTTAAAATAATCATGTATGTAATTTGATTGAAAACCTACGTGACTAAAGAAAATTATTAAAAAAAGAAAACCAAAGCAATACAAAATTTTAAAAGTTTAAGGTTTTCAGGAAAAATAACGGGAAAATGATATGTAAATGATGTTTTGTAGAATAAGAGATAGTCAACTTAATTTTTTTGACTTTTCTATAAAAAATGAATTTTTTCTACACATACCATATTTTTATTCTAGATATTTTTCTTAACATCGTCGTCTTTCTTGTCAACCAAAAAATCAACATAATTTTTCAAATGATTTTTTCTTAATCAAAATATTTATACCAAGCATTATATTAAGGTTAAATTTACTCTCTAAAAGACAATTTCATGAGGGGGGGGGGGGGGGGGAGGATTGTAGCACAATAATAATGTGCAAGTTTGAATGACTTGCAAATTGTAAGTGGGTTTTAATGAATTAAATTACTTGGTTAGAGCTCAATAAACGAAACATAAAAGTGTTTTGATATATTAATTGAGCTCGAACTCAAGTTTTTTAAAAAAATTCGAATCCAAGCACTCTACCTAGATTCAATATTGACCTTGTGTTTAAATTTATCAAGATTGAGTTGAATTGAATTAAATCAATTGTTCAATTCAATTAATACTCTAATTGACTTGATTAAAGGTACTTAGCAAAAGCCGACAAAGTGAATTAAACCTGATTTCAAATACTGGGGATGCCAATCAAGCATCAAGTGTCAAATCTATCGAATTTAAATCAAACCTGATGAATTAGATAGATTGTGTGGTATCAATCCATAGAATTAAAAATCATATAACCAAATTTCGAAAAACAGTAACATTCACTTTAGGAAAAATTTCAAAATATCAAAATAACCCCATCATTAAACTTTCAACTGAATAAAAGAAATATGAATACTAAAATATGTAAAATCCTAACTTTAAAACCCATATGTCCAAAGCCCACGAAAGTCTAAAAATAAAATAAAATAAAAATTGGTCTATACGCGAATCATGTCTCAAAATTCAAACTCCATTACACTCTTAATTATACGTCTGTAATTATTATTTTCCGTCACACGAAATAAGTTAAAAAAAAAAAAAAAAGAAAAAAGGAAAAAGAAAGAAAAACAAAAAGGAGAGACGTGATTGGTGAGAAGGAAGACGTAGTTTTGGGTAAAAGCAAACGCGTGGAGTTGCCAACTATAAAAAGAGATTGGGACCATGCACGTATCTTTACAGATAAATAGATGTAAAACCGCGTTATTCCTCCTTTTGCGTGACGACTACTTTGTGATAATCATTAATGCGGATCGGGAAGGAGGCAGAATTGTCAACTAATCTTGTTCACTTACTTTCCAAAAGTCTATCAAAACTTACCAAACGCGAAAGGGACTAAAACTTTCTAATGGACAAATCACCATTCCTTCAACATCATTTTCAATTTCTCTCATCTCCACTTCGTTGATTTAATAGATCAATTTATTTTAGTCAAGTTTTGGGTTTTGGGACTCGAAGTTAGAAATTTAAATATAGATTAACAAATTTCTTAATATTGTTTGACTCACTAAATTTTTTGTTATAATGGGATATCTTTGAGCTAGTCGTTGAAATGAAATAGAAATGCACTTAGTAAACATGAAATAATAACAATAATTTATTCGACATCATACATAACTAGTAATCTTGACACACACACACACACACACACACTCTGTGTGCGCTTAAATTGATAACTATAAAAATAAAAATAATAACTTAATTTATTTTATGTATATATTAGTTTGTTTAAATATTTGTTTTATACTTATGCAAAAAAGATTATAAATAAAATAATAAGAGAGATACATTTGTGAACTTATTTAGTGTAATCATATTAAAATTAAATTCTTAATAGTATAAATATAGATATAACACAAATTAAATTGAAGAAGACTATATATGTAACTTTAATTTATTTAAGACAATCAAAGTAGCCCAATTTTTTAATAATATAGTATACATTTGATAAATTCTTGGCTGCACGCTCTGGTCTTTGGACTCTAGAAAACAAGTTTAGGTTTTTTTCGGAATCTTGACTGAACAAGGATATACATGCACTCTACGTACCCTGTATATAATACGCATACGTGGTATATTCGTATATTTTCTTCTAGGTTCGGATAGGGAAGATTTGTAATGACCAGCATCCGGAAAAATTCATCCATAGTTGGCTGAAAGCTGGTTTTTTGTTGTCTTTTGAATTCAATGATAGATATTCCTTTGAAAAATGCATCGAGCAGATCAATATGAACTGATACATAAATAGTCTCTGCATGAGTAAATCCTTGAAAAGTGTCTTGCCGGATATGAAAAAAAAAATGAAAACATTGTATTCACAAGTTGTACCTTAATGAAAATTAAGAGATTAAAATGGGAACAGGAAATTAAGGGCCCGTCCAGGGAGGTTCTCAGATTTGTAATTAGCTTAATTAAATATGGGTTGCTTTAGTTTGTTTTTATTAATAATTTTTTTTCACGCAAGTGTCCACCTGCACACTGCTCTTAAATGGATTTGAACTCAATACCCTAAAAGATAGAATGTTGGTATTCAAAATATCGAAGCATCTTAGGTAACAGCTGCTTTAGTTTGTTTGGCAACATGTACTATCATCCAGTCAATTACGAGTGTTTACACATTTTTAAGGTAACATATATTTGGCATTAAACAAGTTATACTGTCCACTTATTTTGTTTATTTGTAATAAAATTTAAAGTTATTATGTTAGGATGAGTAGAATGTTTGATTATAAAATTTTGATATTTTAAAATTTTAATTTATTTGAATATATATAATAAATATATAATAATGATTGGATAATGTGATGTTTATAGAGATAATGATTAGGTTGTAAGATATAAATATATATAAATGTGAGTTGTATGTGTTATATATATAGATGTTGATTTGTTAGTGAATAGGTATAATAATTAAGGATGATTAGTTAGCTATTGAAAGAAAATTTGAATGGAATTTTGGTAAGTTGATATGTTTAGTAGTTAAGTTTTGATAAAGTGTTAAAGAATAAAAGATGATTCCAAACATATGCCTTTCTTAGTCAACAAAACAAAGATTCTCCAATTGACGGGTAGACACGATGCATGCTCTTTTGACTCTGTCCAAATAAAATTATTGAAAAGTAAAATACATTAATTAGTAATATTATACATACCATATACCTAGATAGCAGATTACTTCCACGGATTAATTAGATAAAATGAAAACCGATTGTACGAAGTTTTTGATTGTTATCTTCGACTCAAAGAATGCTTCTCAATTTGGTTAGTGATGGATGCCATGCGCAGTGTAGTTATTGATATCTAACACATACGTAGGAGTGAGTAATTCTTCCATAGCTCATCAAAATCTTACAGCTTGCCCTTTATGACTGATGAAAAGATAAAATTATTGACTTCGAAATCATGACTATGCATAATAATTATCCAAGTATATATCTTTTATTGCTTGAGACCAGCTGACAGTAAAAGCCCCCAAAAAAGGAGAAAAAGAAACGGCCACAAAACAATGCAAACTCTTTCTCGATCCTCCACTATAAATAATATGGAACTCATCATTGCTATAGAACCACAACTAAAAGCTTCGCCATAAGAAATTCTTTCTGTGCACCAGCTATAACTTCAACATGGCAACCATCACATCCAGTTTTTCAGTTGGTATACTGCTGTCTCTCCTTCTAATAGGCGCAGGCAACGCTCAGTTGTCCTCAAATTTCTATTCCTCGAAGTGTCCTAAACTTCTTTCTATAATTAAAAGAGCTGTGGACTCTGCTGTGTCCTCAGAGGCTCGCATGGGTGCATCGTTGCTTCGTCTCCATTTCCATGATTGCTTTGTCAATGTAAGTAGTGATCCTCCGCACCAAATCAATTACTTCTCCTGGTTCCATAATTTGTAGTCGATTTTACAATTTTAAGTTGTATATGTCTTTACTTGCATGCATGCCGATGTATTCCACTATGGCACTATTTGATTATTGTTTCTGTCTGGTCATTCACTCATTTGAAAACATGCTTAGTTTGTGAACTAATACGATGGCTTTAATGTTGACTTTCTGGCATATACGTATGAATATTTAACATCGATGTTGTTTCATGTTCATACGTATTATTTTAATTACGGGGGTCAACTTTTTCTTTTCCCTTGTCTATTAGTTATAGTATTTTGTATCTGTGAGGGGAGGGGGCTAAATTATGTTTGTTTAACTTGAAACTACTTTGCAAACTGAAACTGTAGGGGTGCGATGCATCAGTGTTACTGGATGACACCGCCAATTTCACTGGAGAGAAAAGTGCTCGCCCGAATGCCAATTCGTTGAGAGGGTTTGACGTCATCGACACCATCAAAACTCAGGTCGAGAGGGCATGCCCCGGCGTCGTTTCCTGCGCTGACATCGTGGCTGTTGCCGCCCGAGACGGCGTCGTCGCTGTCAGTAAATTTAACTTTCCTAATAATTCGTATTTAAGTCAACCAGTGTCCTTCATTCATTGTTACAGTATTAATAATTACTCGTTTGCTCTGTTTCGATCAGTCTTATAATCAAAGAACTCCATGACATGCATGGTGTTTTTTTTTGTTTTGTAAATATTGTTTTCAGGGACAGAGCTAGGCAATGATGCATGGTGTACTTATTTAAGAGCTTAGTATATATAATTGATTTCCAATTGATGCAGCTGAAGGGGCCAAGCTGGGCAGTTGCACTTGGGAGAAGAGACTCAACCACTGCAAGTTTGAGTGCTGCAAACAGCCAAATCCCAGCACCAACCTTCAATCTCAACGCCCTCATTTCATCCTTCTCTAACAAAGGCTTCAATGCCCGGGAATTGGTCGCTCTGTCGGGTAATTATTATCATCCTGATATTTTTGCAATATTATTCTCCTAATTAATAGTAATTTGCAATGGTAACGAATTAGATATGTGTAAATTAATGTAGGGTCTCACACAATCGGGCAGGCGAGGTGCACGAGTTTCAGGACCAGAATTTACAACGAGACCAACCTAAATAGCGCATTTGCAACCTCGGTGCAGAGTAACTGCCCTAGGAGCGGCGGAGACAATAGCCTCTCGCCTTTGGATGTTGTCAGCCCCACGGCCTTCAACAATGATTACTTCAGGAACTTGGTGGGCCTGCGGGGCTTGATCCACTCCGATCAGCAGCTTTTCAACAATGGCTCCACAGATGCCCAAGTCAGGGCATACAGTGCTGACTCCGCAACTTTCTTCAACGATTTTGCCAATGCGATGGTCAAGATGTCCAACCTTAGCCCCCAGACGGGCACCAATGGTCAGATTAGGAGGAATTGCAGGAGGGTCAACTGATTCAAATGGACTCTCTCTTAATCTAAGATCACTTATATTATCATTATAATTCGCTTTAAAATATTGGTTATTCTCAAATTTGTCTGCTTTTGGTTTTTCAACTGGAGTTGGAACTTTGTCTGATAAAGTGGTCATCAGTAAGGTTGATGAGTCAAGTGTTTCAAGTAGAATTGGAGGGGTCTCCGTCTATTGTATCTCGATTTTGCTTAAGCTAAATGGAAAAGCCAGAAATATTGTGGGCAGTTACAGATTTCATCAGGAATACATAGTTCCTTTTTCATGCGTTGTACACAACCAATAAAAGCGCACATGCAATGCACGTGATTTTTAAATTTTATTTAAATCATTTATTGGTGTAATAAAATAATTACTTATTATATAAGAAATATACATCAGCTAAGTACTAATTAAATCATTAAATTTATTCAAAATATTAAACACAACTGATAATTTAGGCAATTTTTGCATGTTAATCATGACATGAATTTCAAACCAACAACCTTAAAATATCTAATTAGATCAATTTCACCCAAATTTTGCTTTCCAAACAATTAGATCAATGTTGGAAAGTAGTATTTACAACTCAATTAATTCTACAATCCCTAATTTAAATTGAATTTTTATTGTATGTTAGACATAATTCATTTTACATATTAAAAAATTTATGTTGATAAGAAGTAAGATATAGTCAAATAAAAAATACTGTGTTGATATTTTAGAAATTTACAGTCAACAATTTGTTTTTAAATTTTTGTACTCTCAAAATATCTAAACTATATTTGTTTACTTATTTTTACTCCAAAAACACACATTACAATCGTTATATTTTATAAATTTTCTTTCTATCACTCTTTTACTTTTACACAATTTTCAATAAAAATATACCTAAAAACTAAAACAAACATAATTCTAGTTCATTTTTAATACTTTAATTCTTTAATTAATTTTCATCATAAAAATTTTCTAAATGTATTAAAAATAAACATGCGTGATTTTTTAGTATTTTTAAAATTCTATATTATATATTTGCAATAATAGACCAATGTTTTTATGAACATATTCCATTTTTTTTAGAATTTTCATCATTCTTGTTTATTAATTTCATTTTTGCATTTATAAGTAAAATTCTAAATTATACTCTAGTTATGGTGAATATTTTTCAATATTTTCCTGTCTAAAAAATTATTTATAATATTTTTTATGCTTATAAATATAGATTATACTTCAATTGCTAGCCTATTCTATATATAATACATATTATTTCAAATTTGTTAAGTATAAAATAAAATTTTGATAACATAAAAAGGATTCAATATAGCATCAAATTATACTTATTCATCTTGTCATTTTAAATGTAAAATTAAAAATTTTTTAAATTGTATTATATATTAAAATACCTTTGAAATTATTTTAATTCAAAATAAACAATACATTATTTTAACTTATCTTGCTAATTTTAGGGCATACCATTATTCCTTATTTTTGTTTTTGAAGAAATCAGATTAATGAATCTTATCTAAATTTTAATTAAGTTGAAATTTATATATGTCTAAAATTACATAATTTTATATTTAATTTTAACTTATTCTTCATCTCCCCTAATTTATATTCATAGACTCATCAATTTTATATATAAATTTTGGAATAATGTGAGAAAATACAAAGAATTTCATAGTTTCATATCATGTTTTTTTTTTCCTTTCATTTCAGATAAAAAATTTTAAAAATATATATAATTTAAATTACATACATTGAAATTCTTTATATAATTATTTTTATAAAAATAATTAATATATTATTTTAGTTTAACTTGCTAACATTGAGATATACTACAATCTTACTTTAATTTAATTTTATTTTTAAATATTAGTAAGTTTTATCTAAATTTCATTTACTTTGTCATGTAAAATTATATTATAACTTACATGATTTTACATATAATTTTAAACATGTTTTCATCTCCACAAAGTTATATACGTAGATTCAACAATTAATTTTTTATAATTTCGTATAATAATTAATTTGCCTTAATTTTATTTTTAAAGAAATCAGATCAAGTTAGAATCTAAATTTCAATTAATTTCACATAGAAGTGTGTGTGTGTGTGTCTCTCTCTCTCTCTCTCTAAAGTTATATATATAACCTCCATATAATTTTACTCCTGTCTTCACCTATTAACTTATATCCACAGATTTAATAATTACTTCATTTTTTATTATACATTTATAATTTTCAATAATCATAAAACTCTTATACAAATCAAAAACATACAAAGAATTTTGCATATCATATAACCGATCATGCATTTTTTTTAGATTTTTTAATTTTATATGTTTGCAATAATATACCAATGATTCATAAGCATATTTTAATTTTTAGAAACTTATTCATCATTTTTGTTTGTTCATTTTATTTATGAAAATTAATAATCCTCTTACTCAAGAAAAATTATTTATAATTATTTTATGATACATATAGATTGTGCTTTCGTTATTAGTATAACTCATATACAATATTCCTTTTACAAAATATCAAAAATCCATATGGATATTTTGCAAGAATAAATGTACAATAAAATTTAAGTAAAAAGATAAGCTAAAAATAATTAATCTATATGTTAGGGAGATTAAAATTCTAAAGTCATATGGTCAGCTAGTTTCAATGCTTTCGTTTTATATTTTTATTTTATTTTCTTAAAATTCTTTTCGCCTTGCTTTTTTATTTTTGGGCTATTTGATCTTGTTTTTATTTTCTTTTTTTTCCTTTTATTAATATAAAAAACTGGAGCACACTTTTAGCCAATAACAAATATCATTAATATGTATTTGTGTATATATCATTTTTAAGACTATAATTATTTGATATATATATATATATATATATATATTCTATGAATCTTAATAAATGTAAAAGATTCTATATATATCGGAGAATATTAATTATGAATGTTTATCAAAAAACTACATAATTAAAATTATTTTATTAAGGGTGAATATTTTAGAGTTATATCTTTTAGTTTGAGCAGAAAAATACAAAAGTTGAATTTGTGAACTTATTGAAACTGAACTCTTTATAAACTAATATATTCTGCTTCTCTATCTTATTTTTGAAAATTTTTTTACAAAAAAGGAGTGTATTACAACTAAACATGTATATCTTTTTATATTTTTTAAATTTTGTACTTTTACAATAATAGGCTACTGTTTTATCTAAAATCTAAAATATACAATAGTCAAAATGAATATTTAGCTATATTAATCTTACTTAGGAAATATTTTTATCATATTTTGTTTTCTTATGATTGTACTTAGGTTGTTCATATATCTAGTATTTAATACATAATACTTTAAACTCATTAAATATAGAAATATAAAGTAATTTGAGAACCAAGAAAAAAGCTCGTAAACCTGTATCTTACTTATTTATCATTTTCTTTTACATATAAAATAAAAAAATCTTATAATTTTCATTTTAAATATATATATTGAAATTTGTTTTTATAATCATGTTTATACAGAACAAATAATGCATTATTATTAGCTAACTCACTAACTTGGAGATGTACTATTTTTACCTTATTTTGATTTTTAGGAAATAAGACAAATATGAAAAATTTTATCTCAATTTCAGCTAAATCATCTTATAAGCTATAAATTTTAATTTACGTAATTTTACATATACTTTTAATTATATCTTCATCTCCACTAATTTACATTCATAAATTAATTATTTAATTTTTTATTATAAGTTTATAATTTTGTAGAGTGAAAACTTTGAAAAATAATAAAACTAACATACAAAATCCTTTATATATCAATTCACATATTGTTAGGAAGATCGCAAAATCAACTTTTACAAGGAGTTAATTTCATTTGAAAATTCAAAATATTTAAGAAGTTATGCTAAAGAGAATCACATGATGAATTTTGGATATGAAAAGTCAGTATTATATTTTTATTATAAAATATTAAGCGTAATCTAATTCTAATAATATTCTATATTTTCATTGCTTTGTACTATTAAGTAGGGTTATATTAGGTAGTTCAAACATTGCAAGAACCTTTTTTGAAACTAACTTGTATATAGATATAGATTATTCTCCTAATTAATAGTAATTTGTAATGCTAACAAATTAAACGTGGGTAAATTAATGCACGATCGGGCAGGTTAGGTGCGTGACTTTCAAGAATAGAATTTACAAGAAGACCAACACAAACAGCGCATACGCAACCTTGGTGCAGGGAAACTACTCCAAGAGCGGCAGGGACATCAAACTATCACCAATGGACATTGCCAACCCCATGACTTCCAACAACGATTACTTCAAGAACTTTCGAGGCATGTTGGGGATAATCCACTCCGATCAGCGGGTTTTCAGCAATGGTTCCACCGACATGCAAGTTAGGGCACATAACATTAACCACACAACTCTCTTCAATGATTTCGCTAAGGTATGGTCGAGATGTCCAACCTTAGCCCTCTGATGGGTACTAATACCCAAGAAAACATTAATTCGTCAAATTTCTTCCACGATTTCGTCAACGCAATGGTCAATATGTCCAACCTTAGTCCCTTCATGGGCACATTGATAGTCAAATGAAAAAGAGTCGCAGGAGTGTCAATTGATTCAACTCAAGGGGAATCTCTCTTTGTTTGGGATCACTTATATTATCATTATTGCATTAAAATATTGGTTATTCTCAATTTTTGTTTGCTTATGGTTTTTCAACTAGAGTTGGAACTTTGTTCATCAATAATATCGATGCATAAGTGTTTCAATTAGTGTCGGAGGTGTCTATGTCAATTGTATCTCGATTAAGCTCAAAGTCCACGGGAAAGTGAGAAATGTTGTGCATGTTTTCTAATTCCATCTACCATGCTCTAAATTTGGAAACATGACACCATAGTGCTTACGAACAGGTTCAACGGATACAAAAGCCAACATGTATCATGGCATTCTAAACCAATGGTATTATTTGCTATAAAACCAAAGATAAACAATGTAACATTTACTATGATATCCGAATTCTCATACGTCCTAACTCTTACATTAAAAATTGTTTCGATGAGTAACAATGACAATGGAATTAAAGAAATGTAAACTAGCTCCTCAACCTTGAATCTACCAACCGCACGTTTGATCTTCTTGGTTGGTTTCCTCTACAAGGGTATTATCTAAGGTAAATAACGAATCACTCAGTAAATGATGTCTCTCGCTGTTTTTCTTTTTTAATAGATGTGTGTAGAAAAGAACAAAAAGTAATGTTTTGCATAAAACATATTTTTCCAGGTAATAAAAATCATATTTGAAACAATTAACAAAAAAAATCATAAAATTTCTTTTTTTTTCTTCCAAATTGTATTGCCATTTACATAATTCACATATCCATTTTCTTAGCCCGCTTATGATGATACATACTTTATGTACTTATTTTTACTAATTAGGGCCTTAGTCTGTAACTTCAACTAAAGAGAATCACGTCGTTCGATGTACAACCTCGATTGAGTGGATCAGAAATCACAATCTATGATTTAGGTTGAGTGGGACAGAATCCCTACCACTCACATAGTTAAATAGGGCAAAATTAGCTCTTTACACTATCATCAGCATCCCATAAGAGGCATGTTTATTTATTTATTTATTTCATGTATGTTTATTTCCAAAATATTTAGTTTAAATCCATTTGTTTCTCAAATATACACATCTAAGTTTTTTAGAAAATAACAAACATTTAAATTTCACATAAATCAACATGTTAAGTTCATGCCTTCATACAATAAGAAAAATGTTTGAAAATAATTTTAAGTAGGAAATAGACATTTCAATTATGTCATAAAGTAATTTTAAAAGTAATTGTAAAAGATAGTAGAGAGTAATCACTTACCTATTACTTAATTCTGTAGTTAAATAAATTCCTTGGCTATTGACTCTTGGTTTCCACGGTAATCGCACAATTTCTCATTTAATATTTTATTCACATGAACCTCATGCTTCCATATGTCTAGTGTGTATCCCACATGCTTTGTTTCATGAGTCACTTGATGTCCGATTACTATTTCTTATACTTTGTTATCGTGTTACACAGTGTATTTTAACTGACTTTAGTCTTAAAATTGAAAAAATTTGGCCTAAAATGTGTAAAACATGAAGTCTGCCTGGTTTTCACAGGACACTCGTGACTGCGACCTACCGTCTTGCAACCACAAGGTCTTCCTCTGCGATAGCACCGAGCAACCACGGGACATTCTGTAATTCCTACACCAGCTCATGTGTGTGACATGCCTTCTCGCAGTTGCTTCGTCACGTCTTGTGATCGCAATCATGATCGTGACCATGACAGCACACCGAGCTTCTCGCAAAAGCACTATTTGGATGAATTTTCATGTCCTATACCATCCTAGTCACTCAAATATGATTATGTCATTGTTTTTTTGGGTCTTTAGGCATGCTTTTGCCGATTAAAATTCGTGGAAGCAAGAACCTACATGCATTCACAATTTTTGAAAATTTCAAGACATGTTTCACTTATTTATACAATATGTTAATATGTGCTTCCTAAGATTTGTAAACATCACCACACAACTTATAACTAATTCTCATGCTTAAAACACATCTAAATCCTTAAGAATATACGTTTTTAACGTGCCTATACGCGCAAAGTTAGTAATTCTACATGTATGTAGGATAAATAATCGACTAGGCGTAAAGATTATTTGGTATTCAGATGTTTGAAAGTCAAAAAGTTCTCCCACAATTTTTGCACACCATCAACTCTCCCTCTGGTCCAAGACTAGGGTTTCAACCCCTTAACACATCATATTTATACCTAGGGTTGGTTAGGAGTTTGCATGTATTCAATTTGCTATTTTTCTAGGTCTTTATAATTAAATACACAATTTTCAGATTTTATGGGGCATTTTATCTAATTTTTGGAGGTCTTTTAAACTCCATTTTCCTGCCTCCAAGGCATGGAAATTTTTCCTCCTTAATCATTTAATTATATGGAAAAATTTCTAATTAGCTTAAGATACCCATATTTATTTCCATATTTACTTTCCTTATTTTTCAAAAATTGCACACGAAAATTCTCAAAAAATCATAAGATGGAGGCTTAAATTATTTCCTCAAGCATTTGCCAATAAAACATTAACTAAAATTCAGTTAAGTAGTTCTTAAAATTTAGTAAGATTTGACTAGCTTAATGGTAAGTACTTTGTCTTTTACATGCACTTAATATTATTTGAATAAATTTAAACAAAAATAATTTAATAAGTAGGTTAGTAATTAAACAAAGCATCCACCAAAATTATTTCTATAGCCATTATTATATCCCAAAAACCAGGAACATGACATCATTAGTTACAGACAGCTCCTTTTTTTCATCCATTTTACGTAATAATAATTGGATTTTTCAGTTGTTCCTTTACTCGCAGTCACGGACAGGTAAAAGCATTTGGCTAGGGCAAAGGAAAATAATCCTTAATTTTATAGATGACACATTAGCAGCAAGTCTCTGATGAATAGGCATCTCTTTATTCTTCCGACAGTCAGGATTGTAGCTAATTAATTGAATTTTGAATTCTTTGTCGACGTAGCTGTCGAGTAGAGTAGAAATGTGTTAAAAAGTTCAGTTAGAAGGGACCAGCACAAATTCAAAATTAAAAGTATAATCATATTGGGCCGAGCAAATTCGGCTTTCTGCTCAAACTTTTAGCCCACATAAATCATAAATCAGAAATGGGATTTTGAGGCGGACCTCTCTCTCTCTCTCTCTCTCTCTCTCTCTCAAGGTCTTAATTAGAATGAGATTTTTCAAGAACAGCAGAGCATGGGCTTTTCCGAATGTTGTTTTCTCTTCAAAAATCTCATTTATAATGAGGGAAGAGGAGATCTCAACATTGGCCCTTTAGAGCCCACAGCTTCTCTTTTCCACAATCCACATTACTGTTGATTTATATAATTACAGGAAGGCCAACTTTGATTAATTTTTCATTTGTTGCCGAAATCTTTCCGTTACAAGTTTTACATTACTTGTTTCTTTCTCCTATTTTGGGGGTTCTTGAGCACCATTGCATGTTATCATCTCCTCTCCTCTGCTCTCGATGATTTAATTTTCATATGCTGAAATGTCAAGCCTAACCGTAATCAAATTATCACAATTAAGGTTAACTAGGTCGAGTTTAGTTGTGGAAACAGTATTTTATGAAGAGTAAGCGGGTTCAAATGTCGCCCCAGTTTCCCGGATTGGATCAGGCTTGGTAAACCTTATTGTAATTTAATCAACCTGTGTTAACTGCCAACCGGAAAATCTCGTCCCTTGTCTGCTATAATTTTGGGTTCATGCATTAAATCTGAGTATCTGGAGAAAGTGGTGGCTGATGAATGATTGGTATGAAGGCCCTGCACGCTATACCATTCCAAAGCCTACTAGCCCAACCCGACAGGTTGGATACTGCATACGTGGATGGGCCCTTTGCTAGCTGCAAACTCTTTTCATTTTTCCAAGTATTAAGGTTGATTTGTCTTGCTGTTTGTTACTATATACCTTCGTTATTGCTGAAGTTGGAGTCGGGATTTTGATTGTGTATTGTAGAAACAGAACATGGTGATATGGTCGTACGTTGTTGAAATTGGCATGGGAAAGTAAAATAATACAAGGTTAAATTTCGGTTATTTATCAGAAACGATTATTATGAAAGTATCGTTTCATTTTGCTCTTCCAAATATGAGACATCATCCTGAAGGTTGAATGAATACGAGGGATCAGCACCAGTGAAATTGTGCCTGTGTTGACGGTTAATCTACAAAAATCCTGAACATATCCCCATATTTATGATTTCTTCAATAACATGTGTGTCATGCATTGAAAATTGTTCTTAAATTTATTAATTAATCATTTTTAAAGATCTTTTTATGGTGCCAAAAACGACACGGTACGATTCATCCCAAAAAGGCTATCCCCATCTACAGCTACAAGATGGGGGAGGACCCTTTTTTTAAACTTCCATGTAAATGAGGGTTAATTAATCTGGAATTTGTCTACAATGAAGATTTTATTTCATTGTTATTCTTTTTGTCAATCAGCTTCGCACCCACGTTTTTTTTATTTTTTATTTTCTTCATTCGGTGAAATGAGAGGGGAAACTAAAACTTGGATTTGAACCTATCCCCTCTCCATAAATAAAAGGTGGAGTTACTTCCTATACGTGATTGATGGCCATCACCACTTCATTAACACATTAATTTTGATGAGCAAATGTATTTTTTTCGCTATCTAATAAAAAAAAATGGGAACTTTTTAATTATTATTATTTTTTCTAGAATCTATATATTAATTGTATCCTCACATCCTAATGTAGCGTATATGCTTAGATTGACAACAACAATACATGCTAATACAGTGTATATGCTTAGTTTGATTGCAACAATACAGAAACTTCTTTCCTCCTTTAATATGTTAGGAAGACAAATCCGAAAGATTCCTTTCTTAAAATATCGCAGAAGTGCAATAATGCAGACAGAGACCCGCAACCAAGTATTTTCTTCACATTGAATAGTCACCCAACGGAGACAGCGCTGTAACTCATCTAACACCTCTGTCATCAGCAATAGTTTATTTGCCGGATACTCAGCACTCTGTCCAAGCGTTAAACTTTTCTGGTTTGGGTGAGTGAAAACAAACTATAGCAGAAGCCAAACCAAGTTCTAATATTATCTGAAAATATACAGTATGCGTCTTTGTCTGCTTGAGTTTCAGGGGTTCACGGTGCTCCCAATGACACTGCATATATTGAATTGTGATTCATGCATGCATCTCCCAAAGCAAAAGATGTAACAGTGGTACAATTGCCTGTTTAGTGTGTTTCATCTGAACAGTTTGTTTATCCTTTTTCCTTGCTTAGGGAAGAATATATGTCAAGATAATTAATGAGTAAGCATAAGGTTAATTCGTAGCTAGCAGGTCAATTTACAATAAACTCTAGAGTACGATACATTTCAATCGTAATTATTGAAGCCGAATCAGAAACCCTTAAACTACAGTACTACACAAGGGAGAACAATCGAATCATTTACGTACAGCACATCTAAAGCAAGAACGAAGGACGACTAACAGTAGTACCACAAATTATTAAGCAAGAGTAATTATGCGGTTCTAAGGCCGACAATGGATGACAGAGGCTTTCGTCGCCATTAAGGCGGAGCAGCTACCGCCCTGACGCCTGTCCCTCTTGTTCTTACCAATCCCAAAGCACAGCCTGGAAGGGCACACTTCATCCCGGCGATCCTCCATAGCCCCACGGTCGAAAGACGATCCCCAGCTTGCGATACGTCTTCGCCTGTGAACGTAGGCCGGCGTAGCCACCGGATCAGAATACAAGGAATTTGAAGACGACGACCGCGACGGAGACGAAGATGGCGTAGAACGAGACGGTGCCCAGTGGGGTTTCTTGGGATTCATTCTCCTCAGAAAACCATGCAAAAGCATCTTGGATCTCGAGTAGTGCTTCTTCGACGAGTTGTTGAATGCTTTGGCATAGTAGGAAGGAGGTGGGGTGAGAGGAGGGATACGAGTATCGTCACAATACGCGTGCTTGGGAGTGCCAGGACGAGTCTCCCACATGAAGGGAACAGCGCCGGAGACACCCCCATAGTACACTCCGAAAGAAGCGTTTGATATCGAACTTTCCCTGGAGAGAAGCCTGGTGAAGAACCTGTCGTCGTCGTGCTTGATTCTGAATGATTTCTGATGAATATCAGGGCTGCTACAGGGGTGCATCTTGGGTGCTTACAAGCGGAAGCAGCACTGCAGGAGTGAATACCGTGCAGGAAATACTACACTGAAAACGGGGATATAAGTACTTCATGGTTTTTGGATCGAATTGCAGATTGGGATCATACTGTATGTACACGTGTGTGCGTCTGCGTCTGTGTAATAAAGGCACATGGGATTGTCTGCAGATATCGGGATTTGTACTGTCAGGCCTCAAGACGGTATACCTTGCTTGTAATGACAGCAAATTGCCAGGTCAACAGCCAAGGCTAATTTGGCTACAGCTTTGTCGCAAAAACCGACTGTTTGGGGGAGTTTAAGGTCATTTAATATTGTGGTTGTTATGATTATATTATAAGAGTAAGATGGTCAATACAAATCTGCCTATTCGTTCTAACTAAAGTGTTCAAAAGCAGGAGATTGAAGAGACTGGGAACTTAGAGCAGCATGAATCTTCCCAGAATGCCCATTCCCTCGTAATCTATGATGCTGATCCGATTGATTTCGATTATTTAATTAGTTTGTTGGGTTTGACGAAACTTGTTATTGATAAAATAATAATATAACATTTTCTTTTGGAAAGATATTGAGATGGGGGAGTTGGAAGCGTAATTTATGTTGTGGTCCTCGGTGTTGGAAATTCGGAATGGATGGTTGTCTATTTACATTTTTTGCGTGGCGTAAAATACATGGTAAAGATGGTGCCTCAGGTTACTTACAAGGTGAATCCAAGGATTGGAAGAGAAACTCCCCTTGTTTTCTCCCTTAATTTTGTAAATTCATTTTTTTAAAAAACTGATATATATATATATATATATATATATATATTTTACAGCTTATTCATCACCCCTCATTGATTTTGAAAAGTATAAATTTATTAAATTAATACAAGTGATCGATTAACCATTGCAATTTCTTAAAATTATAAGGAGAGGTAAACGAACAAAATTAATATTGGAACTGAGGAGCACTCACACAACTATGGTAATGATCTGATGTACCCAAAAAATTGATGAAGATCGACATTTAGATGGCTTCATGCAGATTAAAACAGCGCTTTAGTATAAGGTTTCTTCACCGGGGATGGTGCAAAACCAGAGCAGAGGGGGCAATTAAGTACTTTTACCGAGCTTGAGGTCATGAACAATATCAAACCCGATTCGAATTAAACTTCGAACTTTAAATTAATTGGCTCATTCAAGGTCATACAACATTAAACAACTCTGCGTCAATACGTGGATTTTACGCTGTCTACGTCACCAGGAGAAACTAGAGCCACAGGAGTTCTTCAACCGTTTACAATCTTAAATAAAGTACTATAAGATAAAGACAAATGATTGTTACATAAAATATTAATTAAATATGTAGATAAACCAAGAAGATGATAATAATATTGTGATATGCTGTCAAGTGCCGGACCATATTCAAATTCACGTAATATAAAATGGCCAAGCAAGTAAAAAAACACATACCTCATCATGATATAATAAATTTTCTAGTCAGACAACTTTCAATTTGTACCTTATTTATATTTCAAATGTAAATCTTCGGATTATCAAAAGTTGTGATCAAATTATATGCTCTCATCTCTGACTCTGCCTCCGAAACTGGCAAGTGGTACCCAATCCCACTTAGAAAAGATGATCTAAAATCCTGTTATCTCCTCAAAACCAGTTCGGACGGACCCATTCTCCAATCCTAGTCACATTTAAAAAATTGCTCATCGTTTTAACTAGTGTGAACAGATTAAATCCAGTAAAAATCGATCAAAATCGAGTTCAACTGGTTAACTCAGTTAAAAAATTAGTTTTTATTTTTTTTAATGATAAAAATTTTAAAAAATAGAAATTAACATTTTAAATAAATAAAATATTTTATATCTTCTTATAATTTTATTTTTACCTTTAAAATAATTTATTTTTAAATAAAATTTTCACTAACTATTTTTTTTACTTGTACTTATTTGATAATTTTCATTTAGATATTTTTCTAATTAAGACATTGAAAATTTAAATATTGTATCTTAAATTTAAAAATTTTCAATTAATTATGTTGTCTTCATTTTTCAAAACTCATTTTTCAATATTTATGTTTTGCCTTAAATTTAATTTAATTTATTTTATATTTATTGAATTATTTATTTTATTATTACATGTAAATTTATCATTTGATATATTAATTGATGGAGATGAATTAATTTTATAATACTATTATATGTGTACAAATCATAGTATATATAATTTGAAATAATTATTTTTTAGGAACAGTTGAATAGGTGGGACTGGTGACCTGATAATCCATCCACTTAGTATGAATTAGATATCCGATTTGGGTTTGAAAACATGCTCAAAACTCGATTTTTAAACTTTAATATAATAATGTGGATTACTAGGGTGGGCTTATTAAATACGTTGTGGCAAGGCGGACCCGCCGTCTTCAAATCTCAAAATCCCACATTCATCAGCATTTGACGTTGAAGAGATGCTGATGCGTTTACCCACAGGAATTACTACACTGAAATTACCCATGGAAGATTGGTTAATAAAAGTTGACAGAATTAGAGATCCATCGTCGTCCGCATGCAAAAGTTGGTTGACAGAGCATAGCATGCGCGGTAATTTATGACTTATATGTCGCAATTTATCAACTTCAATAATTTCATTTTTCACCTCTAAATAGGGGTCGGTCTTATTTTGAAGTGTGGAGAAATTTAACTAACAAGATAAGAATCAGCAATCTATTTGTTTGAATTATCATCATTTGAAATTAAGATGGGGGTGAATTGGTGTTAATTTCGGGTCAGTAATATCTTAGCTAACGAGCGGTTTCAAAATGTTATGTACATATAATTTTGAATTCAAATTTTACAAAATTGTTTGCTTTATTTGAACTTGTTATCGGAACAATTAGTCAGTAATCATTATTAATATTTGGCCCTTGATTAAGAAAAGACCCCTATGAAGCTGTAACAATTAAATCGACCGTACTTTTTCTTATAACGTATGACTAGTGTAGAGCACGTGCCATGCACACAAAATTATACATTATTTTAACTACTGTTTACTCGTAAATGTGATTCAAAATTGCTATTCGACTTGCATTGCTCCTTTTCTTAACCTTTGAGATCACTTCACATACATAAAGCTATTTCGATTTACGTTTCACGAGGCTTCCTTTAACACATGTTGGGCCCAACATTGAAACTTTCAATAATTGGCATTCCGATGGCAAACAAAGCACGTGTGAACTCTGTCCAAAGTCCAAACCGTAAGTTAGAATTTTACACTGAATACCTATGGCATCATTACTTGTCCCACGCGGAGTTGGGCTACGAAGGCGGAGAGTACTGATTTGAATTAAGCTCTTCCCTGTTGGGCCAACTTTTGGGCAACGGTCGAGCAATGATGTCGTTCCATCCCCGCCTCAACATATTTAATTGAATTCAGCCCAACTCCCAATTAAATTTGTCATCTTATTTTGTGAGTAAAAGTGATATCCTAAATTAAGGGCAACAAATAAAAAATTCATAATAAGATGGTTCAAAATATAGCGTTATAGCATCGATCAAATGAAAGTGAAAATAAATAAGATTTAAATACGAACTTGAACGGTATCAATTTGGCTATGTGTGTATATGTAAATTTTAGAAGTTAAAAATTCGGTATACAACTTTAAGAATAATGCAAAAAAAAGATAAAAAAATATAATTTTGATAGTTGATATGTCTAGGATAATTGATTTTGAAGAGAATAATTTGCATTCAAACACGGTCTAGATGATTCTTAACATTGTCAACTGGAGTTCAAACAAACAATTCAAACTCGTAATTTGCTGGTAACACCAGCAGCAAGTGAAGTTGAGCTCCTACAAAAAAATAAATTATTAAATAATATCTTTTATTCTTTTCTTTTGTTTTCATGGAAAAACAACGATGGACAAGAAAAAGAAAGGGGAGATGATCCAAACGTTGGACTAGGGTTTTGTATTTTTCCATTTCTCTTCTTTAAATTATTATTTATTAAATGCTGCAGGACATCATCACCAAACCCCACATGAAACTTAACGTTACTCTCCTTTGTAGACAGTGACGTCGCTCTCTTCCAACGTGCTTCACTGGTCTCTCCACGCACACTCTCCAGTCCACACACAGTAGCCAAATCCAGTCTCCCACCGCACGAAGTGACCAATCAAGGATACATTTCTTGTTAGTTTCTTCCTGTCTTCGCAAATGGCTGCCGAAAGTTCCGAATTCCTTGAACTCCAGCGGCTTGATTCCGGCCTGGAAAGTAAAAGCGCCTCCGGGAGGGCTGAGATTGACACGTCCGCGCCGTTCGAGTCGGTTAAGGAGGCTGCGAACCGCTTCGGGGGTATGGGTTTCTGGAAACCCGTTTCTCACAAGACTTCTGAAAATGCGTCTGAGGTTGTCCCAACTGACATTGTGAGTTTCGTCGTTTTCCTTTTTATCATCTGTCATGGGTTTGTGCTTTTTGCGGTATTTGATTATGCGCTACAAATAGCATGCTTGAAATGATAAATGCACCTAGAGTTTCATTTTGTTAGTTCATTATTTTGAGAGTGTTTGGGGCTCATGTAGATATGAGGAACCTTTCGTGGGAAGAAGAACCCCTATTCAAAAATATTTATTAATGCTGATACTCTCAAGCTTTTGAATAAGCGTCTGCGACTTCTGGGAGATTATTAGGATTGCATTATTTAAATATTCAAAAAATATTTCTTATGTTTTAGCTATGCCCGGTCTTGTTGCATGAGTAGTGTTCATTAATACTGTTAAAGCAATCAGTCCTCGTATTACTAGACGTAGGTCAAACACGATCATTCAGTTCAAAACATCAAATCTAAGAAGTACTAAAATTTGGAAACACGGTTTCTTGATAGACTAATCCTTCTTGTTGATTCTTAAACGCATTTCTCGGGAAAGAAGGCTACTATTTCCTTTTCGGTGGTGGTATGTTCGTTCTTGCAGTGTTGATAAACTTTGTTTTGTGCTCCGCAGCATGACGTAGAAATTGTTGAAGTTGTTGACGTCGAGGAAGAGGCTGCACCATTGGAAAGAGAACTTATCATGAAGGAAAGGGAAACGCTTGATGTTTTAAAGGAATTGGAAACTACCAAAAGTACTGTTGAAGAACTGAAGTTAAAGCTTCAGAAAGAAGCATCGGAAATTGACGCAACCCTCCGAGAAAATTTAGATGAAAACGAGAATTTTGTTGTTGAGGTACCCGAAGAGGGAAAAAACGACGAGCAAACTGTTCATCCGAATAGAAAGGGTGGTTCGGACCTGTGTCCCTCTGCAGCTCCAGGCTCCATCCTGCTAGAGCTGAAACAGGCTAAATTGAACTTGGCAAGGACTACTAATGATCTTGCTGATATGCGAGCTACGGTTGATCTATACAGGAAGAAAATTGAGAAAGAGAGAGAGTCCCTTGAGAAGAGCCGTCAGAGGTTGTCTTCAAATACCTCAAAAATTTCTTGCCTAGAAGAGGAGCTAAACCAAACCAAACGGAAGGAAGAGCTGTTGAAAGATATTGCAGTCCAAGGTAATTCTCACGATCCTTTGAATGTCACGAGGGAGCTACAGAAGCTAAGTGCAGAGACGGAACAATTTAAGAAAGTTGGGGAAGCTGTAAAATCGGAAGTTCTGAGGGCAATATCTGAGATTGGAGAAACAAAGACTCGGATCAGAACTGCCGAGATCAGATTGGTTGCTGCCAAAAAAATGAAGGAGGCAGCAAAAGCCTCTGAAGCTGCGGCTCTTGCAGAAATCAAAGCACTCGCTAATAATGAAAACAAAGGCACTGCTTCTAAGAAAAAATCGGAAGATATAACTCTTAGTTTTGAGGAATACTCGTCCTTGATCTCTAAAGCTCAAGAAGCGGAGAAAGCAAGTAAGGGTAGAGTTGTCGATGCAATGTTTCAAGTTGATGAAGCAAATGTATCAAAGACGGAAATCTTAAAACAGGTTGACGAAGGAACAGAAGAAGTGAAGATTAGCAAAAAGGCCTTGGAAGAAGCGTTGAGTAGAGTGGAAGCTGCCAATAGAGGTAAACTGGCAGTAGAAGAGGCTCTGAGGATGTGGAGATCCGAGCATGGTCATAAACGGTGTTCTTTACACGACACTACTAAATTCAAGAGCCGTCATCCATCCGCAGACCGGAAAGAGTCTCATCTTGATGATGTAAATGGTTCGAATCTTGTAAATGACAAGTTAAAACCAGTTCTGAAGCCAACTCTGTCAATTGGGCAAATATTGAACAGGAAACTGCTGCTAACCGAAGAGTATGAGAATGGAATGCGAGGGAAGCGCAACGTGTCACTTGGTCAAATGCTGAGTAGACGTAGTGCTGATCTGCACTCTGCTAAGAAATCTGGAAAAGAAAACAACGAGCTCCCTGCAAAGAGGAAGAAGTTTGGCTTTGCTCGGATATCACTCCTTGTAGCAAAGCAAAGCAAGAAGAAAAAGAATTTAACTGCAAGTCCATTGTGTCCCAGCGCATGAGTTGGAGCTTCTTTGGATTATCCAGACACTTTCTCATCATTCTCCTGGTAGCGTGCTTTGGTGAGACTAGTCTTTTGCTTGGAGATGTAATTCAATTCACTCGGTATCTATCTGCATTAATGTTTTCTTAGACAACTGGAAATCTTTAGCCAGCTATGTTCTAGTTGTCAGTTTGTAGCAGGGTAGTCAGATCTTATCAATGACGTATGGTTTGAAGTTTGAACTAAAAATTGATGAGTGTTGAATGTGTTATATACCATGCCCTTCTTTCACTCCTCAACTGCAACTCGACCTGGCGTATATGAATTACCAGTTCTTTGTTGATCAACGATTTATATGAAGAGGCGCCCGATAATTGGGATTCACATGCAGTGTAGAGGATTTCATTCTGGTTATTCAGCCTGTTTGGGCTTGTGATTGCGGCATTGTTCGGGTGGTGATAATTTTACAGGTTGGGCACGCCATCAGTTGTTAAGGTCATGTTTGTTTATGTTTTTAAGTATGTGTTTTTTTTGGTGTATTTTATTAAAAAGTATGTAAAAATAAAATAGAGAAAGAGATAAATTAAAAATGTATAATAATTGTAGTGTATGTGTTTTTGTGTTACGAAGTATAACAGACTTTCCCTAAATTTTTATTATTCTAAAGCTAATAAATCACAAGTCCCCTACATTGTTTTTGAAGCTCAACTTTCGATCACAAAATATCTCAAACTTTACAATTTTAAATATATTATTCAATAACTTTTTTTTGTTTAAATTCAAATTTTTTTTTATGTATATAATCATCTAATTATTTTTTAATTATTACATCTACATTCAAATCAATACATATATATCACATATATACTCATATTTATTTTTATTTTTATCTTATAACATAATTAATATTCCTATAAACTGTTATATCATTTAATTATTATTATATATTTTATTACATATATTCAAATAAATTATACTATTCATTTTACTAAAACATATATTTTAAACGTATTATTTATGTTAACACAACTTCTACTGTCAAACAAAAATCCCTCTCCCAAACATAGCCCTATTGTATTATCGGAAAATAGAGAATATTCTATTTGGCTTCTTAAAAAGAAGGGCCATCTAAACGATTCGCTTCGCCGTCGCGGTCTCTCGCTGATAATGTTTACGAACCAATGAGACGATGATGACGTGTCCATTTGCCACTGGTCCACGTCAGTTGCGTGTAGGCGAGTGCCAGCTGCAACAACAATTAAATACATATCCTGATTAAGGCCGAAAAACATCTCGTTGCTTAAAGGAAGAAGAAAAGAGCAGCGCTTATCCCTCTCCGTCTCTGGAATAGCTTCCCTTACAATTAGTATGATTAGGTAAAAGAATCCTTTTTTTTTAATTTAATCCCTTCTGTTTCTTGTGTTTATTTTTTTCGTGCGCATAACATCTGCTTTTGATTATAATTTGGGGGGCAGGATTGGATTTTTAGATACCTGTTGATTAGTTTTATTAAATGGGCTGTTTCGTTGTTTAAACGGGATTTATGTTTTCAATCCAATTGATTGAATATCAATCTCGATCTTGCCCTCTTATTTTTGTTGATTGTGGTTGTTTCTGTAGGTCAATGCTTAAACGGCCAAGTTTGTTTTTTTCCTGCTCATTAGAGAATTATTACGCATCAAATTGTTTACGTTTGTGATTTAAGTCAAGTAATTAGTAGGCTATTGCTTTGCTGCTCCATTGGTTTGAAACTAAGTTGATATTTTTTTGGGTCAGTTCGTGTTTTCTTATTTTGCAATTTTTCTGAAAGGAAGGTACCTGTGGGTGACCAAATGTTCTATATTGGGGTGTGATGTCTTGAGTTCTAGCGTCTATCTATTACCTTAGCTACTTAAAAAGTTACAATATAAATCACCTGAGATAGGTTTATTAATATTCAAAATTCAAATTAATTCAAACAATAGGTTAGTAGCTCAAACAGTGGTGACACTTCATATGATTGAGGGTCCTCCACTGCGGCTATATGCAATCTCTTTTAAGTTGTTTGGTGAGCATCCAAAAAAGTGAAAGCAACTGAATCAAATTTATATAATTTGTTTGAACTTCTGTTCTTAAGGATACTATATCTACCATAGCAAAGTTTCCTTGATTTGGTGGAAATAATTTAGTTCCATATGACTTTGCCATGTGTGATTTTTTTGCTTGATGAAATAAGTAGTAAACAGTCCTGAAATGGCTTACTCTGTATTATGGTTTTCTCTTAGAAAACTCTGATGGTTCTGGTATGTTAGGCAGTCTATGTAGGCTTTGGATTTGGATTCTAAAAATTTATTTATATGTGAAACTTTTTTCTTTCTGATATGGATAAAATTTTGATTTGAGCAAATGCTACTTGTCTGGCACACAGTTTCTATCATGTTGAGTCAAAGTCTATACTGTGTCCAAAATGCAATGATGCGTTATTCCATCAAAAGCTTCACATCCTCCCATTGTAAATCATCTTCTTGTAGATTTGTCTTTCATTTGTGCCCTTTATTAAGTGTTTTAAATCATTATTTTAGCTTGTGTGATGTGTATCCATATTTCATATTGATATTCTCCTACTAGATGATATCTGGTTTTCTTACTTTGCATATGTGTTTTGTAGTTTTGGGGCTGACAGACGCCTTTTTGGCAGCATGGACACGTGGTTGGCCTTATTTCTTTTTGTTGTTGGCAGCTGCTGGTGCTGTAATGCTAGGGACCTGACTGCTAAGCATGTTAATGGGAGAAGTGAAATTTTTACAGGTGGTTAAATCCAGCAATCCCTTTTGTCCATGACTTTTGTTATGAAAGTAACATTACTCTGAGAAGGTTTGATCTCACCATATATTTGTGATCTTTCCCATCTTCACAAGAAATCCATCCATTATTTTGTAATGTAGGAAAGATGGTACACATAGCTTTCCATGGCAGGCCATATTTTATGGCGTAATCTTTTGTGAATAATAAAAATATGCTCCACTGTTGTTCAGAGAATCCGACACTGTAGAAGTAAACAATTGTCATTCTACATGCTCTGATATGTATGGCACAGCTCCCCACAAGTCTTTCATGTTTGCATCCCTTACCATACACTTGGGTTGTGGTTTTAATCTGCCTGTAGTAAACCACATTAGCAGGTTTCATATTGGGAAGTTATTTCCTGCATAGAATCTTCTTTCAAAACATGGCTTCCTGACTTACGCTGCTCTCTTCTTGTATAGAATAAATTCGTTTTCTGTCCAATTGTAAAATATATCAAGTTTCCACTCTGGTGGTTTCTTTCTGAAACTAAATGGTCTTTTTTTGACTTTTTAATAAAAGAAATTTGAGCTAATGCTAACACCCATTTTCTGCTAGCAGTCCTGCAGTCATATGACAAGCTGTCTATGGGAGAATCTCAACACGTGGAAGAAGCTAGCAAGAATGAACAGTTGTGTACGTTATGTGAAGAGTTTGCTGGTGAGGCCCTTCATTATCTCCAGGAGAACAAAACCCAAACAGAGATCATTAACATCCTTCACAAATCCTGCTCCAGAATACCTTCATTTAAGCAACAGGTACTAAGAGAAATTGTCCCAAGCGTGATTGTCAGCTGAAGTAGAAATTTGTCATTCAATGAGTTGAATGACCCCAATCCTTCTGAACTATCTGTCCAATTGTAATGCTATGCATGTGAAATAGCGAGCATAGCCTTTATGTCTGATCAACTGTTGGGAACTTCATACGACTTGGGCTGTTGATCAATAGAGGAACTATTATTTTGTTAGCCTCTGCAATTTAGGCCATGAGAAAGACATAAAAAATGAGTCGCTACTTAATAATAGATCCGGGACTTCGTGTGAATTTAGGTTGGAATTTCTCTGATAGCTAATCTTTATATATTAATTTATTTCTTTCACTCTATATTGGATAATTCCTGTCATTTCATGATGCTATCATTGAAAATTTTGTTATTTCAGTGCTTCGTTTTGGTGGATTATTACGCTCCTATATTTTTCTTAGAGATTTCCTCAATAAAAGCTGAGGATTTCTGCCGGAAGGTTGACCTTTGCAAAAAAGGTGTTTCTATTTATCAGCTGCATCTCTCCAAGGATAAATGCGATGTATGCCATGATGTTGTTACACAGGCCTTGCTCAAGTTAAAAGATCCCGATACTGAGGTAACTTCTGGGCAGTTGGGCCTGCAGCCTTTTAGATATTATTTAATAAAAGTAAACCGACAATTGTGCTTCTCAATCATGACAACTGTCAATGAGCTATGATATGATGCATGCCTAGTTGAACTTTTAAAGATCTAAAGTTCGTGATGCGTTTCTCATTAACAAATTAAAGAACAGAATCTAAGAAGGAACAGAATTCCTATATGCTTTAATGATATTTATGCATATCTAAGGCACCCACACTCCAAACTAGCAAATGGGTGAAACCCTCTGCAAGTTCATGCTGCATCTGACTGTTGCTTATAGGTGATATCAAAGTTATATTTCGAAGCATACATATGGTTATCGGAAATATCTACATCTACGTTCAAAATCTAACCAGAAATAGTTATATGAAATTCTCTGACTATACATGTAAATAATCTTCTTCTGAAAAACGCATTCTTAAATCTGGCCTTTATGATCTGGTAAACACTTTCTCTGAAGTTTGTATTTTGGTTCTGTATTAATGTTATATGTTGTTTTGTTACAGTTAGAAATTCTTCAGCTGCTTCTGAAGGCCTGTGATTCAGTTGGAAAAAATGTGCAAAAGGTAACAAACAATTCTATAAATGAAATCTTATAATGTTCTTATGCGAGGCAGAAAGAATGAATATTGCACCTTCACCTGGACACAGCAGATAGAATGAATATTCTGCAATGCAGATATCTGGTTGTCTTTTTTATTTTTTCCCCCTTTTTTAATATCCACACTTATTGAAAGCATATCTCCGCCCCATAATGGTGCCATGCAAGCCTACCATTCTACCAAAAATGTTCATTGGTTTTGTTTCTGTGTGATTGCAGTGTAAGAGACTGGTTTTCGAGTACACTCCTGTTATCCTTGTCAATGCTGAGCAGTTCCTGGAAACAAATGATATTTGCACCATACTGCGTGCTTGTGATTCACCTGCAGATGCTGCAGAGGAAGGATCGCTTGGTACAGAGACGTCCATGCACGCTGCCTCTTAATGGAAGTTGTCCGGACCACTTTAATCCTTGTTAATGCTATAAGAATGTTGTGTCAATACGTTCTATTGTGTGCATATGATGACCTAACCGAGATCAAGCCCTTGCTTCTTCTATGGCTTGGGATTGAATGACTAAATATCTTTCAGTGGTCGAATTGTATTATATTTTAAAGCTTCGAGCTCCGTTTAGAGTGATTGGATTCAGAAGCCTTGTATCTGTTCCTCAAAATTGGCTCACAACCCATACCTCAAAAGGACAAATATTTTTAGTTGTCTCTGTTTTGAGTTATTCGTCTGGGGATCTCAGAAGTATCTTCGGACCTTCGCATAATTTAATTCGACAATCCTTTGGTCATTGTATCTCATCTGTTACTATCAATGAAAAGCGTGCGGTGATCTAAATAACGTGGACTTAAATGGTAATCCATCGCACTAATAAAAACTTGCCGTGTCATTGTAAATGCCGGGTGTAAGACGGAAGCCAAGTAAACCTTGCAGCTATTTAAAAAAACACAAAATGTTACGATGGGATCTTCGTATCAAGTTTCCTAGGGTTATCTGTATGTGTGAGAAGTGACGTGATTATGGGTTTAGTTAATTATGAATAAGCATGGATAAGAAGAAGCGAAGGCAGCACTACAAACACACATTTGGATTCTGTTTTGTGACGAGACACAGAAATATATGATCCTGAACTCATCCGACAGAGAAAGACCTAAGCAGAAGAGATGCATGAGCCCATCATGCGTGTGTGTGTGGTTGTTTTGTTGGATGTGTAAATGATCTTTCTTCTCTGGCCGATGACCTACCCCGACCAATCTTCATGGCCCATTTTCATTCACCGTTTGGTCCATTTCAGTCATTTGCATGTGTTCCTCATAATGTAATAATATATATCTAATTATTTATTTGATGCGGCACTTCATACGCCATCGGAATATATCTCATGTGATGAAGAATAATCATATTCGAGTTTGCAACTACAGCATCACATTTGTTGTCTCCTGTGAGGGAATTCCAATATATTACATCATAAAAAAAAAAAAGGGCAAAAAACAAAATATGAATTCCAAACTATTTAGATTCCAATCGTAAGTGTCCAAGAAAAAGTAATTAGTTAGTTAAAATACATGAGACTAGTTTTAAATCTTTTTAGAGAAAACATGTATTGACATGCATTGATGCAGCCCACCACCACTCCTTCATTGGCTGCAAAATTAACAATAACCCCACATTGCGCGCATTTGGGCAATTTTGGCTTCTGACTTTTTCCACCACGGAGACAAAATTTAACTTTTGCTCTTTCTTTAGAAGACAAATTTCCATGTCAAATGAAAGCGAAAAGCAGAACCCAATTATGCCAGCTTAACCACTTCTCGATTTCGGGATTCTGGACTCACCGTTATTGAAAACCAATCTGGTGTTAGAAGAAATTTTGTTGATCATTTCTACTCACAGATAATATTAACAACAACACTAACAAGTGTTCTCGGAATTCAGTGATAATGCCTATAATTTCTTTCTCCTAAGAAAAATTTGAAATCCGGCAAAAATTGAGAGTATTAAAAACAGCAAGTGTTTACTCTAGAACTGTCGATTCTGATTCCGAAAAAATGATGAACTATCCAAGACCAACTATTCTAATTTCGGTTCTTTAAGATTCTAGTTTTATATAATTGTATTTTATTATTTGTTGTTATTGTTTTAATATAAAAATGACGTGATAAAATGTTTAATTCTTTTAACGAGTATACAATGTTTAAAAAAATGAAGAAAAATTATGTTTTAATTTTATTATTATTCTATGAAGTAAAAAATAAGTGGTACAAATTTTATAAAGTACATTACATTGTTAATTAACAAACAATTTGAAATAGAAAAAAAAAATATATATATATATATATATATATAATATCATTTAACTACTCAATATTAAAATAAATTAATATATTATATTATATATTTGTTTCTTTTTTGGCGATTTTAGAATCGGAATCGAACTGATGGTTAGTTCTACTTTTTAAGAATTCAAACTGAGATTATTATCAATGATTCTTACATGATTTCAACTTCTCAATTCCAATCCCGATTCCTGTTTCAGGACGGTTGTGGAACGTGACCATGCCTGGGTGAAAATGGCTTCCTCAGTTGCGGCTTTAAATGCTTTATTGTAATAATAATCAAATAATTTGTGTTAGGCAGGACGAATGATTAATGCCGTTTCTATTCAAGCATACGTATCGTTATTATGTGTTTCTTCCTGAAAAAGCAAAAATGAACAATTATGAAACCTAGTAATTAGAAACTATAATTGTTATAAGCGAATACACCATAATTGACATTTAATAACAGTATTTTATTAGACGTGGTCATAATAATTCCTTTTATGTGTCCCCCGGTGGCTTTACTGTTCCTTAACTCCGACCTTCCAACGAGGATTAATATATTTAAAGTTTTTTTTTTTAGTATAAAAGGAGGCCTTTTCAGGCCCTCTCCGTCTGTCTTTCGAAAGAAATTAAAAGCAAAAACACAGAAACTGTTCTGCGGATCGCATTGCAGGCTTTGCAACTCCTGACAGGTTGACTTGACTTTTTTGTTGAAGAAGGTACCCAAAAAGTGCAGAGCCTTTCTTTCTTTTTGCTGGTTTTTGTGCTTGTTACTTTTCTGTGGAATTGGTACTGGAAGGAAATTTTGTGTTTAATGCTATGGCATTTAGGGGTTTTCATTTTCTTTTCTATCTGCGTTCTGCGTCTTTTCTCTTATATATTTGTTGACATAGGAAATGCAAATTAATGATTGCTTTTTTGATGTTGAAAATTTGAAAAAAGGTTCAAAACTGTTTTTTCGTTTTCTCTTTTGTTCTAAGATTGATTTTTATTCATTGAATTAATCTCTCGTGTTTTGGTTTTCTATGGGCTATGAGCCTTTGATTGGGTCTATGGGATGTGAAGGTTAATAGCTCCGGCTGCTTGCTGGCACGTCATTCTGAATCAAAAACCCCCTTTTCATTTCTTTCTTTCCTTTTTTGTTTCTTTCCAATTCTTGGCCTCAACATTCAGTTTGTATCTTGAGAATCTCAAAAGTAACACTTGTTATATTAGGCATTCAATTTGTCCATTCTACTTATATTCTGATGATGCATACCCCATCCATTTGGAACTGATGAGTCATACTCTTCTGTTGTTTTGCATAAGGTTTGACAAGATTCCATTTATTTGTCAGTATTCTCAAGTTCAAAACAAGAGCCAGGGAATGCGCAAAGATGTGCTTGTGGGCTGGACGGTCTTTCTCTGACTTTGATAATAAGGTGGAAGCTCCATCTGATCCGCACCCCTTCATCCCTTGCATTCTTAAAGATATCCAGCACTGATACTAATAGTTAAGGTAGCAGGTAAGGTAGATATCTAGTTAACTAGATTTGTAGCTGAGGATGGAAAGTAAAGGAAATGTCTTCATGCAAAAATATGAGTTGGGTAAGTTGCTTGGACAAGGTACCTTTGCTAAAGTCTGCCATGCAAGGGATGTCAAGACTGGCATGAGCGTAGCCATTAAGATAATCGACAAAGAGAAGAACTTGAAGGTTGGGATAATTGATCAATCAAGCGAGAGTTTTCTGTGATAAGACTCGTTAGGCACCCCAACATTGTGCAGCTATATGAGGTTATGGCCAGCAAAGCAAAGAAATATTTTGTAATGGAATATGTAAGAGGAGGTGAGCTGTTTAACAAGGTGGCCAAGGGAGAATGAAAGAAGATGCTGCAAGGAAATGCTTTCAACAGCTGATTAGTGCTTTGGATTTCTGCCACAGCAGGGGCGTTTATCACAGGGATCTTAAACCGGAGAACCTACTGTTAAAAGCAAGTGGGAAGCTTAAGATTTCAGACTTTGGATTGAGTGCCCTAGCTGAATCAAGAAGAGAGGATGGTTTGCTTCATACGACCTGTGGAACACCTGCATATGTTGGCCCAGAAGTCATCAGCAGGAGAGGGTATGACGGTTCCAAAGCTGACGAATGGTCATGTAGGGTGATTCTGTTTGTTTTGTTAGCTGGACATCTTCCGTTTCATGATTCAGATATAATGGTGATGTACAGAAAATAGCCAAAGCCGAGTTCAAAGGTCCTCACTGGATCCCTTCTGAGGTTCGTAAGCTGATCTCTAAAATATTGGATCCCAATCCAAACACCAGAATCTCTATCTCGAAGATCATGGAGAATCCTTGGCTCTGCAAAGGTTTGCAGTCCAAAGCACCCAGAAAAGTGAAGGAAGCTATTAATGATGTAGATGCAAGTATTAAATTGTGTGAGGACACCGACGCTGTGTCGGCAAAAATGCCTTTGATATAATCTCCCTTGCGGCTGGTTTTGACTTGTCAGGGTTTTTTGAGGATGCTGATCAGACGAAAAAATTTAGGTTTACATCCAACCGACCTGCCAAGAGCATTATATCAAAGCTAGAAGAATTAACCAAGCGTCTGAGGCTGAAGGCGACGAAGCGGGATGGAGGGTTCTTCACATTTGAAGGATCAAAGGTAGGCAGGAAAGGGCTCGTGTCTGTTGATGCGGAAATCTTTGAGGTCACCTCCACTTTTCACATGGTTGAGATGAAGAAATCTAATGGGGACACTGGAATATCTAAAGCTGATGAAAGAGATGAGGCCATCTTTGAAAGATATTTTTTTGGAAATGGCAAGGCGATGAGACTCAACAGCAGCAACTGGAGCTTCAATCAATTCAAGTTGCGCAGTTTGACGTCCACTTGCCTTAAAATTCATGGCAGAAACTCCACTTTTTCCCTTCTCCTGACTGCAACACTTGCAAAATCAAAAATATGTGACTTGCATTCAGGAAGCCGTCTCCCTTAAGCTTGACCATTTGCAGTTGAAAGATAGATTTCATCCGTCCTTTATTCATGCAGAACGAAATTTTCTCTTGGCTTATTTCTAAGCATTTCATTTACAGGCTCCGCGTTTCTTGGTGTTTTGCTGGAATAGCATTCCGAGGGTTGTATATAGGAAAGAAAAAATCAACTTGTCCAAATAAAACATCCAGTGGTCGCATTTAGAAACCACCTCTACGACCACCCCACCCCACCCCCGTTTCAGATGAGGGAGACTGGGCAGTCCAAACTGCAATTCCCACATGTATGTGGGAGTCCCAACTCTCAGATGGCTTGCTTACAGCACATTCATCTAATTTTAGGCCTCGAGTTGTCCTAATAACAGATCTTCTAAAAAGAAAATATTCCCGCAGTTGCTCCACTATACTGACGGGGCTTTTGTTTTGATGCCAACAAAGAGGCCTGTCAATATAATTAATAAGCTGTTAAGCCCCGCACTTGTAAACTTTATTAGCTCCCATCCCCTCAAGTTGAGAACTGATGCCGTTTTCAGGATGACCAACACAATAAAAATTAGCCACATGGCAAGAATTGAACGACTAAAATGAAAAACAAGTGAACTGTGTATGACTGTGCACCAGAATTAGATGGATATTCGGGCAGTAATAATTTGATCAACATGAACAACACCCCACGGTTCCATTTCTCGATAATTTCCTAGTTATCAAAGAGATGCTCAAGTCATTAGTAAGAATCTTAGTGTGAGCGACAAGAAACCATGAGACATGCCAACAGTGAAATTAATGATTTAGCAATCCATTAAAACTAGACTGAAAGCATATTGATCTAGTGGAAAACTGGTCATAATCATATTCATCCTCCCTTAAGTGCCTTCCTTTGTTCCCGTCAGAGATCACAAACAAAAGAATGTAGTCCTGTTAATACCATTTATACTGACAACAAAGCATGCATCCACTGAAAGTTCCTATTAATGCCCAAGTAAATCTCCCTTATATAAAAAAGAAGGAAGATACAATGAGTCCACTATTCTATACTCTCCTCCAAAAGAGGCTGTTTCCATCTTCGGTACAGGAGATGTATTGAAATCCCTCGGGGCTCTCTGTCATTTCCTTCTTTTTCTTTTCTTGTTTTTATTCTATCTAATCATATGACCAAAGAGACTGTACATCAGGAGGGGAGTACAGGCCCCCAATGTGGGGCCTGCTGATTGGAGAGCTCCCAACACCATCACGTGAACCCTGCACAGCCCAATCTTTTCTGCAAAAGAACCAACAACCAAAAATGAAACCTTTATGCAACTAGAAAGAACACCCAATCACAGCAACCAAAGTACTGGCCAAAAACTCATAACTGGAAGAATGCGTATGCGGAACTCTAAATGTAGAGATACTTATTATAAGAAATGAAAATTATTATTTTGGAAGTCATATTTTGACAAAAATGAATGTGCATTTCTTCGAAGTGCTAGTTTTCACCTTCAGTTCCACTTCATACATCCAGCCATCTATTCTTTTGAGATTTCAGGTCAACTAGTCTTCCTAACTTTAGTGAGAATTGATCACAAATCCATTATTCAAAATGCAATAAATGGTCCCTTAACAAACTCAAAGGGTCCTCCAACGCCCATGGGTAACAGCACACAAAGGATTCAGCACCTAATTCAGGTGTACCAGTGTCTGCCACCCCAAACAATTCTAATGAAACCTCAAATTCATTAGCTTTCTCATCCACTATCCATATTCCCATCATTAAATATTTACAAGCAAGGTTAACCCTGAGCACAAACACCACGGTAAATTCCATTGGCATGTGTCATGAGAATCTACGATAGAGGTGGCATGAGCAGAGAAACCAAAGTCCTACTTTAAGGTACAGACACAGGATAGAAGCATTTTGCAAATTTTTGTCCCAATTCTTTACATAATTCATTTTGCAAAGTTATAATAATTTGCATAAAGATACAAAAAATCTAATATAGAACAAGAGCAGTCAATATTGTTTCAACTACTCATAAAAATCCGCTTATGATGGAAATCAATCAAAACTTCGAAGGGTATAAAGCAGTTTTTGATAGAGTTGATGCTCTAATTAATCTGCAATAAGTTGTCCAATATACACTACAAAAAGGCAAAGTCTACGTGTTTACCCAGCCAAGCTTGAAGCTTTTGAGTATACAAGACACAGTAGCCATGGAAATGAGTATAAAATGAATCTTAAATCAAGCTTGACCGGTGTTAAAGAATAAGCCAACAAAGGAATATCTAGTGAGTCAGTTAAAACTTGTAAACATTAATGTTTAGAATTTCCCAAAAATCTTTAATTGATTTGACATTAGCAAATAACACATGATGCATGGATCATTTTCTCACATGAAAACTACAAATGAAAACTTAACAAGCATCGAAGCACCTGCTGGGATCAAAAAACAGCTCTCAATGAGTTTGGCCAATCAAACACATCTCTAACCATCATAAGCAGTAATTCATATCCTATATGCCTGTTACTCTATATTAATTGGTTCCTAATTTTATTTCGTATTTTAAGCATTATGCTAATAAAATAATTAGAAGTGGCATATGCATAGCATAAAGGTTATGTATGCATATCAAAGAATATTTGTATAAATTTGGTTAAGATCAGCACTATACCTATGTTTTCCTCCAAAAAATTTCTGGAAAAATATAAACAAACAACATTGGAAAAGAAGTTCAAGCTGTGTGAATTTTTAAGCTATGTTTCAATATTTGAATGGTCATGTCTAGCAGCCACAAGTAGCTACCAACATCTGTAGATAAGCATACAAAAATATATAGTGGAATAACCATATATAGACAAGATATCTTTAGATACAAGAACTCCACCACCAGATCTCACAGTAATTAACAGTACTTGCCCTTGCAACAAAAACGAGAGAAAAGTGTATAATGGTGTACAGGTTGTTATCTTACTTGGCCCATGATTGATGGTTGGCAGCCAAACCACTGAAATTTCCATAAATTGGACCATTCTGAACACCTTCCTCTTGAGGCTTCATCAAAATTTGATTATCAGGACCGGAAGTAGGCCCAAACAAGGTTTTTGGCAACCACGGATCATCAATAGTGGCAGGAAGAGGTGTATTAAATGCCCCGCCATCCTGACAATTTCCAAATAAAGCATTCTGAGAAGAATGAGGGCCAGAAATGGCTTGGTCATCATTCTTGAACAGTGAAGCCATTGTTTTATGAGGCACCAGATGAATTTTATCTTCCTTGTTTGGTAAGTTCACCTCTGGATGCAAAAGCCAGTTAACAGGCCCACCAACCAAACCAAGACCATCCTGTCCAAGAGGAGAGCTATTCCACATGTGCCATGTTCCACTGTCACTTACATTGTTGGCATTCTCCTGAGCCTTGGGAGTCCTGGGAAAAAGGAAAGAATTTGCATGCTTTTCCTCTGAAACACGAGATCGCGACAATGGAGACTCAATTGGCGATGGCTTTGTAATTTCAGAAGTTGTGGCTTTAGTCCTCGCAGCACATGGTTCTTTCAATCCTGTATCTGTTGCAACACCCAGATCCAGTTGAAAGTTATCAAGAGATTCAGAAACAGGCCCAAGCAAGGATATGGGGTCTGGAACATAACAAGGGTCTTCAAAAATTTCAGACTCCTGTGGTAAAAATTGATGACGGGAATCTGTCATTTTGGGAAGTATGGGTTCAGTGGATAATGGAAGAACTGCACTGCTAGAATTTGATCCAAAAGAAAACGACGGTAAACTAAATGGTGAAGACAGTCCAAAATTGACAGGGTTGTCAAATGATTGTGTTGTGGTAGGATGACCCAAAAATTGTGGGCTCTGAACTTCTGCTTTAGATTTTCCTGTAGGTCTGCCAATGACATTTGAGCTGGCGGGTGGAGAAACGGCAGATGAACGAGTGAATAATTGTTGCCATGACTTTTTAGGCGCTGTACATGGTTGGGCTTCAACGAGCATCTGCAGTAAAACCACTGGAATAATTATGTCTATCATACAATGGAACACAACAAGGCCCGCATGAGAAGCACATTAATCAAGATTTTCATGTATCCCTCCAAAGCATTAGATTAGGAGCAGCAATCGAAAAAGATTCCAGTGCATCAAATGACTGGACATGAATATTATGATATAACTGGCCAAGATTAGCAGAAGCAACGTTTCGATTATAGCTGGCTTTAACAGATGATATAATCATGTGGCTAATAATGAACAAACAATAAAGTGAACATTCACAAACAAAATACAGTTGAGCCATTCATGGATCACCATGAAGCGACCCTGCTCCCTGTGACTTCACAAATAAAACTAACTCAACACATTATAACAACTTACAGGGCGGTTAGCACTTTTATCATCTCCATTTATGGTTGATTTTCCAGAATTCCGGTCTGGTTGCACTATATCTTTCTTATATGTAGAAGTTTGAGCATTTTCCGCCACTGTGTTAGATTTGAACTCTCTAGAAGCATTAGATGTATTAACATTCCTTCCAAAAAAGCCACCTCCAGTAAATGCTCTGGAAGAAGATAAAAAGGTACCCCTCATGCGATCCAAGTATCTTGTTCCAGCATTCCCTCGGTTAGGATTGCTTAATGTCGTACCTTTAAATCCATGCCCAACTTCTGGAGATTTCACATTTTCAGTTGTATTTCTCTGTTCCCTTCTATCACCTTCACTCTTCTTGTTTCGCTCACTTTCCTTGGTTGATCTCTTTTCCAGCTCCTCGGCATCAGAGTTGCTTTTACTTGATGCCCAATCTTTTTCCTTCTTTTTTTCTTGACGCTTCCTTTCAGATTCCTTTTTACTATCTCTTTCCTTAGCTTGAGGAGACCCTTTTCCACGTTCTTTCTCAGCTTCCATTTTCTCATCTCTCAATCTTCTACGTTCCTCAACCAATCTTGCAACTTCTTCTCTCTGCTTCCTTTCCTCCTCCTCCAGTAGCTCCTTCTCTAATCTAGCCTGCCTTTTCTCCTCAGCTTTTCTGCGGGCTTTTTCTCCTCTACTCTCCTGACCATTCCCGCCATTCTCACTATGGTTATCCAACATTCCTCTGCGTTCCGCATCAGCTGAAGCATCATCTCTGGAAGAACTAATTCTAAACACCTTTCTCCAAAGCCAAACAACAGAAAAGAAAATTGCCGTTAATGCTTTACAAGCAAAAATAAAAACACGAGAATAAGACTTTTCTGCCAAACAATGGTCATCATCTCCACCAAACAGGCCACCACCATTCTTCCAATAGCTTGCTTTCCCAGCAAATGGCCCACCGCCCCAGTTCCCATTCTCCAGCCAGTCCTGCCCACACATCCACCCATTATCTGACCAAACCTTCCCATTTAATATCTTCCCACCTTTCCCGACCAGATCCTTCAAAATCCCCGAGTTACCCATCCCTGGGGGCACAGGCAGATCCAGAACTGGCCTCTTCGAAATATGGCCACAGTAAGAGCACATAAACTTACCCCCACCGGGGTTCTGATCCCGATATGCAGTTAAACAATTCCTACATCTCCTGGTAGCAGTCTTCCTCAATTTCTGCATCTCAATAGCCTCAAACCTTTTTCTCTCCCTAAGCCTAGCATTCCTCCGGACCCGCCATGCTGACAACTGAGGCATCAAAACCTCATACCAGAACAAAGTTACCAACAGTACCAACACGCAAGCAAGCCTAGGTGACGTGATTTCAAACCTGAATGCAGGAGGCAAGAGCTGTGACAAAGCCCATAGCCCAATCAGTGGAATTACTAGCCACGGCAACATGGTAGCAATCCTCCGTGACCACTTCTGAATCACACAAAGTATACACATTATCCTCCTTATCCCACACCTCTTTTCCCCAGTCTCGAACACAACAGAAAGTTTCAATCAATCTCAACTTCCCCGAACAAATTAATTAAACAATTTCCCAATTTCCTTAACAAGTAAATATAAAACCCTTGCCTCCCGACTTCTTTTGCCCGAAATGATTCAAATTCAATACCAATTCTTGAAATTCCTCCAAACCCTAAAGGAGCGATTTAGGCGGAACCTCCTGATTACCAGAATAAACAAATTTAATTAATAATCAGAGTTTCCCAAACACAAAAATCGATCATCAAAAAGTGTTTTGGCACCGTGTTATTATCAAGCTTCGAAACCTAGACAACACGAAACGAATAACAATCAATTAAAGGAAACAAGAACGAAAGAAAATTACAAAGAGAAATGAACTTAAGCGCGTACAGAGATATTCCGGAAACCAGAGAAAGGTCAGCAGCGAACTTGCCTGGCGACAATTTGCTGATTCTTTACGAGAGAAATTATTTGACAAGAAAATAGAGATAAGAGAGAGAGAGAGAGAGAATAACATCGGGAGAAAGAAACGAACTGGCCATAGCTCTTCGAATATAGGCACGGGTCGGGCCGAAAGATTTGGACATGAACCGGGTTAATGCATTGAACCGGATTTAGGGTGTGCCGCCGTTTGGGTGGGTTGAGTGTTCGGTCAAAACTTTGAAGGCGACCCCAATTGGTTATTGAATGGGCCACTTTCTAATTAATAGCTTTAATAATTGAAATCTGACTTCGTAATTCGGTTTAAAAAAAAATTAATTAATACTATACATTTCATTTTATTGAGACATATGGATGCTATCTGTCAAGCTGTCGTAATTTTTTTTCTTCCTCTCTTAATTTATTTCTGCAGTCTTAATTCAATATGTAGATGGATTAGAACAAAGTACGATTTCTTGTACTTGTCTACCATTTACAATACTCTTGATGTTCTATTCTATCTTAATCTTAATTAATTTTCCCAATTACCCGTCTCTTAGCCGAATTTAACCCGTGCTGCTGTTTTATGAACGGAGACGATTAATTAGTTAATGATTTGGATCGAGGGAATTAAGGATATAGTGTGTTGGTGCTTCATTGCGTGATTTTCAACACATACTTGGCTCAGATGTATCGTATATAATATGCAGCTTTCTGTTTAATAAGCTGCGTCGATGCAGATATTTGTAATGCTAATGTTTAATATTTCGTAAGTTGGTCACGAGTTTTAAATGTATTTGTTGATGTATTCACGATTGGCATACAAAAGCGGATGCTACGTACGAAGTTTACGAGAATCATTGACGAAGACTAATATGTAATGGGCCTTTCGTTGGAGGACAACCTCACATTTTGTAAACCTAAATGAGCCCACTTTTCATGGGCTAATTTGTTGCCCATCCCGTCGTGGATAGGCTGAAGAAATTGTTGTTCACGATGGGGCTTCTAGTTGGGCGGAACTCGCATAATTGTTGGAAACAGGATCTCCGATTCTCCTCACGCATTTGTAATTTGCCATGGTGATGGACAAAAGCATTCGTTTCTTGACGTGCCATCTTTGACATGAAGCTAATTTACAATAATGTTTTATTCATCTCCATTTTTTCTTAAAGTGTCATCTTTGCCATAGAGTTACCTCACAATAATGTCGGTTTATTCATCTCCATTTTTTTCTGTTATGTTCTTCTATTTAACTTTTTTATTTTTAAGCCTTTAATTTTTTCTATTACATCTCTCTTCTACTTAGTTTAATATTTAATACATTTTAATTTTTAAATAATTTTATTGTTGGATTTGTTAAATATCGAAACTATATAACTTATAAATAATTTAATTGTGAATGCACATACAGTGTGCCTACTTTACTTAGTTTGTAATTAATGATATAAAGGAAATTGAAATTAATGCTTATTGTCGGCATATGTGCATTTTTAAATTAAATGTCATAACGACAAGATAATTCTAATTATCAAAAAATAACAAATATTGTTATTGTAATAATTACATAAAATTGATACAGCTAAAATTAAAATTAATACCGATTGTCCAAATATGCGCGTATTACATTATTTACAGGGTAAGTGTCATCATGACATTATAATTCTAATCATTAAAATGCATATAAAAAAAATGATTGTTGTTGTAGTAATTACATAGCTAATGATGTATTTACATTATATTATTAAGAGTTTGGTACCATTTTGGTTGCATTAAATAAATTTATACACACACACACACACCCTTTTCCAGTTAAACTATAGTATATTAGTGAATGTCTAAAACTACTTTAACTTTACAAAGTAAATTTATATGCATATCTTTTTTCAACTCAATATTAACAATATTAACTTTCCTTGTAATTTTATGCCTCTCTGTTTTCTTTTTATTTTTTTAAGTATAATATTTTTGGTAAGAATAAAATAAATATAAAATATCCTATATTCGACAATAAAATAAATTTAATAATCATTTTGAACTTTATATTGTATAAATCAAAACAAGCACGAAAAGTGCGAAAATTACTAGTAAAATATTAAGACTAAAGCTGATTGTCAAAATATACGCATATTACATGATTTACAAATTAAATGTCATTATAAAAATTTAAAGCAAGGTAAAACTTTTTAAATGCATGTGCCAACTGTGAAGTAAATAGATCTAATTAACATCTGTCTCCACTTGAAGTATCTGGTAAAATGGCGGGGTGCACTGCACATTCGATGAATACACAAAAATTTTAAGAGCATGTTTATTTTATTTGATAGAATAAAAGTTTTAAAAAGATTATGCTAATGTATTATTTTATCATATGTATTGAATAGAATTAGTCGCTATATATTTTAGGTACGTCATAGAAAATTTTTAATTAATTAAGGGGTTTGCATCCTTTTTAGAGTAAACAAGATATCAATATATTCATAATTATTAATCCAATATAATCTCCTAGAGCGAACATATCTTAAATTTAATGTACACTAGTACATTCTCGTAAAGCTGGCGTTGACGTTGTAATAGGTGTTATTTGGTGAATGGACGAGTGATGACTTATGGAAGGGAAACCTGATCGCTGGGCTAGGCAAGGGCCAAGCAATTTATTCCTCTGGTATTTACGGAGAGCGGCTGGCTGGAGCAAATCAGATGTTGTAGATGCTGCATTTAATGCATTGACATTAAGGAATAAGATTGTGATTTGTCATAATCTTGATATTTAATTAATATTTTATAATTTTTAATATAAGATTATAATGATGTTAAACACTACAATGTACTAGGAACATTTTCAAATGGACTAGCAAACCAAAACCGAAAGCGATCTTTGCCTCTGTAAAGAATGTCATTGTTTTTAGGAACTTCAGTATATCTTTATGTGAGGGAGACGCATTCAGCCGTTTCAATTACTTGTATGTTGGGTAGCCGGGCGTGTAAACCTTTTATTTTTTATTTATTATTTGTACAGGCTACACAGGACAAGGTAGCTGTGGAAAGACGGCAAAGGGGGTGTTTGCGTGTGAGGCGCGCTATTCTGTGGTGGGCGCAGTTGGTAAGCCAATCTTGAATATAATTATTGCCAAACAGAGAACCTTATCTAATGGGGAAAACAATTCTTGGAAACTTTCTAAAGAGTGACGTTGGACAGTGCAGGACCGCGTTCATATCCTTTAGACATTAATTTCCCCCGTTGGTGAAGCATCGTCATGAAAACTATGTTTGGCAGGTTTCAAACATATGGTTAAGGCCCGAAAAGGGGGAAGGAAGAAGGAAAGAAGAGTAGTCTACATTTAAATTGACTGGAGAGATTTATTCATTGCAATACGGGAATATCATAGAGGAGTTACTCGAGACTTACTTTCGTGCTCTCTCTCTCTCTGCAGTCTGCACCACTGCAATCGCATGAATTTAACCCTTTCGCATTAGTCTTTAAATTATTCAAGATTGCAAAAATGTTTAATTGGACGTTTAATCTCAAATAGAAAATTTCCCAGAAATTTTAATCAAAAGAATTGCCGATTAACCCCAAAAAGCTTGATTGGTAAAAAGAGGCAAGAATGAGGATAAAGATGCAAACATTGATGGACAGACAACGAAGAGAACATGGATGACTTGCGTTATCGTACCTGTACGAAGACCGGGTGTGACAGATGCCCTGAATCCTTCCAACCGCCAAAAGTATTAATTTTTCATTTTTATATAATTTTTTAAATAAAATACACTTAAAAATATATACTCAAAAACTAAAATAAACATTGGTAATCGATCTGGAAAAAACCACCAACCGGGGTTATGCACAGGCCCACCTTTATTATTATTATTATTATTAATAAATTTATGTTGTAAGAAGACAAGTCCGCAGTCCATACCAACCATACACTGCCATCTTCGCACGCCACTCCGCCAGCTCATCAAATTATGCGCCCACTGTTTATCTGTTCATCACACCTCCTGGATCTATATTATCTCTACTGTATAAAATAGAGGAGATTCTCAAGAAAAAAAAAATAAACAAAATTATAGATTTGATCTTATTGGTCATATAAATAATAGAAAAGATAATTATTTAAATAAAAATACCACTCTATAACATTTATAATTGAATGAAAAATATCATGAAAAACCTTCTATTGAAAAAGATAACGCGAATTGTATTTATGATAATTTTGTTTCATTTTATTTTTAAATAATTATTTGTATTTATTGCATGTATAAAAAGAATATAATTTTAAATAAAAATTGCAAATCATATGTGTAATTGTGTGTGTGTGTGTGTGTGTGCATATTCATTATAATTGTTATTCGCATAAGGTATCCGAGTGCACATTGATTGATTATTAGTTTCATTAATTTAATAATACTTTATATTATAAAATTACACAGCCGTCAATGTGAAATTTTTACTAGTAGAAAATAAATTTAAGTTGAATTACTAATACAACTTTTATAAATATTTAGGAAACAGAGCAAAAAGACTAATAATTCATGTGATCAATTGGTAGCCTGCCGACTGCCGGCGACGCCTGTTTGGCAATCCCTTTTTGAATTCATCCAACTTAATTAAGATTTATTGCCATCGCTTATTACGGTCGTGACAAATTAATGGCTCACCTCGTCTTTTAAGAGAAATATATATTGTTCCCAATTTATCTTCTCAATTATTACCAAATTAATTACACAAATAACCTGTTCAATTATACAGCTTACTTACCTAATGTACATGTATTTTATTTTTGTTAATTAATAGGTTAGACTTGTAAAGTAATGCGACTCCATTAATTGGTTGGATTTGTTTTCCGTCCTTTTGTGGCCCTCAAAAGTAAACTTAGAAAATGCATCAAGGTTTGGTCCACCTTCACAGCTCATATCTTTCTTTGATTCTTGATTTCCATCCAATTTCCTTCTAAGAGAAGTCTGTAACGGACCATTTCACGTCTCTACCTGCATATACCAATCCAGCAATCTTTGTTGTTGGAGCGCGGATTGAATTCACGCACAGTAATACATTTAACGTGATTTTTTTTCTAAGGCTATCGTTTCGCCGCGGTGGATGGCGGTGTCGTGTGAAGCTTTTCCGGCGAGAAGACGTCGGTCGTCATTGGGAGCGTTTGTACCGCCGAAGTTATCCGATCAAAAGCTCCCGCAATCGTTGTTTCTTATTGCTCAAGATATTTCATCTATGCAGCCGCTGAGAATTCTTCTTAAGAAAAGTACAGAATCAATCATCAGAAAATCGAGGCTGCTGTCAATCCTTTTTGAGGAACTTGTTCGGAATCCGTTAAGCACGCTTCCGCCTTCTGCTTCTTTGTGCTTTGAGGAATTGTACATAGTTTTGCTAAGAATTAAGGTATTACTGGAAGACTGTTCCACCTGCAGCAAAATGTGGCTGTTAATGCAAATTCCTTCCGTCTCTAGTTCTATTCATCAATTGACAACGGAATTATCTACGCTATTAGATATTTTCGCCACAAAACAGCTCAACCTGGACGAAGACGTTGAAGAATTTCTTAATTTGATTAAAAAGCAGTGTTCAGAAAAAGCTGCAGATCATGTGGATGCGAAGGATGAAAATCTGAGAACAGAGGTTCTGAAAATGCTGGAGAATATCAATAGAGAAATCGTTCCTGATCATGCGAGGCTTTCCGTGATTTTTGAGAGATTACATTTAAGTGATTCCATGAGCTGCAGCAATGAAATTGAGGAACTCGCAGATGAAGTTCAGAATCAAAACGACGACAAATCAAAGGCGGAAGCAGTCGCTCTTATCGGGCTGGTACGCTATGCGAAGTGCGTATTGTACGGCGCCTCGACGCCTCCAATCACCACAAGGCGGCTGAAATCGGTGACGGAAGTGAATATCCCCGCGGATTTCCGGTGTCCGATATCTCTTGACTTGATGAGAGATCCCGTCGTGGTTTCCACAGGACACAGTTACGACCGCTCGCCGATAATGCTGTGGATCGAATCTGGACACACCACGTGTCCAAAGACAGGTCAGACATTGGCCCACACGCAGCTCATTCCTAATTTAGCCTTGAAGAATTTGATAGCCATGTGGTGCCGCGAACAGAGAATCCCATTCGAGTCAGCGGAAGCTAACGTCAAACCTAACCGGGTTGTTTTGAACAAGACGGCATTGGAAGCAATCAAGATGACTATTTCTTTTCTGGTGAACAAGTTAACGGCGTCGCAGACATCAGAGTCAATTGATCGCTTAGTCCACGAACTTCGTGTTATGGCCAAGGCCGATTCCGACTGTCGAGCTTGCATTGCTGAGGCTGGAGTTTTGCCTTTGCTGGTTAAGTTCATAGGCTCGGAGAATCCAAGTCTCCAAATTAACGCCATTACAACCATTCTTAACTTGTCCATACTGGAAGCCAATAAAACAAGGATTATGGAGACCGATGGAGTTCTGAATGGCGTTATTGAGGTGTTAAGGTCGGGTGTCACATGGGAGGCAAAGGGAAATGCGGCTGCAACCATTTTTAGCTTGACTGGGGTTCATTCATATCGGAAGAGGCTGGGAAAGAAGGTACGTGTGGTGAAGGCATTGCTGGATTTGGCAAGGGCAGGGCCCCCGGATTCGAAGAGGGACGCCATGATGGCAATTTTGAATTTGGCGGGAGATAGGGAGGCAGTGGAGAAGTTGATTGAGGGAGGAGTGATGGATGTGATCGGGGAGGTTATGGAGTCGATGGTGGAGGAGGGTGTGGCCATTCTCGAAGTGGTGCTGAAACGAGGTGGACTGGTTGCAATTTCTGCGGCTTATCAGGGAAACATGGTGAAAAGGTTGACAACAGTGTTGAGAGATGGTTCGGATACAGCCCGAGAAAGCGCAGCTGCTACACTAGTGAATATGTGTCGGAAAGGGGGATCTGAGATGGTGGCTGACCTTGCTGCAATCACAGGGATTGAGCGAGTGATCTGGGAAATTATGGGGACGGGAACAGGGAGAGCAAAGAGGAAGGCAGCTATGTTGTTGAGGATTCTAAGGAGATGGGCAGCCGGACTAACTGGAGACCATTTCAACAATCTGCACTCTACCACAGTGAATACGACTTCAACGAGGATAGTATTGCCCGGATAACTTTAGTTACTGCATTTCCTTTTTCCCTTCTTTTGAACTAAGTCGCGTTATTGTTCATTGATAGATTCACTTGTTTCAAACCAAATTGGTTTACACAAATATTGCATCCCTAAGTTTGTAAATGATTGTAGCTCAAGTGCTGTGGTCAATTACGAATCTGCGTCTGATAACAATTGTATACATTCAAAGAATGGTTCTATGGTTATGGTTATGGTTAATAGATACATTAGCCAGCTTAAAGTTTGGCTGTGTGTCAGTGATGTTATTTAGTCTTTTCCCTTCGTCTTCTTTCCTCTTTGACAGCATTTGAACGGGCCATTTACAATCACAATGATTAAGGATAAGTTTATTTTTGAATTTGAGGTGTGTTTTTATATATTTTTATCTAAAAAATTATATAAAAATAAAAAAGATAAAAATATAATAATTAAATATGTATTTTTTAACTACAAAATTTGAAAATAAAGGTAGTCTGATTTTTTGAATCCCATGAGGCGAGTCAGAAGCACAGCGAATGGACAGATAAACCATGGCAATGGGATATTGGCAACATTTGCCCTATTATCCACGTCATTCAACATAGTAAGAAATGAAACACATCTTGTCTGGAGGCAGTGATGATCGGTCCCTGTCATCAGCCTTCTCAAGTACGTTTCTTCACGTCTTTCCCGCTTCAGAATAAGTGTGTATATGTGTCCCGAGTAATGCGATTACTGAGGTCAAAGAAAATGCATTTGAAGTTCCAGAAAGGGCTAAAGCTCATGACAAGTTGCATATATTTACGTATCTTTGGTTTACTTATCATGGATGCAGCAAAATGTTGCCTACCAAGGAATGTTGCAACGGGATTGCCATGCCATGCAAACACAATGCCAATTCAACACGGTAAAAGTCACGGCCAAAAATAAACTGGGAAAGAGAAATGATAAGATAAACTGGGCCCAAAGAGAATTGGGCCTTGCTCCTTCATTTTCTTCCAACCACATGGATTGTATTAGTCATTGTTTGATGGAGAACTCACTATATCTTCTCTTAGATTACTACTTCTGTTTTTTCAAATTTTTTTTTCCGGATTTCTTCAGGCCTTTCTCTAACTGGATCTTGACATCAATTTTGATGAATTCTAAGTCAGAGCATAGCATCACCGTAGGGGACCATGGAGGACAAAAACAAATTTTAGAATTGGCTATTGGCACGCAATCTCTAGCATCGCTTCTCGTTCTATTTGAGGATTTATTTTTCCTTTTTAATTTTTCATCGTCATTCCCGTCGAATTCCAGTAGAAAAGGATGTATGGGGTTGAGCTTTGAGTGAGTCATTCTTGTTTGTACGGATTCACACCAAACCTAGGCACGTTACTGTCCGAATATGTCCGTGCGAACTCGTTTTTCATACATGGGACACGCCTCAAGATTTTGTCGCAAATGGAATCTTAATTAATTAAATGCCGATAGTTTTATGGTTTTGCTTTTTACCAAACAAAATTTAGGAACCTTTAGTTTAGTATCATCAATTATGTGTCCCAATCGTGTAGACTGGTACCACATGCTGACATGGAAATGTCAATCGTGTCTGGAACAACTTAGAAGCCCCTACCAGTGCCATCGGAAGCCAGAAGGGGTTGCAGCTCGGTAGGTTGCCAGTAAAGTGATAAATGCAGTCTATCAGATAATGAAGTGATAAATGCAGTCTATCAGATAATGAAGTGCGGCATTAATTGTGTTGCTGGAAAGGCCTCTTCAAGAGTAATACTAAGATGGCAGTCATGTGCGAGTGTCTGTGCCCACACACTTCCTTACTTTTTCGACTAACATGAAAGCTTGCACATGTTCTCTCTCGTGCAAAGACTTTACGTTCATTTGCAATATCTATGATACTGATATACGTAATTGATTCGTAGACATGTAGGGGGCATGAAAATGGGGATGATCCCTTTGCATTGCATTCGACAGTTGCTGGGCCTCAATCAATATTTTCATAACTTCAGATATTCAGCATATTCTAATTGATAGAAATTGCAGACTAATGTGCGTTTGATTGGGGATGATGTGTGTCGCTACTCTCCCTTTTGTCTCTATGGACGCTGTCATTATTAGTGTTGCTTCTTACTGCACTGTCCAATTTGTTCGTTTCCTTTGTCAGTGTTCTACCTTTCCACACCACCCCACGGATCTATCACTCCTCTCAGGTTTGCTATCCTTTCTATGATATTTGATGATTTTAGATTCAATATTTGCTTTTATCATTTTTTTCAATTTTTTGTGATTTCCATTTTTAATTTTTTCACTCGTACGAGGGTTCATTAATTTGAATTTAATGAAATTGTTAAAATTTAATTTGAGTTGCTGGGATTGGCGTGTTGTTTGGATCAATGATGAGGCGCGGGGAAGAAATTTCTTTCTCCAATCGCTTGATAATTCAGTGCGGTCAAACTTTGGCTATGTGCAGTGCAAGTGATTCAAGTTGGAGCTTTACTTGGTACTTTTTTTTTTTTTTTTTTTTATGGAGATAGGCATTATTTCAATAATAGTAGAATATTGTACTTATATACTATATTATAAAAAAGTTTGAAATTAATTTGATTGCACATTGTAAATTTACAATACTATCGTTAATAAATAAAATTTATGCCAATCCCTTAATTAAAGAAACTCAACACACTCAAATATAATTATTAATATACAATGATTTTTCTTATACTATATTATTATTGAAAAAAAACATTTTAGTACACAATATAAAATTTTGCAACTACTCTATTGTAAATTTCTTTATTTTTTCTCTAATCTTTTTTAACTTCCTATTTTAATGTATTCTCTTAAATTTTCTTTTTTTTTTTTTCAAATTAGTTATATCACTTTTATTGTTTGATTTAATTATTTTGTTATTTAAAAAACAGTAATTTTATAATTGATAAAGAAATTTGTTCACGCATAGAGTATGTAATTTTGGTAATATAAACAATAGTTTTGCAAAAAATAATATATTTATATATATGAATAAATGGAAAGAGGTAATATTATTTATTCATTGTTTACTTCTTTTTAGAAAAAATTTAAAAAGTTTCAAGAGAAATGGAATTGGAGTTGGGGAGGGCATGCATGTCCGCGGTCCGCCCATTGCCATCCTGTACATGAAGAGCCAAAATCTAGACAAGACATTCCATGCCAATGGTTCACTCTGGTCTTCGTGCGGTTTGGATATTTTGTGATGCACCCCATATTTGTGCACTATACAGGGAAAAAGTTCTCTCTATCCTAAATGCCTGTAAACTTTATTTTGGTGTTTTTTGTAAAAAGTGTCCCCAGTAATTCTATCTGAAGTTTCTCCTTGTTCCAGCTAACAAGACAATTCCACTGAACGGTGCCATTGGTATACGGAACAAAATAATATCGAACCTCTCATCATTTAATTAAAATAATTTGAAAAGGCCACATGAAGCGGCAAGTTTGACACGAATTTTCCTCACCTGTGGTCCCCACTCTACATTGTCCCACCTTTCTATTTATCCAACGTAATTCGCTCGCTCACTTCCACACACCCAAAAACACGGTCTGTTAGTTGCAGGAACAAAGTCCCGTCTCCTGTCTCCCCACCCCACTCCACTCGAATGGGCAATTGCAGGTTCAGATTATCTGACATGATGCCAAATTCCTGGTTTTACAAGCTCAGGGACATGAGCAGGCCTGGAAACCAGCACAAAACCACAAACCCCATCAGCAAAAAGCACACTTCGTCATCGCCCTCATCATCCCTCGTAGAGCACAATTATCCCTCCATAATCACGAAGCAGCCCCACCCATTAGACCAAAGAAAATCCTACCACTTGACAAGGGACTTTCCTTTCCACCCCAATTCCCCCTCCAAGATCGGAATTTCACACCCAGGCTTCCCCCCGGAATCACCAAGAAGATCATCCGGAAGGAGGACCACCAAGAGAAATAGACCTCCCAAGAGGCAGTCGTCGATCCAAGCAGGTTGTAGCTGCCGGGCCGCCCTGGAATCCGTCTGGACCAAGTTCCCCGATTCTGCAACCGAAGAATGCCCCAATTCTTCCCTGCTTCGGGACGATCAGACTTCCCCGTCCGAGCACGACCCAATCTTGCCTGAACCTGCCTCAGACCGGGGCGAAACCCCAAATACATTTGACGGCATGGTTTCTTTGTCAACCTCTTGTAAATGCAAAGCCGGAAACGACATCGCAATCAACGTGGAAGACAACAAACCGTTCGCTGGTGGGTTTGACAGGGCTTCCGGACTCGATCGTCTCCCTCCAATTATCACGAAGAAACGTGAGCCGACGAAGATTCGGGGGACCTCAGCTGAATTCCCGGAGAAAGACGCAAATGGATCCCTGCCTGTTAAGGTAGTCAAAGATGACTGCACACGCAGCCGAGCTTGGGGCGGCAAAGAGCAGCGCAAGACTCCTGCGACCCCCGTGGTGAGGCGATATTCGGCGAATTCATCAATGCCAGGGGTGAAGCTCCGCGTGAATTCTCCGAGAATCGGAAACCGGCGGATCCAGGGTAGGAGGAGCTGCCCGTCGAATTCAACCGCGGCGTCACGGCGCAGAATGTCGGAGAGTTTTGCGGTAGTGAAATCGTCCAAGGACCCGCGGAGGGACTTCAGGAAATCTATGATGGAGATGATAGTGGAGAACAATATCAGGACATCAAAGGATCTGGAGGAGCTTCTGGCTTGCTATCTGTCATTGAATTCTGACGAATATCATGAACTCATCATCAATGTGTTCAAGCAAATTTGGTTTGACTTCATTATTCATCTTCGCCTCAAGTAATAATATGAATCCTTAAAATATCGTATTCATGATTTATTGTCCTATGTCAAGTGATTCTTAGCAGTTGTAATTTTTTAGCTTAGAACAATATGGAAGAAGTTTTAAATTACTCATCATCAACTGCTACTGCTGTAATCCAACCTGGGAGAATCCTAGCTAATTCCTCCTCAATAATTAAGTTCTTAATCGAGTTTTAATATGGGCCAACCTCTGTAATTATTGTGTTGTTATATTTTGCCAGGGTTGGTGTTGTAAAGTCTCAATCTAAAGAAACATCAGTAGAATATACAGAGTAGTGTTCCTTTTTTTTGATTTCCTTTTCCCTTGGGTACATTTGATGCTTCAATTTTCCAGTGGAGGATAATAGAATATAGGTGCAATTTTGTACGGCTAAGTTTGGAACCATGTTGTCAATTCATTTCCTTCCATCGAATTTCATCCCACTAATCTTCTAATCTAAGACTAAGAGAACTGTCATACAAACATAAATTCAAAATTTTTCATTTATATAATTAATTAATGATTTTTTAATTCTTATATCTAAACATGTTGCACGAAACTTAGTGTCTGTATTTAATTTAGATCATTGGCCGACCTAATGATTGGAAAACCTTAACGCAAAAGTCGTGCTGGTAAAAGTAACGCCTCAGTCCACCAAGAAACTGAGAAAGTTAAAAAGCCGAGTCCCAAACAGCCGCAAAAGTCAAATCACAGATTCATTTTAAATGAAAGTAATCTTTATATTAATCCAATTAATCTATCGGCCTGCAGCATGTGTAGACTTGAATTAGATTACGAAATTTATATCACACTGAACACACACACACACACGTGGTGAAAGGCAAAAATATTTTGTTTGAAATTAGACGATACATAAAAGAAGATACCTTAAAGTTGTTCGGAGTAATCTCCCCGTACTCAACTCCTGGGGGTGTTCCCATGATGGATTTGAAAGGCCAACAACGCATGATTGTTGGTGTGACTAGCCGTACAGTATTCAAAATTTAACTATGTGTGTGCGTGTGGGTGTATGTATATATATTAGTAAAATTTACATACTGCTTTCTGACTTTGGTGGTGTTCATCTTAAACTTTACCTTAAGCTTAGAAAGGTGGCATGGCAATCCCACAATTGTAAATTATTTTCTTTCTTCTTTCACTTTTATACCAAGCAGAAAGAAAAATGTTTTCTCTTTAATTAGTCCAAATATAGTTCAACTAATGTGCCTATATTTGTCTTAATTTTTAGATGGTATATTTTTATGGAGAATTATACAAAGATAAGAGGAAGATTTAAAAAAAAAAATTTATAAGTGTAGTGAAAATTTGTAAACAAACATACAACAGATTCTTAAGTAATAAATAGCATTTAGTACATATATATATAATAGCGCCACTGTGTTTTTACATTGCAAAAAATAACAGAAAAAAGGGTAGATTTATCGTTGTTTGAGAGCGCAAATTAAAGAGGTGATAGTGGATGTCTTCTCTTACAGGGACAAACAGCTTCGTGCGGGATACCCTTCGAAAAATCACCTCGAAAAATAATTGCACGGGCAGCTCGGCTGTCTGATCATAATTAAACTGCTATTTTAATGTGATTCGTGCTGGCTTGAACACAATTAAAATCAATCTCATGCGTCACGCATTCAATAATATTATTGTTATATATACATATATATATATATATATATATATAACATGGCGTAATTAAGGGTACACTATTAGAAAATTCAATTTTTTATACGAATTTTTGAGATGAATTTGATATCAAGAACCATCCCAAATTTATACAGATTTGGGATTAAAAGTGATCTCAAATTAAATTTGGATTACGAATATTCCATTCATATTTACTCCATTGCTAAATTTTGAGACAGTCAAAACAGAGCCATCCTAAATGTAGGTCGGTTTTTTTTGGACGATTTTGACACGACTTTATTTAGCACTGTTTTAGGACGACATTTTTAAAATTGCTTTAGGACGGTGATTTTGAAATGGCTTTGAAACGAGTTTTTTAATGTGACTTTTGGACGGCTTTTTTGGGACAGTTTTGGAACGACTCTTAAGTGTAATTTAAAACAGTTTTTGAGACGACTTTGGCATTAAATTGGAGGAAATTTTCTATTAAATTTATGTTAAATTCCTGTCATTCTTGTATAATTAATTACTAAATTTTATACACAATTTTTTTTAAAAAATATATGAATACGTAATGTAATAATTTCAAACCGATGGAATTATTTACACACAATAAAGTTACAATTAAAAGTATTATTCCATCCAATCTTTTTAGTGAAACAGAAAACATACAAAATGGGAAATGTTGGGTAAACAAGTTCTACATTTAGCCATCAAGGTCCTCATTATCTTCATCACCTTCATCGTCATCGAAGGATCTAAGACCAAACTTTTTAAAAGCAAGTTGTATAAATTTATTTAATATTGCCTTTGTTTGGGCCAATATGGTCGTGTAGTCATCTATTTTTGTATCTCTCTCCCGTAACTATTGTTGATTACGTTCTAATATAACTTACATTGCTTGTAACTCAAGGTTATGTGAGGAAGTGGTTGATTTAGTCGACCCACAAGACAACTATTTAAAAGATTGAGATTTTGAGTTCATCCCTGACAAGCGGCTTTTTTTAAAGCTACCAAGTGCGTTGAGGATAATCATGTTACTATTGGTTAAATTAGATGAAATTCCACCACCTTCTAACTCTTATGCCTTTAGGACTTTGGCGGCGTTTAAGTCTGCTTATAATTTTTGCATCATCTCCTATAAATATATAAAATCAATTAGTAGTTGCATGACATGGTAAAGTATATAGATATAGGCATAAGTAATTGTACTTACCTCTTGAGACTGTGTACAAGGTCCTACCTATTCGCTTGTCGCATTCTTCCAATTCAAATCATTGTGATCAATTCGATTAAATGTGAAGAATGCAATTTGGAACAAACATAAGTAACAATACTACATTAATAATTTATATAAGTACCAAATAATCCCACATCGTCAAACACTTAAATGTGAAAGTTCAACTTAATAGTAACATAATAAATGTAGAATGAAAAGAGCTATTAGCGAATTCATTTGAACTTATTCAATTCATGGTATCAATTTTGTTGGCTAAAAATGAAAGAATGTTGGAAGCAAACCATTTGATATCCAAAAACATCTTTTAATGGCATTTCATCAAACGACATATACAAACAATGACATTTCATTAAACATATTATATAAGTAAACCATTTGGAATAACATTTTTCAATGGCATTTATCAAACATGTTATGTGCATAAATATAGAAAATTAAATTGTCTAAAAAAATTTGATGTCTAAGAATCCACTAAACAAATGACACTAACAAATTTCATCACAAAATAATTTGCACATATATAAGGTTATCATTTAAGTTATCAAACAAAAGTCGTAAAAAATAAGATGAATATAGCATTTTATCAAACACTTGATGTGCAAGTTTTTTTAATTAAAAACTACTCTATTAAAGGGGCTTCAATCCACCCAATAAGTAACACCAAGCATTAAAATATGTTATTAACATGAATTTTACTTACAAATTTCACCTTTATTATTCAACAAATTTCACTCAAATGTTTAAGACATATAAACCCCAAAAGTAAGTCTACATCTTTCACTAACATTTATAAAAAGCCCAAATATGTTGCTCAAGAACCCCAAATTCTCACAAATGAAGATTTTTACAAAAATCCCAAATCTACATAGATATTTAATTTTGATGGATTTGCATAACTAAGAAAAAAAATTCTTTAACACTTACCTTTGTTGAAATAGAGCTAAAATAAAGAGTTGAAATTTTGAAAATTTTGAACGAACGTAATTGTAGAGAGTGTGAGCCGTCCGACACTGGTTTCTGAGAGATTTCAAAGTTTCAACCAAGGATGGAGCGAGATAGTTTTGGGGAAGAAGGGAATTTAAATTTTCATTCTTGAATTTTGGGACAGTTTTGAGACGAAGATGTTAAAGCCATTCCAAAACTCCACGTGGATTAGTGCACAATGGCAAATCGTTGTGTTTGACGTCTCGATGACTAGCACGACCTACCTCACAGTCCACACGTCGCGACGTTGAGCGCGACGTCTCTTTTAATCTGCATGTTGTGCCCGACGTTGTAACATTGGGCCAACAAGTAGCCCTGGGTGTTAAGTGTCGAGCATCGGTTGCAGCGTTAGGTGTCAGGTGTAGTATTGCCTTGGGCGTCAACACATTGAGCGCCAAGTGTAATCAAATAGTTTTAGGACGGTTTTGGTTTTATTGTAGTCTAATAATTTTGGAACAGCTGTTTTTGTAGGACTTTGGGATGGTTTTAATTTTAGTATAATCAAATAATTTTGAGATAGCTTTAGGACGGTTTTAATTTTAGTGTAGTCAAAATAGTTTTGGGACAGCTTTTTTGGGAGGGTTTTGCGACGGTTTTAATTTTACTGTAATCAAATTATTTTGAGACGGCTTTGGGATGGATATTTGGGATAGTGTAATCAAATAATTTTGGGACGACGTTTTAAGAATGGTTTTAGTTTTATTGTAGTCAAATAGTTTTGAAACCGCTTTTTAGATATGGCTTTGGGACAATTTTAATTTTAATATAGTCAAATAATTTTGGGAGGGCTTTGAGATAGATATTTGGGAGGGCTTTGGGATAGTTTTAGTTTTAGTGTAGATAAATAAATTTGGGGCGGATTTAGAGACTGAAGTATAAAACAATCCCAAAATCATCCCAATTTGGAATGGGTTTGAAACTGTCCCAACTTTGGGACAGTATTTTTCCTTAAAAAAAAGCATTTTTGGGATAATTTTGGAGCGACTGTGAGACGAATTTTCAAGAACCTTCCCAAAGTCATTTCTAATTTGGGATGGAATTTACTCGCCCCAAATTAGCTGTGCCAAATTCGACATTTTTTGGTAGTCGTGTATAATTCCACAATGAATACCTATCTACTTAGAAGTCCTTTTTTGAACCATATCCACTTACAGTTTATTTTAATAGTTAATTATCTTTTGAATTCTGAACTTTAGAGGTAATTATGTTGAGATAAATAATATTTTTTAAATGAACATTGTAATAAAATGAATAATATAATTTATTTGAATATATGCGTAAAATATATAATAATCATTAGACGATATGATAATTTATACAGATAACGATTATGCTATAATGCATAAATAAAAATAAATATGTATGTATGTAACATATATAAGTATTGATGTGATTGTAAATAGATGTAATACTTAAAAATTAATTAATTAATTATATATATATTATAGAGAAAATTTTTAAGTTTGAATTTGAATTTAAATAAAAATATTATTAAATAGTATATTTGATATTATGAAATTTAAAAGGATGTTTTGGAATTACATGTATTCCAACCATATATATTCAATAATTAAGTAAATTAAACATCCTAGTGTTGATTTAAATGTTGTATGTGGGGAAATAATGGAGTACCCATTCTTCCATTCTATAGGAATAAATTGTTCTATCCTTCCATTCTTTTCCATATGATTCAGCTAAAAGTTACTGCCGATTGCTTCACATCTAAAATCAAATAATGGTCACATGATTGGGTTTGTATGATGGGTACGAATGAAGCGACGGTGGAAATAATAATGCACTGCTCAACTAGACAAATGGCTGTTGCAAGAAAACCAGAACTTGATTGGATGCTTTTTTACTAACCGCTTATAGATGATTACGTAAATAGGTACGGACTAACCTATTTAAATGAGGAACAGGGAATGTGAACGTGGTTGTTCGAATTGATAAATCTTGTGGGTTGTGTCATTGGATCTTTGTAGGTGACTTGATGCTGACCACCCAGCAGATTTCAAGTTTTGCCCTTTGAGCAATTTAGGTTTGAACTGCAAAAGTGGAATCCAAGAACCTCTCTTCAGTGCGCCCAGGTTCATCATTTGCATAAAACACACGAAATCATGGAATTTTTGTCGAAATTTCAATTTAAAGGAAAGCCACTGTTACCAACTGCAGTGATCAATAAAATATATCTCCACTTTGTCGGAATAATACAACTTAAATAATAACGTACCGTCAGGAAATATTGCAATTGGTATGCATCACAACATTGTTAATCAACCATCTTGTCCACATATATATACAAAAAATGATGAACCAAACGTTGTCCCCTGTTGGATTCATGTGTTGGCACAGAATGGTTATGGAGTACGCGCACTGGACCCAGCAAATTTACTGGAAATAGATAAAAAAGATTGATTGATGGAGCCTGCCCAACCACTATCGATCATAAGTAGACATTTCTACCGCACGAATCTTTCAATCACTAACCATGCTTCCAGCTCAATGATTAAAGGTTGATGAGCTATTAAGATTAACTAATCTCCTCGCACGGTCTCTTGTGATCGATTTCACTTCTCCTCCAAATTGGGCAATCCGAAACTATCGTAGTAATAAGAAGACATTTATGTAGAAAGTCTTGAGGTCAACGTCTCATTAAATTACTTTATTTCCGAGCACATGATTAGAGTAATACATCTTACCATATTCAAATATAGACCCCTGTTGGGTAACCCAAAATTATTTCATTTAATTTCTGATACATGTATGTGTAAAAAAATATACAGATATGAGGATGTATATGCAAAAAATATCTTTGAAACTAGTTTTAAGCCTTAATACTAAATTGAAGACAAAACTGATAACTATATAATGTTGCAGATCAATCAAATAGAATTCTTTCACACTTTGAAAACAAATATACAGCCTTAACAAGCTTATAGTTTCACGTCGACAATATCACCCAACTTGACGCACAGTCCGCTACAAATATTACAGACAACACCAACAACGCATCAAACCTCATAATTGCAGTGCGTAAAAGCTGTTGACCTTTTGAGCAATTAAATTCAAGAAAATATATAAGCAAAAAACCTGTACAGGAATGCAGCAACGAGTAGAACCAAAATCTGATCAGCAAGAGAAAAGTTCTTGCTGGATTCACCCACAACTCTTCCAAAATTGGAAGACCGCCACTTCTGTTCTATTGAAAATGATGGTTTGTTTGTGTTAATTAACGGCTTGAACATTGATTTCCCTTGGGCAGATTTGAGTTCCCCTTGGCTCCATTCCTGCACCAAAACCCTTGAATTAAACATTACTCTATCTACTCTACCTACTCTACTCTACTGATCAAAAAATAAAACACTACTCTATCTCGTTTAGTGGAAAATTCTCTGTCACCCATTTAGGTAGGCCTCCTGTCATGCTCATGCCTTACAAAACGGGCCAGCATTAAAGTCTCAGTATTATTGGGCTACTCAACTCGCGCTTTAAATAAATCAGGCCCACTAGAAAACCTTCCATCAAAAGAATCTCAATTCTCACCTCAATCTCCTTACCAATGGTGACAAAGATGGTGCCTGGCCTCGTGTCAAATGAAAATTTTCTCTGGCCTGGTTCCAGACAAAATTCACTCGACTCTAGCAAAAGAAGGAGACTCAAAGCATATGGATCTGCTTCTTGGCTTCTTCTTTCCCCAGTTACAGATTTTGGCCGACGGTACCTGCAGATGCTTAACGTGGCCTCTCCTAATTGGATCGGCTCTTCATATTGCTTTCCACCACTTTGACGGATAACCTTAATCAATTCCTGTGCAATTTCTTCAAGTTGTCTGGCTACACTCTCCAATTTTTGGCTGGCATATAGGGAGAGAGGATCTCATTAATCAATCACGCAACAAACTCTTGCTACTTACAAATCAGATGGTGACTTCGGATGATAATTAGTGGCACAAACCACAAACCAACTTGTAGATTTGATCAAGAATGAATACTATTTAGTCTGCGATCCAATTTTAACGGAATGTAAAGCTAATAATCAATTTTTCCCTCGTTCAAAGAAATTGACACAAATTGATTTGTGTTTGCCTGGGAGAACGCAGAAATTGAACTCACCATATTGGTTGTTACGTCATTTTCTTGTGGCATGAAACCCTTTGCAGTGGACATGTGTGGGCCCATATGTTAGTGGTTCGTTGGGCTAGAAAGTAATTAAGCCCAGTTATCTTTTGAAGCCAGGGGCCCAAGTTTCCGTCCTCTTACCGTAATCCAGGAAAAAGTAGAGATTCAGGAAATAGGAAATTAATCTTACCGGAAAATCTGAAAATGTTGCTGACCGATCACGGCTGTAGCCTCTTCCGTGATATCTTGATCGTCGCCGCGCCAAACGAGCATCTCGTGGTGTCCATAACTGGCGCAGCACTCAACCGTCAGCCCAAAAATCCTTTCCCCATTAGCAAGCGCAAACCTCAACTCCTCCGTCGGTATTCCGTTATCCATCATAATTTGGAAGGCTCCGAACTCTCTGCCCGATCGCAACAATCGCCTCACCGAATCCTTTGCCCTCGACACAAGCGATCGGTAATCAATTTCCTCTGGTGTGACTCGACGAGCGTTTTGAGGAAGTGTTAGCTCCGGGATTTGTGTCGATTTATCTACGAATTCGGATAAAATCGGATCGGCGGCAGACCTGGAGCCTTTTGCCGTGGGGATGGGGGAGGGTGGGGGGATAAAGCGACGTTTGGGAGGCAACTGATTTTTGTCCATCGGAAGTAGAAAAGATTGAATACTTTGGTAAAATGAAAATAAAAGTGAGGGAAGTGCATGGGATACTCTATCCCATTGCCATTCTCCTGCGCTGCCCACTTCATTCATCGATTGTTACTCATTTTAACGCTTCCAATCCGTTTCGCCCGAACCATTCCTGCCCGAGGATAAACACGAGTCTCCATCAACTTGTGATATACACATACAAGGATCAAAAAGTTGATTGAACTAAAAGTCATACTGACATATAACAAGATTGTGGCTACATAACGTACCAGATGATGCAGACTATGAAATGATTTAAATACCGCACTCTCTTTGATGCGTTGCAATCAACCAACAATCAGGGTTTAAGTAATGGAAGACAACAACGCTGGGCAGAAATGGCCCCATTTTTAATAACGTATAGTACAAATAAATATTACATTTAGTAATTACATAATTTATTATTTATTGATCATTATAGTATTCATTCTTAATACTTTACACAATGTCTTATCATTATAAATATCCATAATTTCTTTTTTTTTTTTTTACTAAATATGTATTATGCTTTATTCAAATTTTCATTATGCACATGTTACTTAATTAAATTTTTAATATTTTTTTATTGCAATTATTATATGAATGCATTCATTGTGAATTTTTTAAATGTGATTTCAATTTGACAAAATTTATGACATTTTAGTTGCAAGGTATATTATCTTATTAAATGATATATATTTTCTTTCAAACTATAGTTTATTTCCTTAAGAAATATATCTGCTTTTTAGATATGTTAAATGTTTATCAATAATATGGATCATCATTTGTATGTAGCAAAATTATTTATTTATTTTTCAACACATTAGTTTCTTTTTTTTTTTTCTCAATTATAATTTCAAAATTGCTATCCTATTATATCATAATCTATCAATCGTTCTTTAATATTTATGTGCTAATTTTAAAGTTATTATTTTTTTCAAATTATTTTATTTTATACTTTTGATATATCATTATTATTAATTATAGCATATTAATGTGAATTACATAAATGCTAAATTTGACTACCTATTATGATATTTTTTGCGACTTTATAAATTTTCATATTTATAATAATCTTTCATAGAATTATCTTTCTATAACACATAATTTTACTTCTCAAAATATAAATTTATTTTTTTATATTTTCATTGAGTTTTTGTAATATTATATTTAGATGAATCTATTAAAAAGTTTTCAAACAAAAAGTATATTTTATCTTTACAATCAAAACTTTCATGTTTTAATAATTGTTTTTCTATCTCTATGGTATTATATTACAAGTAATTAAATTTTGAAATAAAATTAATTTATATCAAGTAAATATCATGTATTTAAAAAATTGTAGCCAAATATCATACAATTAAAATATTTAAAACATATTATTTATTTTTACTATAATAGTTGTTTCTGATAATAATATATTTTGTTATTTATTTGAAATTCTAACTTGTTGTCACATTTTTTATATCAGTATTTATTTTAATTTTGTAATTTTCTTTTATTGAGATTTATTTATATGATTTTTTACGTGTTAATTTAGTTTATATTTATTGAGTGGTATAGTTTTAAATTAGTATCCTCCAAAAAATTTATTATTATTTAATTAAAACACTTCATATATTTATAATATAGATAATTGAAAATTATAGTAATTATGTAAGTAGTTTAGATAATTTAGAATTCTATTAATTTTTTATTTTAAATCATATACATATAATAATACAAGAAGTTTAGATAGATTAAAATTCTATTAGTATTCAAATACAAAGAGTTTGAAATTTTTTTTTAAAATTATTTTTTACCTAACTAACCTTGTTTTTAATATGAATATTAATATAGATGTACATTCACAATGTGTCAAAAGCATGTGCTTATGCATTTTCATATGTACAACACTATTTCATAAAATTTTCTTTTTTTAAGCATTTCAATTTATTTCTAATACTATAAATTTACTTTCTGTGTTTTAAATGTATTTTGATAATATTAATTCAAATAAATCTATTAATAAATTGTCAAATACATAATATGTTGTATTCTTACATTCTAAAGTTCGTATCTTAATAATTGTTTTTTTAGTCTCTATATTATAAATAAATAAACTCTAAGATAACAAATATACAAAATTAATAAAATTTATATTAAAATTTTGCAAATTTAAAATTGTTTGTAAAACATTAATTTATTTTCTATTTAATATTAAGTGATATTGTTACGAGTAAGTGTCTTCCAATAAATTTATTCTTATTTAATTAAAAATAATTAAACACTTCATATGTAATATAGATAAAATATTTATAATAATTATATAAGTAGTTTGGATAGTTTAGTGTTCTACTAATTTCTTCTATTTTAATTTATTTATAGATAACCATACAAAAAGTTTAGATGAGTTAGAATTCTATTAGTACTTGACTCTTAAGATGTTTATATTTTAAGTAGCATTTTATTTTTATCTAACCTACTTTATTTTAAGTAACATGTATATTTTCACAAAGTGCCAAATAATAAGATTTATTCTCTTATGAGTAAAATAGAATACAAGAATCAACTATTCATGATTCACACAATAATTATTTTCTTTAAAATTTATAAAGATTAGTATAAGACAAGTTTGTATTAATTTAATGTATAGAAATTAAAATTTTGATATAATAATATTTCTCCTATACCCTGCTAATTTTTATTTTTATTTTTTTTAATTTTTTCATAATATCTTATCATTATGAATTTACTTAATATTTTTATTAAATATGTATTATCATTTATTTAAATGATCATATTACAAATGTTACATATTAAAGCTTATAATATGTGTATTGCAATGACTGCATGAATGTATTAATTTGGATTTTTTTTATAAGTGATTTTAATTTTATAATATCTATGAAATTTTACTTGCAAAGGCTTATTATCAACTTATTTAATATTAATATTCTAGGTTTTTTTGTTACACATTCAAGATAGTTTTTTCACTTATTGTTTATTTCGTAACTATTGTTGTTGTTTTTATTAAAACTTATTTATTTATTTGAAACTTTTACTCATTGTGTTAACATTATTTATATTGCTACTCATTTTATTTTTTTTTCTAATTTCATGTCGCTGAGATTTTTATTTTTTTTTATTAAACACTTTCATGTACTACTAGATAATTAATAAGTAATTTAGATAATTTAGGATTCTATTAATTTGTTTAATTTTAATTAATTTATAAATTACAATAAAAGAATTCTAGATAAGTTAGAATTCTATCATTACTTAAATACATAAATTTTTATATTTTAAATAGAATTTTATTTTTACTTCACTAACTTCATTTTTACTAAATATGTGTATTTAATTAAGGATAGAGATAACGTGTCAAAATAAGCAAGAGGGATAGATAGTAGATTAAGACACATGGAGATGCAATGAGGACAGAGAGCTATCGGTTTCCCATTCCCGCGGGGTCAAATGTTGATATTTTGCATAGAGTGCATGTTCAACCAAACAGGCATGAGAAACCCTTTCATGAAAGAATTTTATTACCTTCCAACTCTAAATTATGGCCCTCCAAATTATGTACATACGAGGTTAGGTTCAATCCAGATTAATATTCAAATACCAGATCTAAGTCCAAGTTTACGAGTTGTGGTCTTCAATTTGCAACCAAGGCAGATACCCTTCAACTATTCGAGTACTATGGTGATCCAAACTTATGTTAATACAGCGAATGAGGCTCTTACTGATCCCTTGATTGGCCTCCTCAACTTGAGTACTTACCGTGCTTTCCCAAACTCGCCCGAAATTTGAAGTATCGAAACGAAAACAATTGTTGCCAGTTTTTATTTTATCTCTTCCCGGACAGCACAGCCTAAGAAATCAAGTGGCAAGCACCCTCATTCAAACACATATGTTGGCTCTTTATTACATTTTCTTACAACCGTGTAACATGCTATCTTATTAGTGTCCACGTACGCATGTTCACTTCAAGAACCCATTTCACACACCAAACAAGACTGAAAAATAAGAGGTCTTCACACTGAGAATCTTCTGATTCTTGGGAAACCCTCACCGTTTAAACCCTCTAGTCCCACCTTCCCTTACATGTTTTCCTGGATAAACGCTGCTCTTCTCTTTATCACTAGGGAGATCACCTGGCTCCCGGTATCCGATGTGCTCAACAGCCCCTACAGTCTTGAACAAGCGCCGCTTGTTTATCTCCTCCACGAGTGTTCTGTGCAACAATTGGCTGCGAATGTCTAACAGAGAACTGGTTCTTATCATTTTCTGCTGGCGTTTTGAGCAACAGTATATTCCATCATAATTTTTGTAGACTTTGGCCTGGCTCGCTTTAGGGCCAAACCTTGTGCATTTTTGTGTCTTTGAAATGCAGAGTAGTTCTTTGTGAGGGCTGGATAAGAAATCGTCCTCGTTTACTGAACAGTATTTCAGATTTGAGTACTTGTCGGAGCAAGACGAGATCTGGGAACTGGTATCATCATGCACATTTGCCTCCTCTGCATCAAAACACCATGCTGTATGGTGAGTAAAAGGAATTTCAATCTCGTGTACTTGAAAGACTTGGTAATTAATGAAAATGCCGATACCGGTAACCCAATCATGTAGTGAATTTGGGTGGCAAGACAGGGCATCATGTGAGGAAGGAACACCTGTCAGGGAAGCCTGGGATGAAGAGAAGGACGAGGTAGAATAGAAGGGGTGGGGGGGGCTATTGTCGTCGTCATTATCATCTTCGTCATCGGCATAAGTGAAACTGCTCTGCTGGTGGATTTGAGAAGAGCTGGAATCCTTCCAGGAGGGAACCAAGGTGGATATTTCTTCATCGATCATATCAGCAATCTCAAATGGCTCCCAATCTGCTATCTCTAATTCCTTAACCATTTCTGTTGCAACTTCCAGTGAAGTGTCGCTCGTAATGTCAAACGGGAAATAGATGTTTCTAGCAGGACCTGGTTCATCAATGTCAGCTTGGCAAGCATAGTCCACAAATCTATGACTGATGCAATTTCATCTAAACATGACGACAAACCTCTTGGGAAAATTTTCTAAGTCTCACAGACAGTACCTTCTTTATCAGAAATCTGGACCATGAGAAAGATGGTGTCATCTTCCGGATTCATAGTCCCGGTGATTGACATGTCACTACTCCTCGCTGGAACCATACCCGGGGCGGCCTTGTGACATGAGATTTTGGAGGCAGGCGATTCTTCAACCTCTTCCATTGAAAGAAAGGGGTCCATCAAAAGTTCGCGTGCAGATGGCCTATTCGGAGCCTTCTCCAAGCACCTACCCACAAATCTCTGAGCTTCTACACCATCGATTCGATAAAATGCCTCTGGCAGCATTCCCTATTTTCACAAGGCAGGAAATGAATGAGATTTAGCCTCTGCTTCTCGCGAGGAAAACACAGAATCCATGCTCACCGAGGTCACTTTCTTGTAAATTTGGGCAGGGTTGGAGCACTCGCTGTATGGATATTCAGAATTAAGCATCTCTAAAACACACATGCCAAAAGAGTAAATATCCACGAGCTCATCGTAGTCCTCTTCATATAATTCTGGTGCCATAAACTCAGGTGTGCCTGATGATGATCATGGAAATCATGTTCTCTATTAGTATATTTTCTGCACGGACTAAATATAAAAGTAAACAAGAAACAGGAGACTAATTGTGTTACCTATGACACTGTGGGCATGGTATGATCCACGAAGTATGGCTGCCAGCCCCAGATCACCAATCTTAACCTGGCCGAGATGGCCATTGACAAAGATATTGTCACACTTTAGGTCCCGGTGAATCACAGGTGGATCGTGGCCGTGCAAATAATTAAGCCCTTCAAGAATTTGGCGAGCCCAATCCTTAATTGCTCGAATATTCAGTCGCTTGTACCTCTTCCTGTACCTATCGAACATCACTTCAATTATTTTTAGCGTAGGACAATTGAGCATTTCACATCAAGTAACAAAGATGGCAGCAAAAGTAAGTTTCCTCGTCTAGGATTTTGATTGACAATGCCAGTATATCTGATCACAAACCCTATTAGTATCAAAAGTCAAATACTTTGAACTATGGATCGTTCCATAACCAGTTGTACATAAGCGTGATGAGTCATTGACATTACTCTCTTAGAGTCCCAGATGTAAACATTTCAGCGATGAAGTTGAAAGTTCCTTTATCAACATCAATCCAGGAAGCACAGAACCTCATTATAGAGGCGTGATTGAGATTGTTGAGCAGGTGGACCTCAGAATAGAGTCTCTGCAGCTCTCCAGGTGACCTAAAGACATCGTTAAGTTTCACCTGATTCCAAGCTACTTCCATTCCAAGAAACTCATCAAATGCCCTGTACACAGTCTTCATTGCTCCTTTCCCAAGAACATCTTTAAACTGCAAGATGTAAATAAAAAACGTGTGGCCCATGAGTGGACGCACAAATCTCTTATAGCTACTTGACGCATAAACAATATTATTCTAGTGATACATTATATGCTCCTGATTTTATGTAACAAATACTCCTCAGATCTTAACCATGGCCCATATGTAGAAAAAGAAACGCATGAACAATAACTTAGAAGGGCTATAGAAAATTAGAGTGAAATATATTGTTGCTTGATGATGTAGAGCAAGTAGGACCACAAGACGAAATAACACTCGCAGTAAAATTCTAGTTTCATGCTGCATTAGATACCCTCATGCCAGCATTTTCTTTTATTGCTGAGCGGTTGAGATCAAACAAATTGTCGTTGCATATATCTATGATTTAATTAACGCATTAGGTAACATGTGGCAGATGTAATTCTCACCAACCAAAAAGAAGGAAAGGCATCGTGCATATGGCCAAGATGTCGTTTCTTTTAAGTTATTCTAGAACTTGTAAAAGTCAACGCACAGAAGGACAAGTTTATGAACACTAAATTACGACAATGTATAGATGATGCACGGTACAACATGTTATTGACAAAAGAGATTCCGAACCCTTCTCCGCCCATCAACTTGCTTTCAATCGAAAAATCTTTTCAAGAAAAATAATCTCCCGGGTTCTAGCTGCAGGAATCATCAATAATATCTCTCACCATTCACAGTTTAGTGAGAAATCATTTCCCATATTATCTCTACTCTGTATAGACCATGCATGTAATCTCCAACAATATGTCTTTTCCCTTGGGAAAAGAAAGGTTGACCGCTGCACAATAATGCAGCGAGAAGGAGTCCAGAATACAATTAGAACAAAGCAGACAGTTCAGAAACTTACGCGACCGTATCGTTTGTATGGATCCATTTCCACATACAGCATCGTTCCGGCATCAATGGCTTCCCCGACCCGAGTTTTGAGCATGATAAAGTAATTGAAGCAGTGACCTTTCGAACCTTGATATACAGTTTTTATTTGTACTTCTCTATAGATCTACTCACACCTTGTTATGCAAAATAATTAAAAACTGGAATTATTGTGATGCAAAGACAGGAAAGAGAAGCTAGATTATCCGAGGTTTTCCTTCGTGATTTTCGTATGAAAAGACGCGAAATAAGAGCCAGAAGAGCCTCGAGTAATCAATCATAAGCAGGATCCAAGCCATTTCCACAACTTCACGTGAGTGATCGTATTCCTGAGGAGTCATCTGCTTCCAACAAGAGAATAAAGGTGATAATTATATAGGAAAACAAAGCAAGCAGGCTTGTCTGAGCGGGCAGACAGGTCTAAAGCAACACTGTTAGAAGTGAAGATGATAGAGAGTTATCTTTACGTTTATGGATAATCGGAGGAGACGGCGCGTTTCCCGGAAAGGTTTTCAGTGGCTGGAATGATAAGAAAGCGGGGTAGTTTCGGAAGAAACCGGGCTTCTGAACTTGAAAAATCTGTGGCCTCGTTTAGGTAGCGCCATTTGTGGTTAACGGGAAGATTCAACGATAGATTGTCTGGAGACTCTGAAGAGGGAAGATTTGTTAGAGATAATGCTCTGTTGAAAGGTAATGGTACGCCAAGAGGTTGGCTGAAGGGATTTTATTATATTAAGAAAAAATGATTTAACAACGAGGTTCATTTGGCCCCAGATAGAGACTGGCTGGCTCTCGGGTTGCAGGGATGGTTCCCACCAGTAAGTGGAAGTGGACAAAGTCAGATTCATAATAATTCGTTACTGTATCTAGTGTTGTGTGCCACGTCGACATAGGCCGATGTTTTTGACCTGTAAATTTTTAGTTTTGGTAGTTGAGAACCTGGATTGTATTATGTGCTTTTTTTTTTTTTTTTATACGGTCAGCTAACCCTAAAAAATTGCGTTTAAAAGAAATAGAAAACTTTAATGGTTGACGATGCGCCAGCCCGATGAATTGAACGTGTTCTAGAAAAATATTAGGACTTGGAAATTATTATTTCAAAATATACATTAATAGAGTCATATCATTTGATTCCACGTCCTCCATTTGATTAACGTTGTAGATTACAATGCAAATTTTCTGTGTTCATAATACTGTTTTACTAATAACGTATTTTTTATTTTATATATCGCCTGCACGAATATATGCATTCGGTCAATAATTTAGGCATACATAAAATGTGTGTTAAATGGAATATTTACATAAAATACTAGTTGAGAATAGAGCATCTGGTCGTAAATGGCTGGCAAGTATTATCGTTTCACGCAAATGGAATGCTCGTGCGTTTTGATTTCTTTACATCCACTAGGCTTGTTGATCATGGAATTCACATTAATTCTGGTTAACATTCTGTCTACAAGAATACCTTCCGTTTGCTCATAATGTTTGAGCACATAGAGTAACAGCAACATAGGAATTAAAACTATAAAACAACCGTTCCATGACAAAGCCCACAACATAAGAGGACAAATAATATCAGATTGATTAAAAAGATGTCCAATTCCCGATACTCGGAGATCTGATATTGGTACAATTTTTATTATCTTAATATCAAGGGCCACAGTTCTGATGATCAATCTATTCCTGCAAACCTCGAATGATGGACACACACTCAGATAAATATATTAAATTATAAAACTATTACTAAAGATAACAGTAACTGAAAAGGACAAGATATTTGACTTGCATATTCCCAGGGCTGGCGTAGTTTCTTGAAGATACGAACGAATTTAATATCGCAACACTCCACAATAATGCATTATTAAAGTGTTAATGAAATTTGAGTCATTTTGCGTCACAGCGGAGGCACGATTTAAACTCTGGACAGCCAATGCCAAATATCTAACTTAGAATGTACTCACTGTTGGAAGTGCTCAAAATACATGTTAGGGCCCTGATGAGATCTGAACCAACTAAATTGATGCAGAAACCCCATAACTGTGAACATTATCAGCAACCAGAGAACATTCATTCGTTTTAGCTACGTTCGGTGGTTAAACAAAACAGCATCGCTCATGATCAAACTACAGTTGGTGGTGGTTAAAAACCAAAGTTTTGGGTCACGAATTTAACCACCCATCCAGAGCTCCCATTGAAGCTATGTTACCAAACCAGGAGGAAAAGTTGCCAGAATGTGCAGATACAAAAACAAAACCCTTTTCAAGTCACATCGGGAAAAATGCAAAACATAATCTTTTAAGCATCTGTCCAAACTCACAAGCAGCGCGGAAGCCACAGAAGTATCGGGCTTACTGGTTTGGGAGCAAATCCTTGTCAGAACTCAAGCTCACTGAGTGATTAAATAACTGAGAGCCTTGTTACCTCCTTCCAGACAAACAGACAATGGAGGGAAATCACCTTCATCTTTGAGATGATAGGAAGACCTCAATGAAATCCTACACGTTCAGAGCAGTGAAATAGCTCAAGCAGAAGAGCAGCAACATCAGCAACCAAAGACAGTTGCACGTAAAAATATATTCCAAGATTCTTTTACCTATCCTGCTCCCTGCTGAGTGAAGGTTGTGATCTTTGCGTCCCTGAGAGTGCTCTCGGGGACAAAGAGACAGGTCTTTGTCGCCTGTTTTTTTCTGACATGGACACTCCAGATGCATATCCAACCAACTCAAGTTCATCAACTCCCTCAGGTTGGATGCACATGCCATTTGCACTAGGAAACCCATGTCCATGAGGAGAGAATGACAGATGGCCATCAGAAGAACCAACCATCAAACTTTTGTCAACAGGGACTTGAGGTTGTGATAGTTCTTGGCTGCTTCTGTCCATCACACTTGGGTCGATCTTTCGACCATTGTTGCGTGGGGACCTCGATGGTGCCTGATTCCTTCCTTTCATAGCTGAAGACCTATAACCTTGGGGGGGTTGATTCTACAAAAGGATAATCAGAAAACAAGTTCAAATAATGATGCTCAACGCCTCCAAAATGCAATAGGAAAATGAAGCTATGGAATGATAAAAAAGTACGCATGACAATCCATGTAAAAAAATAAATTTCATATTCAGCATACCATATTTGGAAAATATGTTCCTGTTCCTCGGGGCTTTGCCACCTCATCCCACCCAAACGCAACACCTGGTAATACTATAGGTTGAACAGCATATATTGCTTGATTTAAATGGAAGCCGTTGGGACGTTGATGAGAAAACCCATTCTGCTTAAAATGTGACATGGGCAGAAGACCATCCCACAGACCATTGTTCTGATAGAGAGTGGTAGGCAAGGGAGGAATATGCATAGAATGAATACATAAGCCATATTCATACCATTTACCATACTGTAAGCATTGCAAGTACCCCTCATAATCCCCAGTGAGATCTGAAGAACTTGAAGATCCAGGTGTCTCACTCCTGCCAGCCGAGCCCCGCTCCAAATCCATATGATTTGGATCTTCTGAAATAGATGATGACTTTGAAGCCCGAAAAATGTCCTTGGGTTTACTTGAATCCACTGCTTCATTCTTGTCAACCAGTTGTTTTTCATCCAGACTTCCAACAACAGCAACTCTCTCCCCATCATATCCAGGTGAGTCCAAGGAAGAATTATTCTTTTCACTCTTGTCCCACTCTAAGTCCTTGTTTACATCCCTTACATCACCATCATGCAATTTGGAGTTAGACAAGTTCGAGTGAGCTGCATAATAGGGCTTACCTAGTGCCCTGGAACTCTCCTTTGGAAGAGGAGTTTGACATCTGGACGAGTCAGTAGAAATTTGAAGGCATCCAAGGTCATAGGTGGCAAGGTCATCTGAGTCTCCATGAAAACAAGGATCCAGAGTACTGGGTTTAGAAGCCTGGCTTCTATCTAGCAATACTCTCGGGTGTTTGAACACTGACTTGCTGTGCTGCTCTCTGTCTACCGTATCTGATGGACTTTCCATCTCTTGGAGTAAATCTTGGGACAATTTACCTGAAGCAGATTGAAAATGTCCAGGAGAGGTGGCATAACCATCAAACTCATATGTGTTATCAGTTTTAAAAAACAATGACTCCAGAGCATGCACCCCAGAGACGAGCCTCTTGCAAATTAGAGATGATTCAAAGTCATGAACGTCAGGCCTCTGTCCACCACCATGCCTCACCATGGTGTTTGAGAAGAATTTATGAAGCTCATTGGCAATAGAATTTTTCGGCTGTAAAAGTATCCGCGTAAGTTTTCTGGCCCCATAAGAGAAAGCACTGCGTATGCGGTAGAAGTTTCCTGCACAGAATGGTAGTAAAAATTTACATAGAATGCACAACCAAGGAACTTCATCACTAAAAAATTAGAGTAGCAGTAAATTGGAAGCTACAGTTAAGGTCTAGCGGATGTGAGCTACCAATTGACCTTTTGAAATGCAATATTTTGTTAAAGCAAACAAATAAGTCAAGAACTTCCTTATTAGGATGGTGCAGTTCCATATTTATAAATAATATATCATACGAGACATCAATTCTGAGACCTTGAATAATTACATTTAATAAGGAAAACCAAATGTGGCTTTAGGTATCATATCTAACAACATGACAAATCATCCTTCATCAAATTGAAGTAACAAAAGTAATTTATACCTTGGCTGACACTGCGTCCAAGGTTATTGATCTCTTTGAGCGGATCAACTATGTTAAGATGCTTGCGCTGAAATCCACGTGAAGTTTTGTCGCTATCTCTAGAAGGAACAGAAAACATGCCAACACACGAACTCAGGAAACCATTGCTCAGAAGCAAATCTTTACCACTACCTTCTGGCATCTCAGCTGAAAAACAGAGAACAGCTTAAGACAAAATCAAGAAAATGGTGCTCAAAGATGCGTGACCCAATCAAGAAAATGGTGCTCACCAACAATAGCCGGCAGCGAGGAAAGGCAAACAGGGCCATTTAAGCTAATGCAATAGTTATCCCAATCAAATTTGCTGAAGTAGTCCAAAAACTTATATAGAACCTAAAGCAAGAGATTTCAATACTAAGGTTTATGCTATAAAAGCAACGTGAAGAAATCACCTATACTTAGGAGCACTCACAGCTAAAGGCCCATCTAATGTTGAGTGAAAAAGATGGAAAATGTACAACACCAAAGTTTCCAAAGCATATGTAGAAATCAACCCATGATGAGCACCAAGAATACGACTTTCATAGTAACACCATGCTTTGATCAGGATAACACTGCGCTTAAACAGATGATCTTTGCCAATGAAGCGATCAACCTGAAATACAAATCCATGTAACTGTGACATTAAAAACTTTGGATCCACATACGCACACAATATTTGAGTGAGAATTGACTTTATGTACTTCTTCACATAACCTGAAAGATAATTCTCATTCGAAGAAGGTAAAGAGTTGGAAAGCACAGTATTAATGAAATGATTAAGTTCGAGAGACAATCATTCTTGCATTTGAGAAAGAGCCATGCAAGATCATGAAAAAATGAGGAAGCATATTGTATCAGAGGGATGCCACATCAAATGTCTTTTTCATCACTAGGATAGAAAAGATGGTTAAAAAACAGGCTGTTTGTATTTTTAAGAGCGTGTTTAAACTAGTAGGTAGTATGAAACAACAAAACTAAGATGAATATTCTTTAGGGAAAATTACACCGCCCCCCCCCCTAGGCTAAATACATCGATCTCCCTTCATGTTTGGAAAATTACACTGGCATCCTTTGTGGTATTTTTTCAACTTACAAATAAGTCCTTCTGGTAAGCGGATTGATGGAAAATGATGACATCAGCACTAAAATACCAATTTTACCACTAATTGATTTTTAAGCTTGTTGACCAAATAATCGTCTTTTCATAATTTTAGTATTCTCTTTTATTTTAAAATTACACTTTAATCCATTTTAGCAAGAGTATTTCGGTCTTTTCTTTGATTTTTGCCGGAGTTGGATCAATGTGGTCAACAAAAGGGATGTCAGTGTAATTATCCAAACATGAAGGGAAGTCTGTATATTTAGCCCAAACGTAGGGGGAGAGTGGTGTAATTTTCCCTATTCTTTATTATATTAATAATCAACAGTAAATTTGTTTGGAAAGCATATACTATTATTCATTGAATAAATATATCAAAAAGCATACCATGCTCATTTAATTAATATCCATTAACAAGCATAGAATATATCTGCATAGATACAATCAATTATAAAATAATTGCATGTCAAATAAACTATGTGCTATTTTCACACAATTCAAATATGAGTGAGATAACAGAACTTTTGTCACTACACAGGAAAAGTTACATCTCATGTGTATGATATGCCATGTTTGACTTCATTAAGTGTGATCATATATTAATCTACAAATTAGACACAAGTAAAAGCATCGGTCTTGATGAAGCACTTTGTAAAGTACTCAATTAAATCTCTCAACAGTTCTTCACATTCAGAATTACACTAAGAGGATAACTCACCTGCTCGAGAAAGCATAAAGTACAAAGGCCCCCAATTTGATTGAAGGATACATCAACAACAATATCTTGAACAATACATTTCACAAGCTTAACCTGCCACGCAAAAGTCCAGTCTCAATAAGATAGAAAACAATTCATACGCTTGCACCAAGAACCTTGAATAAAAAACATCAACCCTTCAGCAAAAAAAATTCAATTGAAATCACATGTGTGACATGCCATTAATAATGCAATTATCGAACTGTAGCACTTTTTTTTTTCCTAAAAAAATTTGTTATCCTCAGTCTACAAATATTCTGGCTTGATATAATATAGTTATACCATTAAAGCCAATTTAAAGGTAAAACAGAAGTCTTAAAGCTTGAGCCAGGTGTTGAGAAAATTCCACCCCCCCCCCCCGGCGCAGAAAATCACAATATTTACTAGAAATACAAAACCAGGAAAGGAGGAATAAATAGGCATATATCAATATCATTTTTCAATCAGACCTTTCTGAATATAAAGTATATCAACATGCAATGTAAATAAGATATAATCATCAATGTAAGAAAACTAAATATAAAACCAGGAGAGGAAGAACAAATAGGCACATGTCAATATCATTTTTCAATCAGAACTTTCTGAATGAGAAGTATATCAAAAGGCAGCATAAATAAGATATAATCATTAATGCAAGAAAACTATAAAAAATTTGTGTTTATGCATTAGCTATACAGGTAAAAAAGAGTGATTTTTATCATTGTTCTAAACACTATTTGTTGTATTTTGAACAATAGGCAGTAGACCTAGCAGCAATAAGCAATATATCATCAACTATTCAAATGAGAAAAAAGTGAATTTCAGAAAGTCCATTTTTCCATCCAAATTAGAGTTTATGCTCATCAGTCCAGATATGCAAAATTGGGCATCAGTAAGCAATAAGCAAATTTTCCACCAAAAGGCATTCCAGAAGATTAGAGAAGGACATTTCTAATTATGGAAGAGCAACAAAGAACGCATGAAAATGCAGCATTTCATTATATCAACTAATTCCACGTCATCTGCTGCTTCATGCTCGATTTCCAAAAAATGAGGCAATAATAGCAAATTGAAAACTTTAGAGTAAAAAGATAATAAAAGTCACCATACTGGAGAAGGATGGCTTAATTCTCACATGTATATAGCATGCACTTACCAAGTTACCCTTACTTTTAAGCATAAAGCTACTGTATTAAACTGATTCAGTATACCAGATAAAAGAGTTTATTAAGCCTACCAAAATTTAAGTACATTGCTAAGTTTACAGCATAAATCCTTTTAATCAAATTAGCTACTATGTGAAGATCATTGCCATCTCCCAAGCAACACCACTAAGACGTAAATCATTATCACACAATCTCACGTGACACAAGTTTAGATCAAGCATTCACCTGAAGTTTATCTACAATCCAGTTCCACGACACCTCCTAAACATCTAGCCACCTTCCTAAAGTGCATCCATATTACAATTATTGTTCCTCTGCAAGTAGTCTTTCACAGATATCACTTAATTCAAGACCCATGCTCATTTCTTAATTTATCCTCTTAATATTTTAGCAAATGCATCTACACTATTAGAACATTGTCTCTGACTTTAAAAACCAACCATATATGCCACAGAGGAAATTGGTGCAATAAGAATCCACATTCTATAAGTGTGAAGCCTTAAATCCAAACAAGTTATCATTTAGTCAAAGCTTTGTATGGTTAATAGCAGAGTTTTTAGGTTAATTTGTTAGCTCAAGCATATCTACCCAAAAATAACAAAGCATACCTCAGCACGAATGATCTGAACATCCTTCACTACAAACTCTGAAGTTTTATTTTTTTCTTCTTCTTCAAATACACATTTCATATCATCAGCTAATGTATCTTCAGCATTTGCACCACCAAAAGCAGTCAAATCAATATCTCCATCAGGAAGAAAAGTTTTCAATGGCACAGATCCATATGAGAATACCTGCAAAATATTCAAACTTTTAATCTAACAAACACAAAGTAAAGTTGTTAAAATAATAAAAGGAACAGAAACTACCAAGCCAAAAATTTACAAGTATCATGTAATTCCTACGCGCAACTTGTTGGAGAATGAAAGATTTAAACCATGTATTATTAAACCCTAAACCATCTCAATTTATAGTATGAGATTAGGATTAAGAAGAATAAATATACTAACATAAAATTCTAATGCGGACTTAATTCTACTCTTCTACGATAGAAAACCAAAGATACCTAATATATAACATAACAAACAAAATATGCAAAAATATTAAAAAAGATACAAGTTCTAGGATGAACATAAGGATTTTGTTGGAGTATATTGTTGGAGTATTCAATATGAACTATTGAAACCCCAATGGCCCAACACTGAAATTACACTTGTTTAGTGATAACATCAACATAACATTTAGGTAGATAAAAGGGCATTCATAGCACTAATCATCTTGGTCATCTGCAGATTTATAAGGGACAGGTTTGACATTTAAGAGTTGGCAGACTAATAGCATGTGACAGATAGGCTTAAAACCCAAAAAAATTAAAGCTACTCATGATTTCTTTTTTAAAAAGACACACGTCCTTCGTGAACACGAGTAAAAATAATAATTACAAATACTTGTGATAGTAGATAGCTAGCAGGCTAGTCCTTTAACTAGTTGATGCAACAAATGCTTGGTATGTAGGGGAAAGGACGCCATTCACAAACAAATCCCAAAAGATCCAAGGAAACGAATAATGTTCAGACCCCAACCACACAAGAAACAAAGTTCTAGCATAACATACAAATCCACATGTAAAACTTGAGAAACTGTCATTAAACTTCAATCAATGATGAAGAAAAAAGACATAACTGCACCATCCGATTTATAAACTAAGGGTCCAGCTCTTAAGAAATTGATATCACAAGAGGAAATAGAAAACATACCAAATTCTAAATATAAAACAAGATCAAAACTAAATAAGATCCCTGCTAGAAGAATCCTATCAAGACTAGTAAAACAATATCCATAACACAGGAAAAAATCTTAATCTTAGAAGAAAGTTGAATCAAGGTAAGCTTGTTCTCCATTGGCCCCTTCCACAAGAAAACTCTGAGATCATAACCTCCAATACTGGATCCCATTCATAACTAGCTCTACTTGCTCATGCGATAATCCTACTCGTACCTTCACCTAGCTTAACTATAGGCAGTCTACCAGAATCACTCATACCATTCTGAACAAGATGAAGAGAAGGTTAAAGATTTCAGCTGTGATGTTGGTAAGGAGATCAAGGAACCAATGGAATTCAAGGACCAAACTTAAGATATTCATATTACCCATATTGATCTTGGAAAGAAAGATAAGGTCGTGGATGTGGAGAACAAAGAAAAACAGCATTTTAGCCCTTCTTAATTTTCCTTCACCAACCCTAAAGCTTCAATCGAAGAACTCTCCCATATCAGTATTTCCAATGGATACAATGCAAATTTATAGTGGCGTAGACTTGAGAATGGAGGGAATACATCTTGAATTAGCACAACAAAATGGTTAGATTTTGCCTAAAGTTTATTTCAGTGTGGCAATGAGATTCTCTACCTGTGATGGGATTTTTAAGCACTTAGAGCACATTTTCATTGAGCAATAATGAATTAAGGATGTTAGGATGGTGTTGGAAGAAGGCATAGGTAATTTGGATACACTGCCTCATGTGATGCTCAGTGCACTGTATGAATTTGGAAAAGATGAAAGCAATGATGATTCTTATGTACCCCAAGACCAAAAGTTATGACTTTTAGGGAAGTGGTTGCATGCATACAACTGAAGTGGCACACGTTCATTGAGCAATCATGAATTGATGATGTCAGAATGGTGCTGGAAAAAGGCATAGGTAATTTGGATGGAGAACCCCATGTGATTCTAAGTGCTGTTTGAATTTAGAAAAGACACGAGCAATGATGGCTCTTACTTCTTACAAATGTACCCCAAGACCAAAGGTTATGACTTCTATGGAAGTGGCTGCATGCATACAACTGAAGTGGTAAAGATGCTTTGTTATGTTCCATGGCACCCTAATCTCAACAAAACTCAAAAGAAAGTTCTTATTAAAGGGGGAAGGTTTGGTGCGAATCATGATGTGTTTGCTACTCCTGCAAGGATTCTTCCAATGTTAGAGAGGACTTTCTGCTAGATAGGACTGTTAATTAGCTTTTATATTATTTCTTTTTAAGATTGCTTATAAGTAGGTTGGTTAAAGCTTATTTTAGCTAAATCTATTTTTCTCCATCATATATTGAATTTTATTGAAAGTTTCTCAAGTTTTACATATGGATTCATGCATTTCATACAAGAATTTTGCTTCTTGTGTGTATAAGGATTTGTTCATGCAACAATTTATATTTTCCTATACATATAAAAGTTTTGCCACACAAAATCCATGTGAAAAAAGAAAAAAATACACAAAGAATCCACTCTCCATATCTCGATTATATAATATAAAAAGTTCTGATTACAAGAGCTCAAAGATGCCTCATTTATAAACAAAAAGTCCAACTCTTAAAGAACTGAAATCTAAAACAATATCAGGGCTAAATATATCCTTATCTAGTAGCAGAATCTTATCTGAACTAGTAAAATAATATCCAGAACATAGGAAAGAATCTAAATCATAGAAGGAGGTTGAACCAAGCTACACTTGTTCCATATCACTAGTAGATAGCCACATGCCTAGAAGGGGTGCGGTTTTTTCATTGTTAGACACAACTCAATAGTTTAAAGATATTAAAAGTGTAAACATAAATATCAACAAAACCCCAAAACCAAACCAAACAAGGCCCAATTTTTTATGTACAACTGAGTTTTTTTTTTTATTGTGGTGCTACCACCCCACGCAGTGGCAGGATAAAGGACAATTTTAACAAAACTTGAGTTATTAGAAGTCTAATACCATGTTAGGATTGGAATAATGAAGCCACATTTCTATCAATGAAAAACCCCTCATAATTTATAGTATGTGACTAGGGTTAACAAATACAATGATAATAAATATAATTCAAATGTTGACATAATTCAACATTTATAAAATAGGAAATTAAAGATACTTGATCTTATAACACTAGAAACATGATACATGAACATATTTTAAAAAATACTACTTCTACACGTCCGTGCAGAAGCCATGGAGATAATAGAGCAGCTTAAGTTTAAATAGAGAACATGAAATGAGGTACCAAGCAAAATAGAGTGTAAAGTAAAATATATTAATTGCTATATAAATTATAAACAATAAAGATAAATATATTTGGTGTACTTCGTTTGCCATCACATGTTCCCAATTCATAGATAACAAACTGCAATCCAGCACGCAGTCTTGACTTTGAAGCCTGGATCAAATTGGCTGGCTCAGCCTACCATTAGACATTAAATTAATTTAAATATTATATAAAAATGTGTGAACTAGCCAAAACCAGCAACCCAGTTCTTAACAATTTTCTTAAATTATTTAATTTTGGTGAATTTGACCATTTTGGACCTCTTAAATGTTAAGTCATACCAAGTGTAATTTAAATAATTCATCTCAAGATTATTAATTTTTATATTGAATGAGTTATTTTTATTTTTCAAAACTAATTTTTCGAAATTTGTATGTTTACATTTTTCCTACTTTTTTGAATGGCTATAACTTAAAGTACATTTAATCAATTTGATTAATTTGAGATGGATATGAAATGAAAAGATGTTAAAAGTTTGTTCACTCACCTTGTCAATGTGAGTGAGAGAGAATGGGGTGACAGGTGGAATTAATATTTTCGAAAATTTGATCTGAAAAATGGAAACTTGTTGGAATTGTGAGTATATTCTCTTAAGTGATGGAGGAAAAGAACCCATTAACCCTAGCATATTAGGCAAGCCAAATTTTTAATGGAAAACAGTGAAATAAAATGGCCTAATCCAGATAAAAAACCAAGGTTATGTTTGGTTCTCTTTGTTCATCATATCAAAATTCACACACACCAGACATATTAACTTCAAAAATAACTTTTTCACTCTCCTAAATTTGTACTAGTTTATCACATTCAATGACACCCTATTTTCATTCCATCAAATTTTGCATCCAAACATTGCCCAAGAATTTGACAAGACTTGTGAAGAGTTATAACATAATCTCAATGATCCTAATCTACTTCATGTTTGGCTTTTCCAACAATAATTTGTCTTTTTTTTCCTTCTTTGTCAATTTGCTTGAGCTACTCTCTTGATATGTTTGTCAGAAAACACTTAGAACAAGACTCTGTTAAAAACACATCTCAACCACAGATAAAGCTCGAGTTCGTGAAACAGAGTATGTACTACATTACATTAGCCATGAAACAGGATAAGAGCAGCTGAAATCAGGAGATAATTGAAACATGAGAGAAGTAGATAAGGTACATCACAATAAATGTTTCTAAAACTATAGCGTACCAAAACTCTAGCTACAGGGCAACATATTGAGAAAGAGGTAACATTCTCAGTTTCAGAATAATTCAAATAGTTCAATGTTATATAATAATTTGATAAAATTAAGAAATGAAAAACATATATGTATATAAAAAGCCTTAACAATAACGAAATAACAGACAAGCCTGCGCCATATCATATTAGTGATACCTTTCCCAGATTACCTCACTAATGAATTTTTCATATAGAGATAAAAGACATGTGGACAAAACTGGAGGAGCTACTTCAAAAGATAATAGATAAAACTTGATAAATGAATTACTTCCTATATATCAAGCTCTCCATATCACTCAGCACTTTTCCACATGTCACAAAAACAACTTTTTTGCCCATTATCTCTGACATTCTTCCATTTGGATATAGTTAGGCATTAATTGAACAAATATAGAATTGATCAGACCAAATTTACCATAAAAGCTGTCTTTGCATTTGAAGCAAAAGATGCGCATGCATGCGAGATGAAAAATAAATTCAAGGTTTTCACAGTAAACATCACAGAGATCACCGATCTCAGGTGCACTTAAGACAATTGCACTGAAAAACGCAAAGTAAGACCAAGTGCCCCCTATTCGCTGGATGCAAAATTCCTCAAACAACGAACAAGAACAAATAGCCGTAGAATATACACAGATACAAAATTGAATGTGTGAAGGAGCGTGTGCGTGTGTGTTCAAAAGTAATAAGAATTTTCACCTCAGCACCAAGAGAATTCCTGATTAATCTCTGAATATAATCAACGACCTTTCTTCTCCTCTCCTCGGATTCCGAAGTGGGTTGGACCTTCCGGATTATTTCACAGGTTGCTCTCTCTGCTATGGCCCAATTCTCCGTACCAATCTCCAATGGGTTTGGGTTTACAAACGGCGTCGAATGTGAAACCACGGGCGTCCGCTCCGCCGTTCCAACGCCCTTTGGAAGATCGCCCATCTAATGTTTTTTATTTTCAAGAAGTAGAACAGCTAATAATTCTGATCCTTTTCACCTTAATAATTCGCATACACAACAATCAAAACCCAAAGCACATCACAGAAAATCAATACCCTTCAATCAGATAAACAGAATTGAATAGAAATTTTTTCTGACAAATATGGGAAAAGGAAATAAGCAAAGAAAGTTGCTTTTCTTTCGTTCCCTCCTGTGGGTGGAACGGACGAAGGGTTTGGGAACCAGAAAAAGGAAAATGGAAATGATGCCCAAGGAACTTTATAAAACGATGGGAGCTCTCGGAGAGTTTACACAGACTGCAGAGCGATGAGTTTCAGCAGGCGTTCGATTTTATTTCTGAGTTTGAGTTAGGTTCGAGCCGAAACAAAAACAGCGTAAATGCGCAAATCAGTGAATTTTGGTTGCATTCTCTAAATTAATGTTCATCCAATGATATAAATACATTCTACTAACTGCAACTCGTTGAAACACAATTAAAGCAATCTCGTGATTTCTGAACGCGATTCCGCCGCTCTTAAATTCTTCCCTCCTCATTTTTACGGCGTATAATTTGAATAGTATAATTTACTGTTTACTAACCCTAATTTTTCCTTTTCTACCTTCGTCGAAACCCTCTAAATGTTTTCACCCACCACACGGTAGATATGTGTGTGTCTATATATTTCCCTCCTTGAATACGTCTTTATTGGGCTTATTACCATTTCCTATGTTTCTAGACCACCGGAATTGGATACTCTGTTTTTCTTAGTCCCTCAAAAGATGACAACAAAAACATGATAAGAGATGCATAAACGTGATGTCATGATCATGCCTGTAAAATTGGGCCGTCGCGACTTTTTGACCTTTACTTGTCTCAACAAGTGAAGAGGAAAATTTTTAGCCTTCTCCTCTGAATGTGTCAAGCAAAATTTGTTGGTGCCCGTTTATGTCTTTTTTTTTTTTTGTTATTATATAAGTTAAACAATGCTGAAGAAATGAGGTTGCATGAACAAACAGTTAGCTACCCATGGTTGGGGGGCGGGGGGCGGATAAAAAATAGACTTCTTGTTATAACTATTTATGCCTCCTATTTTATTATCATGTTCTTTTAAATGCACCTATACTATATAAAATGTGAAATTAAACGTTGCATTGTATGGAGTCAATTTATAACAAAAATTTGAACTCATTTACTTTTAGCTCCGTAAGGTTGTGATTGGATATGGGTTTATATCTAATATCCCTTTTTCATATTTTATTTTTTTAAATACATAGTTCACTTACATCATACCTTTAAAAAATTATCTTATTCTAATATTACTCTTATCTCACTTATTTCACATCTAATATTCACTCGTACGACTTCACTCTTTCCAATGCTATTTTCTCACTTCCTCCTCTGTGTGTGTCTGGCTGTGTCTCTTTGCGTGTATAAATAATATATATTTTATATAAACAACTACCTATCACTTAACATAAATTTTTAATAATATCGACTTATCATAATTATTATATTATTTTTAAATTATCATTCATTATCATATAATATCCTACTTTTCTTATCTTATAATCTCCAAGTATTTTATCCCACCTTTTTTCTCATTTATCCAAGGGATATTTTTTTCTCGAGCAAAATATATATCCAATCATAATCGGAGTAACTCTGTTATCTGATAAAGAGCAAGGAAGCGTACAGTTTTACTTTTCAGTGTGTAAGTTAATGCTTAAAATCAACTCGAATTTCAAAATAAAGTGAAATGAAATGAATAAAATAAATTGAAATTATTGTGGCGATGGTGGAATATTCTAGTCACATTTTGACATCTAAACAGGCATAAGCTATTTTTCGATGGCATAATATGAAAGTGAGTGAAATAACTTAAGCAATTTAGATAGACCTTCACATACTTTGTTTATATTTAATGCTATTTATTTCCCAATAATTCATCAACCTCATATACAATGATTCTCAATAATTCTCTAGATCAATATTCAATCATATAAGCCATGTATGTATGCAAACACTATAAGGCTATAATAACTAAATAAATAAATACACGCCTACAAAAGACATGAAATCAAATAAGTGATTGATATCACCCTTTTCATATATTCTGTGCAAGAGGTATCGTACTTGTATGAAAAAAATTTTGTTCATTTGTTTTGTGCAGTGGTGTCGCAGTTGTATGAAAAATTTTTCAAGAAATATCCATGCTTCTGCAACAAAACTCTTTAAGTATTTAGAGCTAAAAATCTGTCTAAAGGAGATATTAAATGGTCTAAATTTTGTTAGCTTACACGAAGCAAGTGAGTGAGCACGATCCTTGTGATTTATTTGTTAGTTTATTTGTCTCCATTGCTAAGTCAATGAATGGCAAAAGAAAGGTGGAACCAAGATTCAGTACGAAAGGAATAATTAGTGGATTGGGATTGGCCAAGATTCTACAAGCTAGGAATGAGGAGAAGATTCCAACAGTTGCATTGGAAGTGATCAACAAAATTGTGATTATGTGTATCGGTGAGTATGTTTGAATCAATTGTTTGAGCTTTAATAGATTTTTTTAAAAACACTTTTATTAATAAATTCACATCTACACTATTCAGCATGACCAATTACTTTTCATTATTTAAGTGTAAAGGGTTAAAATGCTTTCTCTTATCGTTTTTTTTTTCTGTTTACTTTTTTGCTCACTTTTTATCCTTTACAATTAAATTGTAATTAATTTATTTTTTCTTTTTTCTCTCATGTAATATATATATATATATATTTACATTTTAAAACATAACATTAGTAAAATTATATAATTTATTACATTTAAAATAGACAACTTTTCTATAATAACAAATTATAAAATAAAAGCATAATTTTATACACATCAATAGCAAATGGTCTCTCAAGTCTTACACACACACGCACGTGCACACCCACCTTATACATCAATAAAATTATGCTTTTGGTTTATGAGTGGTTAAAAGCATAATTTTAAATGTATACATAATTATTAAGGTTTGTGGTTATTTATACACTAAAAAACGCCTATTTTAACTAACAAGAATAAGTCAAAGATTATGACCAATAAGGTGCAGGGGTAGATACCTACATTCTTAGTCAATCAGGTGCGGGGTAGGTGTCTCCAAACGTGGCCAATCGAATGCAAGACTTTCAACTATAAATGAAGGAGGTTTTGGCAAGCTTTTGTATTAGTTCAAGTTCAAGAATTGAGTGTGTAAGTGTGTGTAAAAGGAGTGTTCATTGTAAGGTTATTATTGGAGAGTTCAAGTTTCTTTCTTACTTTTGCTGTTTGTTTTCTTTTGTGTACTATACACACTCAAATTTAAAGTGTCATGTTTTAAAATCTCCTTTCTGTTTCAGAGTTCATTTCTCCCAACAAAGTGGTATCAAAGCCGAGGTTCTGTCATTTTTATAATTCAAGGAGTAATGGAGGAATCAACCGGCATTATGATCAAATTGAATCCCAACAACTATACTATTTGGAAGCATCGAATGGAGGACCACTTGATCATACAAGACTTGTGGGATCCAGTGCTTGGAGACGCTGCAAAACCCGAATGTAAGTCCGATGCCGAGTGGGAAAAGATGCACAGAAAAACGATAGGTAAAATTCGTGTTTGGATTGATCAAAATATTTTTAATCATGTTTCTAAAGAAACAAGAGTTGATGTTTTGTAGAAGAAACTTGAAGCAATATATGAAAGAAAACATGATTTAAACAAAGCTTCACTGTTAAAAAAAATTACTGGTTTTCGTTATAAGGAGGGCTTTAGTATGTTAGAACATCTAAATGATTTTCAAGGGCTAATTAATCATTGTACAACCTTGAAATTAAATTTGGATGATGAGGTTCAAGCTCTTTTGTTGTTTAGTTCATTGTCTGATAGTTGGGAAACCTTATTTGTTACTATTTATAACTCTACTCCAAACGGAGTTTTTATCTTGGATATGGTGAAGGAAGCCCTACTCAACAAATAAACAAGGAGGAAAGAGCTTGGATAAGAAGTTGAAGGTCAGGCTTTAGTTTTTAAAAAATATGGAAGACGTGGACGAAGCCAAAGTCGAGGAAGAGGACACTCAAGAGGTAAGTCTGTTAGTAGAAAAGAAGTTGAATGTTTCTACTGTAAAAGGAAAGGCTACATCAAAAGGGATTGTTGGAATTGGAAACGGAATTTTAACAAAAGCAAAGAGAAGCAAAAGAAGCAAGAGAACGTGCTCAAAAAAATAACAATCACAGCTTCAAATGGAGATGTGATAATTGTAAGTGATGAAAATTCCTTGAATTTTACCTTTCAAGATTACTCTTGGGTGATTAACTCAGGGACTTGCTACCATGTTACTCCACATAAGGAGTTCTTCTTTTCTTACCATCTTATAGAAAATGATTTTGTAAAAATGAATGATATTGGTACCTGTAAAATTCATGATTTTGATGATATTTTGATAACTACTGCCTTGGGATGCAAATTAAAGTTGAAAGATATGAGGCATGTACCGGACCTGATGTTGAATTTAATTTCTACAGAAAAGTTGGACGATGAAGGGTTTTCGAGTCATTTCACTAATGGAATTTGGAAGTTAACAAAAGGTAATTTGATTATTGTCAAATGGAGAAAGGTAAACACCCTTTATATTATTGATGCAAAAATTGATAGAAATGCTTGTGCAGTTGTGGAATCATCAATGGAACTGTGGCACAAAAGGCTGAGGCATATGAGTGAAAAAGGTACGTTAATTTTGGCTAAAAATAATTATTTGCCAAAATTTAAAAAATTAGATTTCATATCTTCTGCTGACTGTATAAAAGGGAAACAACAAAGAATTACTTTTAGAAAATATCGCCCTACAAGGAAAGAAAAACCTCTTGAGCTTGTACACACTGATGTTTGTCAAATGAATCAAAAAACAATTGGTGGTGCTTTGTATTTGGTGACTTTTATTGATGATTTTTCTAGAAAAATTTGGTTCTATGCATTGAAATCAAAGGATCAAGTTTTGGAGTCTTTCAAAAAATTTCATAAAAGAATTGAACGAGAAATTGACCTTAAATTAAAATGCGTACGGGTTGATAATGGTGGAGAATATTGAGAACCGTTCGAAGAATACTATAACAGCTATGGGATCCGATTGAAAAAGATTGTTCCAAAGAACCCGTAGCAAAATGGCGTTGCTGAAAGAATGAATAGGACCATTACTGAAAGGATTCGAGCTATGCTATCACATACAAGGATATCAAATCTGTTTTGGGGGGAGGCTATGAGGATAACTGTTGATTTGATCAATCTTTCATCTTCAATTCCTTTGAATGGAGATGTTCTAGAAAAGGTATGGTCTGGTAAGTCTATCAATTTACAGCATTTAAAAGTTTTTGGGTGTCGGGCATTTGTTCATATCTCAAATGATGAAAGGAATAAATTTGATTATAAATCAAGAGATTGTATCTTTTTGGGATATGGGCATGAAGAGTTTGGATATAGATTGTGGGACCCTAATGAAAAGAAAATAATAAGAAGTCGATATCTTATTTTCTTTGAAAATCAGACTAGTGAAGATGTAAAGAAAGAAAATAAGAACAGGACTACTGAAGAAATTTCAGTAAGGGAGCCTCCCTTCCAGCAAGTTCAACAACGAGTTAAAGTCCCACAGAAAAATACAGAAGAAAGGCATGAAGCTGAAACTACTACAACTCCGCCTCAACCTGCAATAAAGTCTAAACGAGAAATGAGGCCATCAACAAGATACAATCTAACTTAATATCTTATGCTGACAAAAGATAGTAAACCAGAGTCCTTTGAAGAAGCAGTAAATGATAAAGATAGCAAAGAATGGTGGAGGGCTATGGAAGAAGAAATGAAGTCCATCTATGAAAATCAAACTTATGATTTGATAAGTCTACTTCAAGCTAAAGACGGTTGAAGGGAGTTCTCAACTTAGGTATAAGACAAGGTTAGTAGTTAAAGGTTTTGAACAAAAATTTGGCATTGATTTTGATGAAATTTTTTCTCCTATTGTGAAAATGAATTCTATTCGAGTTATTCTTAGATTAGCTGCAAGTTTGGACTTAGAAATAGAACAACTTGATATAAAAACAATATTCTTAAATGGAGAGCTTGAAGAAAAAAATTTTATGGAGCAACCAGAATGCTTCCAGGTGAAAGGTAAATAAAATTTACTCTGTCAACTTAAGAAAAGCCTTTATGGACTAAAGCAACCCCGAGGCAGTAGTACAAAAAATTTGACTCCTTCATGGCTAATCACTGTTTTAAAAAAAAAGTGATGATCATTGTGTATACATTAAGAATTTTGATGATGATTTTCTCATTCTTTTATTGTATGTTGATGATATGCTTATTATTAACTATAATCTAAACAAGATTAACAAGTTGAAAAAGGAGTTGAATAAGTCATTTGAAATGAAGGATTTGGGACCAGCAAAGAAACTCTTGGGCATACATATTTTATGAGATAGACCAAATGGTAAGATTTGGCTATATCAAGAAAACTATATTAAAAGGATGATTGGAAAGTTTAAGATGGAAAATGCAAAGCCGGTGACAACTCTATTGGGTAGACAATTCAAGTTGAGTTCGAAGCAGTGTCCAAGCAGTGAAGATGAAAAGCAATATATGAGTAAGATACCATATGCCTCAGCTATTGAAAGCTTAATGTATGCAATAGTTTGCACCTAACTTAATCAGTTGGACAAGTAAGCCGTTACATGTCAACTCCCGGAAATGAACATTGGGATGCTGTCAAGTGGATTTTGAGATACCTGAAGGGAACAATCAAATTTGGACTTTACTATACTTGAGGAAATAATAAGCCTGTTCTTAAAGGATACTCTAATACAGACATGACAGGTGATGTTGATTCAAGAAAATCCACTTCTGGTTATTTAATAACCTTTACAAGTGCTGCTGTGTCTTGGTAAAGTAAACTCTAGATATGTGTTGCACTTTCAAGTACAGAGGCAGAATACATTGCACTAATCGAGACGTGCAAAGAATTAATTTGGTTGAAGGAGTTCCTTCAAGAGTTAAGATGGAGCCAAGAGAAGTATGTCGTCCATTGTGACAGTCAGAGTGCGATCCACCTAAGTGAGAATTCAATATTTCACTCCCAAGCCAAGCATATTGATGTTCGTTATCATTGGATTTGACAAGCTTTGTAAGAAAAGGAAGTAAATTTGCAAAAGATCTATACATATGATAATGGAGCAGACATGTTAACTAAGGCGTTGCCTAGAGAGAAGACTGACACATGTAAAGAAGTTGTTCGATTACAAGAAAGTCTATAAATAGCAACAAAGGGGGAGGAATGTTAAGGTTTGTGATTATTTATACATTAAGAGTCGCCTATTTTAACCAACAAGAATAAGTTAAAGATTATGATCAATAAAGTGTAGGGGTAGGTATCTCCATTTTTAGCTAATCAGGTGTGGAGGTAGGTGTCTCCAAACGATTTCCAATCGAGTGCAAGGCTTTCAACTATAAATAGAGGAAGTTTTGGCAAGCTTTTGTATTAGTTCAAGTTCAAGAATTAAGTGTGTGAGTGTGTGTAAAAGGAGTGTTCCTTGTGAGGTTGTTATTGGAGAGTTCAAATTTCTCCCTTGCTTTTGTTGTTTGTTTTTTTTTGTGTACTATACACACTCAAATGTAAAGTGCTACGTTTTAAAAGCACTTTTCTATTTTAGAGTTCATTTATGCCAACAATAATATATTATATTGTGGTTTAGTAATTGTTCTTGCTTAATTATGCGTTGGAATAGAATAATACATGCTTTCTCGCATTGGTACAAGACTTACGATTTCCTCGTTAACAGTTGATAATATAATTTTCTTGTTCTTTGAAGAAAAAGAAAAAGATTGTGACAAACCATAATATCTATATCTACACTTCAGACTACGAACTTTTGATTTTGGCTCTGCGTCTTATGTACAATTATACCCTTATTTTATTCTATTTATTTTTTTCGCTTTTCATCATTTCTTTCTTTATTTTCTTTTATCATGTTTTTTGTACTCTTTCTCGTATTTTTGTTTTCTTCAAAAATTTTCATCTTTTTAAAATAGTTTTATTTTTTGTGAAAAAAAAATTACATTTATTATCGAAATTAATTTAATTTATAAGTTGTGCATGTATAAAATATGCAATTTTCACTTGTTTATATTATTAAATGTTTTGGGATAAATATTTAGTTACTAACTTCAATTGTTAATGTTAACAGGAAAGAAGTACAACTCTCTCTCTCTCTCCTTTTCTGTTGTTTATTTTTTCTTGGATTTCATCATTCTTCAATTCTTTTCTTTCTCCCTCATTTTATATAAATATTTAATATAGTATAATTTTTGAACAAACCTTCCTATCACTATTATACTATTTTTAAATTACACTTAACAAAATTATATGTGTTCTTTTAGTCTTGCGCAATGCGCAATTTTAATTTGTTTAAAGTATATAAAAATGGAAAAATTACTAAAGTTGTAAATTAAGCCGACTCAACTATATTTGAACCAATTTAATTGACTTTGAACTTTCAAACCATCTGCACAAATTTGTAAAATGGTTCGAGTATAATAAGACCCGACCAACAATTATAATATTATTCGATGTAAGCATTTGTTATTTTCAGACGCGCGCACACACATATATTTATTTTTTAAAAACTATAAATGACTATAAACAAATATACTATATTTAAAAAAAAAATTATTGAAAACTAAGAACACATAGTTTTATAACTAGAAAATTTTGCTCGCATCAGCCATAACAAGTATAAATGAACTTTTTATTGAGAAAATAAATAAAAAGGTTTTATATTTATATATTTTTTAATTTGTCTAATTTTTTTAATTTTCATTATTATTTCAACATTAAAAAGGCTAAAGTTTTAAAGTTTAAAAGCATTTTCAAGATTTTATATGTTTAATCATGTAAACAAAACTTTTAAGTGCCACAGTGTAAAATTCGAATTAAGTTAAAAATTTATAAAAATGTGTCAATCAAATAAAAATTAAATATACGAGCTAAATTTGGATATGTCATTAAATTTCTATTCTCGGACAAGTTTAAGAGGATGTTTGGTTAAATTTATAAGCTCTTTATGAGTTATAAATTTTTTGATAAAAGAATTCATAAATTTTTAAAATAAGATATTTGAAATTTATAAATTTTTAAATATTTTATAATTTTCTATATTATATATATTAAAAATAATATAAATATTTTTAAATTTTATTTAATTAATAGTATTTAATTATTATTATAAAAAATTTATAATTAATTATAATTATAAATATAAATAAGATCTTATAAAATATTTTATTAATCTATTTTTAAAATGAAATTATAATACCAAAATAATTTTATAAGTTACTGAGATAAGCTTAGCTAAGTACACTTTAAGTCCAATTTATATTATTAAAGCCGCTCAAAATAACCGAACTTACGTTAAATGACCGGAAATCTAGGGGCAATAAGGAGATTGGGTAGGATTGTGGTTTGACACCAGCGAATGTACTCTGGCATTATCAACCTGAGCCAATAGTCAGATTGAATCCCTTTCGGTCAATTAAATGTTTAAACACCTTCCCACATCCTAAACTGCTTGCCATCGGCGACTCGCGAGACGATGGATCGAAATCACAGAATTACCACTCAAATGTTGGTGTTGCTCGCGCTTTCACTGACTAGGGCAATTCCGAGTTCATTCGCTTATCGGCCCGGAGACATCGTTCCCATGAGCCGCACGGGCCAATACCACGCTGTAATCCTCTCCCTTTTATATATGAATTTCACGTGAATTGATTTATGAAATAATTTCTTTTAATTAGTATTTGATAGATCTCTTTCGTCTCTTTTGTTAATTGAAAAACTTGCAGACTAGAACCGTTTGGCATGATATGATCGGCAAGCATTGCTCAATCTTCGCTGTTAATCGTGAGGTTATTTTATTTAGGGTTCGCTTTGCTTTTAGGAATGCTTTGTTCAGAATACTGATTTCTGTTTCTTTTGTTGCTCAGACATTGATTCCGATACCCAAACCCACCGGATATACTGGAGCCGACCCGTATAAAATGTATGACTTATTGTTCCCCGTAAGATTATTTGGTTTTAGGAGGGTAAGAATAGGATACAACGACTGAATTGAAGATGTTATAAGAAATTTGGTGCGCGAACAGAGGTTTTGGAGATGGACTTTTCTCATGTGTTCTGTTAATTACGCAGATCACGGCGCAGATATTTGTTGACATTTCATACTGAGTTATCAGAACACACACACACACACACAGATGATCCCTTGCTGTCTGTCTTTGTTTTATTAATTAATTTGAATTGAAATGATAGTTATGTTGAGAATAATTGAGTTGCAGATCATTTCAAGTTGGACAAGAAAAATTTTATGTTCCATGGCTTTTTGTTATCAATCGGAAGAGTTCAGAAGTCCCAATGATTGAGATGCATCTGGTAACCCCTGTTTCCTGTGTTCTATATAAATATTGATATGGTGTAAAATTTGGGAGCTCCATATCCTTATTGTGTTTCTATATTGGAAGAATAGGGGCTGCAATTGAATAAGATATTATATGGATTGATTTTATCTGAAATTTGATTCCACGACTCCAGTTTGGTATTGGCTGGAGTTTGAAGCTTTTAGCTTAAGTGCATATGAATCTAGCTTTAAGAATTCCGAGCCTTTTTGTTCAATGCTAATATGAGTTCCACATTTGGTTTCAGAGGTACTCAGGAGGTGATTTGCTTGGTGTAACTGCAAGAGTTATAGATATGCCTAAAAGCTGTATGCTATTCTTTCTTACATAAATTTCTTCATCCCTTAATTTTGTACTTGTAAATTTTCTGTTTTTAATAGAGTATGTGCATTCACATCTGTAATTTCATCTACTACCTGAACCCTAACTGGTGCAGAAGTTTGTTGTTTTCACATCACAATGCTATGTGTATCTTTTGTTTAATCTTAATTTTCAACATTGTTCAGATATTTACCGCAAGAATGTCCATGGGACCAAAATGTTTGACTATAATGATTCTCGGTATACAGAAGTCCTATCAGCTGTTAGCACTATTTTAAGTGTAAGACTGCAGTTTGATAGTTAGTTAATGTATACCAGTAAACATGCTTGATTTAGTGGTTAATTTGTTTATTCTAAAAATTCTTTTATTGGTTCAAAATGGGCACTATAATAAATGCTGTTTTTTAAATGGATTAAGCCAACATGAATCAAGGAATTTGCCACGATTTTTAGTATTGTCATATTTTAATTGTAACTAGAGTCCACAGTCTTGATGGCATGGTATCTGCTGTGTGTGAATGCAGTCATCAGTGCCGCATCTGCTGCATGTGTGTATGCATGGCAAAAATTAGAAGTATTGGACACTATCAAGAGTACATTAGTTCTACTCCAATCCTGCCCTTTTTGGAAGCGTCTGCTGTTTTCAGAATGTAGATTATGCTTTTTGAGTACTGCATCTCTGCTGCCTGTTCCATGATCTATAGTCCCATAGTCAAATCTCTATTTGTTGTTTTCTTCTGTTTCTTCTCTTCACAGGAAGCATGCCACAAAATGTTGGAGGCTTTCTGGAATAACCTGTTTAACTGAGCATCAATAATCTGTGGCTGATTTTCATATTTCATCTGCGACACTATGTCAAATTGAATTGTTTACAGCCGTGGGCTCATTTATTTCTTACGTTGAACAGATGTAGAACTTCATCCAGACATCCGTAAACAATTTTGGGATCAGCAACATTGGCCAAAGCATATTTTTGTGAGATACGTGTGGTAAGTTCCAATTTCCCTTGGCTATTATTGGGTGAGTTTTTTAGGTTGATTTGGTGAAACATGAGAATTCCTGAAAACAATAAGGGTGGTGTGAAGAACCTTTGACCAGACATTTCAGTCCATCTGGACAATTCGTTATAGTGAGCACTAGATAATTTCTGCAAGTGCATCTGTTACACTTCTGAAATAAGGGTTTTGTGGAGATATTGTTGTAGATGCTGTATGATGCGTTGATTTTTTTGATAGATAAAAGTCTATTGACCCTCATCTCATCATTTTATATATGTAATTTAAATATTTAATAATTTATAGGTTGCATGTCTGTGAATATATTTTGCTTAGGTTTGATGCACAATAATACAAGTCAGGCAACCACAGAACTATGCTGCAAATAAGTCCTTTGCAGTAGACTAATGGATGGCTTACTGTTAAATTTACATTTGTAATTTTAGTCTTGGAGAAGTGACCTTCAAATCTTGCTAGTCTGGTGTCCATGTCCTGTAAATATTTTTTATGATTTGCTCTGATGGTTGAACATTTTGATGATACTATTTTCTGATTAACAGGGAAGAACAGTCAGAGATAGATGTGGCTTCTGGGTTTTATTTTCTGTTTGGATCAGGTAAATTACATTTTGTTCAAAATAAATTATTAATGCACAAGATAAATGGTTTTGAGGTGTTATTGATATTGTATTACAGTTTATTAGACTTTCTTAATTGCTTTGATTTGCATAACACTCTGTTACATATGGCCCGAAGCAATTACAGTTGCAGTTTGTGGTGTCTTTTGATTTCACATATATTGGTGTGAATTTGTGTGTTATCTCTTAATTTCCTTCATTTGGTTCACAAGCAGGACTGGTGCTTTCTTTCATTCTCGCAATCTATGTTTTACAATCATCTCAAGATAAATTCGCAAGGTATTATTTTCCTCCAACGCAATCTATTTCTGGAGCTTCTCTGGTGTTAGTATTTGATTGCCAAGGCTACTAGAATTTTGTGATTGTGATTGTCATTAGCCAAATATGGTCAAAATTGATGGTGTGGCTGCAACTTTAGGTTTGTCAAGGAGACTGTGGCTGATAGCAGTATTCCGGCTGGAGGTGTTGCTAAAGTTGAATGATCTTCTCTTGAAATCTAAATTGCATCATCTGCAATTTGGGGGGTGATTTCTCTTATCAAATTGCGAGTACCGTGGCATAGAGTTGGGGTTCGCTGGGGAAGGGGATGGGTCAGGCAGATGGCAGTGGAAGTTTTGGAACTGGAAGAAACTAGAAGCTTTCTGAAGCGGCCATGGGGCTGCTGATGGAGGCCATATGGAACAAATTTCACATTTTCATTCTTCATGTTGCGTAGAGAAAGTGAATCAATCTGGTTTTGAAGGCACCTCGGTTCTTTTTTCCCTGGACCCACTATTTGCGATTCAAAAATTCTGAACACCACAGGCCTAAATTTCCCAAATGGGCTCCATGCTGGAGCCCATAAAACGCATGCGCTAGAGGTTGTGACTTGCGGTTCAACGGTGGCTGGATACACGTTTAACATCTTCTAGAATCAACGATTGAATCACCCTTTTTCCGCATCTGAACTTTGATCTTGCTCACTGTGCAAACTTAGTTGAGTCTACAGCAGGGAAATGGATCATTGGTGTGGATTGAGAGTTCTAATGGCTTTGTTTGGATGTAATTTTGATGGTAAAAAAATTGGTATGAAAATTTAAAAAGTGTAAAAATAAATAGAAAAAAGAGATAAAAAATATTATTTTGATATGTATTGACACAAATGAGAAATACTCAAAAAATATATTTTCACCGCGAGACTATGATTGCACTCCTATTAGTTTTACAGATAAAATATCTATACATTTTATAAGTTTTAAACCACTCTTTTTCCCATATCAGAAAGAGGGTTGGGTCTAAAACTCTTACGCTTGTTTACAAATTACATCTTAAAGTTAACAAATTGATTTCTTCTAGTTCTCCTTCTATAACAGCTTCATTTATTCTGTCGTTCGCTCACTTTCAGCCAAGAAAGAAATTATATTTAATCTAAAAAGTGGGTAAGATGTAATTAGGAAGAGAAGTGATAGAGCAATGCTTTTTGGACAGGGATAGCTAATTGGTCTACGACTTAAGCGTTTTGTTATCATTATGATTATGATCTATTCATTCAACCAGCGTCGCTCGATTCTTTCAAATTATTTCTCAATTATGGAAGGTAACAAAGACGAGATTCGGGCTTTCAAATTAAAATTGTCACTTGACATAGAAGAAAAAGATATTCTGTAGGTGCATCTATTTATTTATATAATATATAAATGTGTGTGTGTGTGTGTGTCTGTGTTACTCCAAATCTTCTATACATAAGAGATATTTAATGTTCCAAGCTCTTTTTTTTTTATAAAAAAAAAAATTGTTTTGTTGGACTGATCGTCCAAAATTTTTGATTTCTATTCAAAATTATAAAAAATTGGAATCAATTCTTATGTACCAGGCATTTCTATATTGTAGCATCTTATAGTTTGGTTACAATAATGTAATGGAAAGCATATAGAAGAAGGATTACTTTGTCTCACACCTTTTAAGTATTCTCTATATACCCATTCATGACATTTAAAATCTGCTAATCGAGTACTTCTAGAAGATTTTCATCTTGTGATGTGCTTTTCTTTTATCTTTTGTTTACAATTGGAATTAATTCGGAAGGACGCTTTGGCAAATGTTGTAAAAGCATCAAACAATTGCGCTTCAAAAGACGCAATTTGTTTAAGTGAATCATGAAAAGGCGGTGGATTAGTGGTGACACACCATGTACTCGGATCATTAGTGGAATTTAGGATCGATAATTAACAATAATATCTGGACTTAGGTCTCTTAGTGGGCGATGGATATATAGATATTAAGGAGGCACTCACGGTTAGGCCTCCACTATAGAAAAAAAAAAAAAAAAGTAGTGCTTGTAAGTAAAATGTATAAAAACATATAAAATTGGTTAATTAATTGGACATAATTATCTTGCTTTTTCTTAATTAAAACTCCTCCATTTATGTGTTTGACTTTTAAGGTTTCTTGTACTGAAGAGAGGTGTTAGTTGGGAGAGGAGGAGACAACAGTTGGCGTGTACATGTTGTATATGATAATATAAACAGTTGGTCATGGCAGGTGAAATAAATATAAGGATTAGAAGATTGATTCCTGTTTTGAATCCCATTGAGACTCCACCAATACAATCTCGTTTAGTGTAAAATAATCTTTAGTTTTGACGAGGAAAAGACAGCAATTGTTCTACTTAAGAATTAAGTCTTGATACCCGTTAAACGCTTTAAATTGCATTTTTTAAACTGTAATTAATCAGAATATTGCAAAAATTAAGCAGCCAAGGAATCATACGATTTGCCCACGATCTAATTAAAAGTCATCTACGAGGATAATGTAGTTAATTGATGGTCTGAGCAACAGACACCAAAGGGACCATAGAAGAGTGAATCCTAGGATGCATGCGGTGAATTGGTTCACAGGATATCTTTGCGACGACGCCAAATATAATTGAGACAGAAGGGTTTGACTCACATTAGCGCGTTTAATGTTTTGTATAACGTATGTTCATAAATCGACCCTTGGAGTACTCCGTTGACTGCTTTTAACCCTTCGAGTGCGTTGAAAAACGTCTCTCTAAAGTCACAAGGAAATAATTATTCGACCAGATCCTCAGCTTGTCCAAAGATTTAGACTGAGAACGCCACCGTGTGATTCCTGTGATACTCATTAGAAGACCACGCCGCATACACCAAGACAGTTTGGCTGTTCTTACACATGCAAATGTCTAGTGATTCTCGCTCCACACGCGCGCAACTCTAGTTGGGTTGTAACAGGTAAGAAAAAAACAAAAAAAGACTATGACATTTCGAGGATCAGCTAGTGCTTATATTATTATTAGTCTATATTAACACTAGCAAGTGAAATCCTGAATCGTGTTCTAAAGCAAATTCCACACAAACTTTTCGCACCCGAATGTCAAAGCGAAGCATGTTCTAATTCTTTATAAGATGTAATTTATTATATTATATTAGGTGTGCGTATAAATATTCATGACGGACTAAATTCGTCCCCCGTACAAAAAGGGCCCGGCCAAGCTTTTATTATGGCATGGCATGGATTCCGAAAGTACTAAAGAAGCAATTCAAATGCCACCTTAGAAAGAATTCTCGACTTCACAGGACTTCTGCGGGGATCATCCTGACGTGGCAACCTGGCTTTGTGATTGGCTGCAATGAATTACGAATTTTAAACCGCATCCTCCGGATTTTCTGCCTGCTACCTAATGTATATCCATGTGCATTAATGATGGGAGGACATGGAGCATATTGCATGGTCGACCAACGATTCACGCACCTGCCTCGTCTCATGTCCCCCAAATTGACAACCCATGCAGAGTCATTTGTGTGATCTTTAGTTCGTGTATCACTACATGCCCCGTTTTCATTTTTATTTATTTTTTTTTCCTTTTACTTCCCCAGCACAACTCTGCTCCAGGTAACTGATTAGGACGAGCCCCTTTAATGATTTTTACCATTGTAATTAAATTGAAAAGATGATATGAGGATTTCTTGTTTTCATGCTCGGCCGCAACGATGGCACCCATTTGTCGCCCATGTTCTATTGTTGTGTCTTCCTTTTTGCCAGACGGAGCAGAACCCCAGATTAAGGCTATTGTATAAAGGTATTAACCGGTTCCTATTACTACCTCCATTCGGGTTACGTTTTTTAATCCAAGAAGCCATCACTACTCATTCATGCGCATGTAGATTAAATGCTTATGAAAATTAACTGTGATTATGTGATAGAGAAAAGATAAAAATTATTTATATCTATATGAAAAAAATAAAAATTAAAAACCATCCTTTTGTACACGTATTGAGCTAATTAAGGAACAAGGCACTATTGCCCCTCATGTTATAGAAGTGCATTAAACGTAAGAGGGGTTGGTCGTAGTTGTGATAACGTATTATATTGCTGTGAACGTAACCCGGTTCAATGTCAAATGGTGCAATAATAGCCTACTATTTAATTAATAATTTCTCAAGTAAATTAATGCCACTTGAAACCACATATACAATAAGCCTTATATATATATATGTGTGTGTGTGTGTGTGTGTATGAAAGTTTGTCCGGGATTCCTGAGAACTGATTCGCATTTGGACATTGACGATACGTGCAACTTGACATTTTAAACAGAAGAAATGTCTCTTAACTGTTCTACACCATATACATATGTATAAACATTATATAAATAAATTAATAATACATTTATATATGAGTGTTGTTGCATTATTTAAATAAAAGAAGAGAGAAAGAACGGAGAAAAATAACTTTAAAATAAATGAAAACTGGACAAAAAAGCAATAGATATATATGAGTGTGTGTGTGTGTGTGAATGGAAGGATAAAGGCCATTTTAAGATGCAAGTGAGAATTTTTTTTAATGTATATAAATTAAAAATTAAAGCAAAGTCTATGTGTGTTAAAATTACTAGCAGATAGTTATGCGCTAATTAATTACACAAGTCATGAGGCTGTGGCTATGTAATTGGAAGTTATTTAATTCTTAGGCCAAAAAGTTTATCACTGAATGTCAAAAAGTTGAAAAGTGAGGTTAAACAAAGAGGAAAAGACCCATACATGCATCATTTATGTGAAATAGAATAATACCCATTAATCCCCACGACGAGATATATATATATTCATAATACAAATATCTTTGATCAGAATGCATGCTTTTCCAGCGAGGGATCGAGTACTGGGTTTTTTAACGTGAAATAAATAAAAAAACAAGAATAGTTCTCTTTTATAAGAATACTTTTAATTTTTTACTGTTAAAAAGACTTTTGTTGAAATGCAAAGTGCTTAAAAATTGGTGATCCAATGTTATTTTTCAGAGAGAGTTTATTCGTTAGTCACCAAACAAGGTGCTTTTAAGTTACTCAGTGTTCGAAAATAATAATTTCAATTCCTACAAGGTACAATTTTTCTAATTTTGCTCAATGATTTTTTTTTTTCTCGCTCTGACAGGCAAAAGCTATTTGAGTTCCCCATTGAGGTTTGTCACTTTGGCAAATAATTAGCAATCCCCAGGTCCAGTGTATCTGTATTTGACTGCTGATAGATTATTAAATGTTTAAGATAAGTCATCTGCAGACCTCTTACTTTGTTAGGACGAATACAAACGTAAAAACAGTACATATATATATATACACACACACACACACACATATATCTCTCTCTCTGTATAGTATATATAAAAATGTGCATTCCTCGTGCGTTATGACACGTGACATGTATAACTTTATATATATATATATATAGATATATATATATATTAAACATGTGGATACTTCAACAAAAATAAAATTCTATTTTAAATACAAATCTTTTAGTTGTTGAAAATTAATAGCATTCTAACTTAATTAAACTACTTGCTTAGTTATTCAATAATTAATTAAATTAAAAAATTAATAGAATCCTAAATAACACAAACCAATTATATAATTATTTCATTTTAATTATCAACTATCTATACCATAAATTATACATTTGTTGGAATACATTGACTTCATATTTTTATCCCTTAATAAATATAAAATGGATAAATCCCAAATATAAATTTCAATTACATGGAATTACAAAAGATAATATATATATAAAGTTTTAATAATGAGATAAAGTTACGTATAAACAAAAAAATTACATATTATTAAAAATCACTATTATTGTGAAATAAGTAATACTAGCTATATGCAATATGCAAGTTTTTTACTATAAATAATATTACATATGTAATATTTGTTGGGTACGAATTATTTTCACTGCAAACACAGTGATACAATAGCAATAGTTTTACAACAAGGATAAAATTTATTATTTATTTAAAAATTATTAATAGATCTGAATATAAAATTATAAAAATATATTTAAAATAGAAAATATAAATTTATTCTAGGAGAAATAAAATAACATGTTTAAAAAATGATAGATATATTAAAGCATGTTGTATGTTAGGAGTTGCATAGAAGTGTAAGCAAAAAATTATCAAGTTTTATATTTAAGTAATTCACTTCAATATATTATAAATTTGTATAAATAAACGAGTATAAAAATATAAAAGATAGCATATTAAAATTAATATTACAAAATTAAAATAGAACGTAAATAGTAGCCAAATAGATGTTAAAGAATAATTTTTGTTGATCAGTTGATACGAGCTAATGGATTATAAATAGAATTTTAAATTTATTTTTAAAATAGACATTACTAAAATTATTACTAAAGATATTTATAGAATAATAATAAATTTGTATGGATAATAAATAGGAATGGTAAGTAATAGTAACAATTCAACGTGGCAAGAGTAATGCGACATTATACATGTATTGTTGTTTTCCTTCCTTTTGTTCCCCACTATTAATCAATTGCTCAAAGCACAATGGTTCTTCACTAGTTATTAATATAAGATAAAAATAGAAAGTAAATTAATAAAAATAAAGTATAGGGTTGTTGGGTTAATCCTTACGGACTTTTTTTTTTTTTTTCTCCAAGGAAAGAAATTTAGAATACAGATTTCTAGCTGTGTCGTAAGAAAATCTCTGAAGTTTCATGCTAAGTTAGAAATATTAATTACAAAAGAAAAGTTTCTTCAAAAAATTACAAAAAAGCTTAGTTGAAGATATATCAAGAAAAATTGGGTAAATTTAGAAAATCGTCAAATGAAGAAAATTTGGACAAATACCAAAAAAAATCTTAAAACATATAATTTCTAAAAAATAATGAAATCAATGGAAAATTTAAATTATATATAAATTGCCACCTGAGATCAATTTTTTGCATTACTAAATTTTCCAGTAAAATAAGAGTTAAAATATCTACTTTTATTTATGTATGGCGGAAAATTTTTTCATATCCATACTATATTATTAAATAAATTTTATTTTTTTCATTGCACAATGTGATTACATCTCCATATTTTTATTTTTATTTTTTTATTTTTTTCTTTAAACTAATTATTTTATTTGCTTTTTCTGTCAAATAAGAATAAAAAATAGAATAAACTAATCTGTTGAAGATATAAAAAATAAATAATCTATGGTATATATAAATAAAGGATTTATACTAATATGTGTGTGTGTGTGTGTGTGTGTGTGTAAAGAGAAAATATATTTCTTAAAGAAATAAGTCATAGTTTAGAAGAAAACTAGCAAATAAATATTAAATAATTAGCATAATACACCTTTCAAATAAAATGTTATAGACTTTATGAAATTAAATTTATTTTTTCAAAAATTCAAAATAGATGTATTCATATCAAGTATCTTCTAATATAAATATTAAAAATTTGAAAAACTAACACATACAATATAAAAATTCGAATAAAAAACCATACATATGTAATAAAAATATTAATTATAATGATAAATTGTTGTGACAAACATGACAAAAACATAATAAAGTACATATTAAAAATGCATAAACATAATATTACTTTAAACTTTTTATTTTTATATACAAGACTAGCATACACTTGTCTTGTGCATAGCTTCATGATATTAAAAAATAGTTTAATACATGTATCACAGAAAAATAACCAAGAACAAAAATATTTCAACTATATAATTAAGGAATGTGTTATAAATGTAAAGAGAAAATATGTGTTGATATAAAGAATCACCTGAAATTAATTAAAGACAAGATGTTTTAATTTACTAAGATTTAAAGAAGGATTTTGTTTAATAAATCATCATAAACCATTATAATATAAGATTCTTAAAGACTTAATTTTGACAAGATATCATTAAATATATTTATATATGTATATTAATATTTTATTTATGAAATATTTTCTTTTTAATATTATATAATCTAGTAATTAGCCGTGATCATACGCATTTGTACTATTCTCTATCCTGCACTTGTCCAAAACCTCGTCCCTGCTTGTTCTGCTCTTTGTTCTCAGCTATTTCCCTTTCCACTTTGCCCATTAGCAGACATGTGCCAAATGAGTGAATCCCGAGAAGTCGAACTTCATGGCTTTGGCGATGGTGTTAAAGTGCAGGAAAGCATTGATGACGAAACAAGAAATTCAGTTCAAGATGGTGACGACAGAAAGAGATCTTATTCCAGTTTCTTCCCACGAGTGCCCTTCAAAGAGGTATGCCACCCCCGCCCTTTCACCAGCTTCAAGCTGGCCTACCTGGATTTTTGGTCCATTAAACATGCACAGCATCCATTTTCTTGATTTGCTTGCCACCAAGGTGCATCAGTGCTTCTTGTTCTGGAGAGCTCCCCTTCGGAAATCGGAGATATTAAGAAATTTAAACTTTCACGTCCATTCGCCTTCTTTCTCCACACTACTGAAGGGAAAGACTTTAGAGTAGTGCTAGGGGTGTTTGGGTTTAGAATTCCGCCACTTCTTGTCGGTGCTCGACTCTGTCCCTAGCCTCTTAGAATTGGTAGAAGTCAAAATCGGATGCTTTAGAGGGGGAGGCCATGCCTGATTTTCCTTGTATTTTCAGATTCATCTTTTGACTATCAGCCCACGATGTGATTTAGGGAACGAAGGTAAAAACCCGTGTGAGAGAGAGATGAAAGCGGCTCTTTTGACGTACGCTTAATGGTTGATTTCTATGACACTTTTTTGGCTTCCTTTGCATTGTTTTGTTAACGATGAACGAATTTGGTCCTTTGTATGCAATCGGTCATGACCTTGTGGAAGCATTCTAATGTTGAGCTAATAATCGGCCTTCAAGGATATGTTTGCCACGCTGAGGCTATGTTTGGGAGAGGGGGTTCGTTGTTGGACACGATGTTTGATAAAAATTGTGTTCTTTGAAATGAATGTTTTAATTAGATTAATAGTATAATTTTTTTAAATATGTGTGTAAAATATAAAATTATGATTGGATGATACGGTTGTTTATAGAAATAATAATTATGTTATAGGATATAAATAAAAATAAATATGAGTAAATACACGAAATATATATATATATATATATATAGACACATATATAGATATTAATTTGATTGTAAATAGGTGTAATAATTGAAAAATAATTAGTTAATTACATACATGATGAAGAAAAAATTTGAATTTAAATTTAGATGAAGTTGAGGTTGGGTTCCAAACATAACCTAAAGTAATAACAAATCGTTATTAATAATTGGTGGCCAGACGTCTCAAGTCAATTCTTAGAGTGTGACAGTAAGTTTGCTTTGTTTGTTTTCGTTTGTTTAATCTTTAAAACACACACTGTAAATAACATAACATGCCATAGTTTGTATCTTTGTTTATCTACGAACATAAAAACGCACACATATAAAACCAAACATAGCTGGCTAGGAGTCTCATGGTGGCGGTGTTGTGTGAACGTACTGACTTAAACTGTGATTTGGTAGTCTAATTAACATATACAATTTGACTTTACACCAATCAAGCATGGAAACTAATTCAATTTCATTTCAGAACAAAGAAATATATGTGTGAAGAAGGAAAGATTCAGGAAACACGGATTAATGAAATAAATAAATGGCTGCGTGGGTTCGGTCCATGTGCGGGCATACACACCAGATATACCGACAAAGCGACGATGACGTCCAAGATGAAGAACGTGGTGAGGGAGAGAGAGTCCCCATTTTTTTTTTTTTCCATCCCTAACCCAGAGATCCGATTAAGTTATGTCCCACCTTTTCCTTTTGCCCTTTAAATTTCATTATTTGTGCACAATCTACATTTAAGTTTTACACCATGTTTGATTCTTGGAACTCAGAGATGAAAAGATTAGAAAATATCAAAGAAAATTATTTTAATTGTTTGATTAAAAAAGAACTTTTTATAAAAAAAATTAAGAGGGAAATTATAATTTTATGAAGAAAAATAGAAAGAAAACTATTTTAATTCTTATTCTTCCTCTAAAAATTCATTAATTCTATTTTTTATTTATTTCTTTAAATTTTTTTAATTACAAAAAAATTTTCATATCACCTTCTGAAATAGGAGTGTTTTGAAAAATAAAAAAAATTAAGTTAAATACTTAAAAAATCCAACATAGGTGGCCCTCGATCCGTCACTCCTAAATTCCTAATTATAATAATTGTTGTGGCCCATCAACGAAAATCTTGCCCCAAGATTCCTGCCGACTTATTGTGAATCTTGTTTGAACAAGGAGATCTGATGTTGAGGCGTCCACATGTTTAGAAACAATTAATTACAAGCATTGTTTAAGTTGAAGTACCCAATAAATACATTAACTAAATCAGACTAATCAGCAAAAAATAATCAATAATAACGTGTGTTTTGTTTGATTTTAAATTTTAATGTATGTTTTTATTTCGTAAAATAAAAAATAATAATAATAATAATAATTGGGTGTGTTTTTGTTGAAGTATATAGTTGCAAAACAAACATTTATTAAGCAGGTGTCTTTCTCTAAGTTTAAGGTTGACGCATCAGTATCACCTTGAATCGGGAAAATTAATCATTAATGAATTACAGGCAGTTGAAGAGGTTTTCACGCTGGGGAAGATCGCATGTCCCGTGGCACTCACCACACTGCTGTACTTCTCCAAAAACATCATTTCCATGCTTTTCTTGGGCCACATGGACAAGGCTGAACTGGCCGGCGGCTCGCTAGCCATCGGCTTCGCTAACATCACTGGCTTTTCGGTCATGAAAGGTCTGTGCACCGGCATGGATCCCATATGCTGCCAAGCCTTTGGAGCCAGGCGCTGGCACGTTTTCACCCAAACCTACATCAAAACCGTCCTCCTCCTCCTCCTCGCCACCATCCCCATGGCTTTGCTCTGGCTCAATGTCGAACCCGTCTTCCGGAATCTGGGCCTGGAAATGGCTATCAGCCAGATTGCCAAAAGTTACCTGCTTTTCTCAATCCCTGAATTGCTAAGTCATGCTAATCTAGTTCCTCTCCGCACTTTCTTGAGAACTCAGGGCTTGAACTCACCAAATACCATCGTTGCAATATGTGTTTCAATCCTCCACTTGCCTATAACATATTTTCTTGTCACTTGCTTGAACTTGAGAGTGAAAGGTATCGCGTTGGCCTCGGTTATTTACTCACTCAACATGAACGTTGGCTTGTGGATTTATCTGTTCTCCTCAAAAGTTGCCATAAAGCCAGGGGTTGGCGCCCCTCTCGGCTCAATCTTCCATGGCTGGCGGCCATTACTGAGCCTGGCTTTACCCAGCGTCTGTCAAGTGTGTCTGGAATGGTGGTGGTACGAAATCGTTCTCTTCTTCAGCGGCTTGCTCCCCAACCCTGAGTCCTGCGTCGCGGCCATGGGGATATTGATCCAGACAACAGGAACAGTTTACGTTTTCCCGTTTTCTCTGAGCCTCAGCATTTCACAGCGCGTTGGCCACGAGCTCGGAGCCGCTAATCCGGCTCGAGCGCAGCTGGCAGCCACGATTGGAATCTTCATCTCGCTCGCATACGGCTTCTCGGCTTTCGGCTTGAGCCTGGCGCTGAGATCTTCGTGGGGAAAATTGTACACCGGCGAGACGCAGGTCTTAGCTCTGATCTCATCCGTGCTTCCGATTTTAGGGCTGGCTGAAATAGGCAACGCCCCCCAGACGGCGGCTTGCGGAGCGCTGACGGGTTCGGCGCGGCCGAAGCTGGGCGTGTGGATAAACATAGCAGCGTTTTACCTAGTGGGATTGCCGTGCTCGGCCCTGTTTGCGTTCAAGCTGAAGATAGGGTTTCAGGGGCTGTGGATGGGCTTGGTTGCGGCGCAAGGTGCATGCATGAGCATGATGCTTTATGGATTGGTTCGAACTGATTGGAGGCACGAGGCTAAGCGAGCTGAGGAGCTGCTGACAATGGCAGTGGCTGAAAGGGAGGATTCCGCTGGAACTGGCCTCGTTGCTTAATTCGTCTTTCGCCGTCCACAAAAATTAAGTGATTAGACTCTTCATTTGAGGGTAAATGCTTTTTTTTGCGGCCAGGGCTCTTTGTTTTGCTCTTTTCTTTTGTTTCATTTGTAGCAAACAGTTAAGAATAATAAAGATGGGGCGTGCGTTGGAGGATACGCGTGACTTGTTAATTGGGTAGATGTTTAATAATCATTTGATAATTCATAATAATTAATTACTATTAAAGGGATTAGAGGCCATCGTTTCTTGGCACACGAGGTGTGAGTTAATTTGGATTTTCAAGATAACTGAAAAAAATAAATATTTTGTATTTAAGCATGGCATGCGCTGGTGCGTAATGTATAATAAGTGTTTGACAGCAACGAATGAAATTTTGCTTTATTATATTTTTCAAAAAATGCTTAGAGGAGGCAAGAATAATTAAAAATCCGTTACTTTGCCGATTTGAACGAACTAGACCTACGCGAGGAGAGAAGAATACGCCCATCATGCACGCACGAATTCTTATACCACAGGCAGTTCTCCTTCATATAAAATACACATATAAATCACTTGCATATTGAGTAAGAGGTTTTGGATTAATTCCTAACCATTAGGTGCAAATATGCAAAACTTGAATATTAAATTCTCAAGCAAACGAAGCGAACAGCCCATACGATTATTAAAATAAACAAAATAAAGGAGAAGATTGAATAATATAGCCAAAAAGGCCATAAATTCGTAGTCATATCATAGCACTGCACAAATCACAAACCCTTTCGTTTGTGAGAATTAGCATAACACACACGCAGGCATAATTAAGCGGAGTAACATCGTCTTTTTTGATATCAATTGTGACTACCCCAATCAATAGGGGGGATTATATCTGCAACAAATTCTACATGAATTAAAACTAATTCTATATAAAATTGATTTTGCGGTTACCCGTAAAAGGGTCACTTCGTATTTTGCAATTTTAGTTCTTCTTCTTTTTGAAATAAAAAAAGTAAAGGGCATGTTACTGGCCCCATCAATGTTTTAGAACCCGGACCGCTTGTCAAACCAAAAAATCATCCGATTTAAGGGTCACCAGTTGAATTGCTGGTTCAACCACGGTCGAACCGCTGCCATCATAATTATTTAATTACATTAAAAATATAAATTATTATGTGAAGAATTAATTAAATAATAAGTTTAAAAATAATACTTAAATTTACTTTTTTATTTATTTCATTTATCACTATTGATAATTAAAAACAATATATTAATAATACAACAAAACAGTACAAACAATAGATATTATCTAACACATTAAAACATACAATGAAACAAATGATATTTCAACTAAATATATTGTCAAGGTATCATAAAATATGCATAATCAAATCAAGAAACGTCCAACACACTTAACATTTTAAGTCAACTCATAAAGCTAAAATAAAATAACCAACATTGTCTTATGCTTAATCTATAGTCCATACAATAGCATAAAAATTTAAAATCATGGGATTCATTGACTTTCAATTATTTTTGATCAATGCTCTTCATCTTCATGAATAACACCACTAGTACTGGCTTCAACTCTATCACCAATCATGACATTATGCAAGTTATCGTCGATGTTGAAATATTCAAAAGATGAAAGTCAATATCATCATTAGCTTCCACCAATTCAATATCTTCAACATCATCACTATCATCTACATTTATATAACAAATAAATGTATTACATCTCATATTAAATTACATATATTTTTATGACCATAAAATTTATACATAACCTCTTGAGGATGTCTTCATTGCCTTTCTATTCTTGGAGGATCTAATTGTTTATAAAGCATATTTTCAATTTCCTCATAATTGAGAAATTCCTCCTCACATCTTCTAAAAGCCAAACATCATTCTTGTCAATACTCTTGTAATCTATTGGATCAAAACTTTCAGATTTCATAAACCACCTAAAGTATGTTAACTTAATAATTATGATACAACAACTAAATAAAATATAAAAAGTATGAAAGTGAATTACTATTATTGATCTTTTAGCTTTAGGTTATAATGAACATTAACCAAATCATTTAACGTTTGATGTTCAAGTCTATTCCTCTTTTTAGTATGTATACATTCAAAAACACTCTAATTTCTTTCACATCTAGATAAGGTACTTGTCTGTCCAAGAATTCGAATGGTTAACCGTTAAAGATTGGGTGCACTTCCACCAAATAATTTCCACCATTCATCTAAGACAAAAAGGAAAAGAATTATTAATAAAATAAAGACTAAAGAAATATATTATCATAATAAAAAATCATAATAAGTTAACACTTACTAGGTTGAGTGTTCTTGCAAGTCTTAATAGCAAGTTCTAACCCAAAGCTTTCCATGCAATCTCGAAACAATTTAGTCTCGTGCAATAACTTTGACTTACAACCAATTACTTTAGAAGTAATCATTTCAAGAACGCCATTCATCACATCTGGTTTATGAGAAATAATGTTTGATCATACTGAAAGGCGAGATTAAGCCAATAAGCTGCAGCATGTATGTCTTTCCGTAATTGCCTATCCCAACGGCTTTTAATGATATTTTTATATGGCTTGTACAATTTCTTTTTGTTCTTAAATAAATTCTTAATAGCTTTCTGTGCTCTATGTATCCCCTCATAAATATATGTTATACAAGGCTTCTTATTCCCATCAACAATTTTCAGAAGGTGCATCAAAGGTTCCATAATCTTCACAATGATCAAACAATCATTTCAAAACTTATTATCCAATATAATTGCAACAACTTCTTTTGTCTTCCTCTCTCTAGCTAATTTAGAATCAGCAAACTCTTTACAAGTTACCAAAGCTTTTAAATTATGCATGTGATGGTACATATTATAAAGAGCAATAAAAAATAGTACCAAACCTTGTATCACTTTGACGACGAATTTCTATCCAATCTTTTCTTTTTCTTAACCAAGCTAACCAATAAACATGGTTGTAAACAAATCTGGTAACTTGGGATGCTTTACTCACAATTTCAGTAATGTAGTCTATTTTTGCAATATCTTTCAAAATCAAATTCAAGTAATATGCTGCACAAGGAGACCAACTAATAGATTTATAATGATCTTGAATCATTATACCTACTGCAATATAATTTAATCCATTATCAGGAACAATATGAACCACATTGTTTGAACCTGCCAATTCAACAACTTCTTTGAATAAGTTAAAAAGCACTTTTGCATCTTTCACAATATCAGAAGCATCCACAGATTTTTAAAATACAGTTCCATGAGGACGACATATAAGAAAGTTAATTAATGTTCGACCAACATTATCTGTCCAACCATCACCCATAATGGTGCACCCAGACTCTGACCAAAGATTTCGAATATTATCAACCCACAATTGAACTTCTTTTTTTGAATTCATTAATAAAGGAAGTCTAAGATCATGAACCTTAAATTCTGGCCCTATTGCAATTACAGCATCAAACATGTGCTGAAAGTATCTCGAATTATCTGCATTAATAGGAATGCATGTATCATAAAAGAACTTGACAATTTCCGTATGAGCTCTTTTAATTGCTTCTTTACTTGCAAGAGCACTTTTTATCGTAGGTCGAGATCCAAGAGTGGTCTTTAGAGCAAAATAATCACCAATGTTGTCCAAAGATCTAACTTTGGCACCTTTATTTACAGGTATTTTTCCTTTTTTCACACTAGGTTGTATAGTTTTACCTCTTTGTTTTTGTGTATGCAATTCTTCAATTTCATCATATTCATCAATATCATCCCTTTTGACAATCTGAGGACCATAAGGATTCTCAACAACATATCTCTCTTGACTTTCTTTCTTTTTTTCAACAATCTCCTTCAGTGATTGTTCCTTCTGATATCTAACATTTGCAGGTACTTTAGAACAGACTCTAATTTCACCTTTCTTCCCTGCAAGATGTTGTTTCATCCTATATATTCTACCACCAATGGACACCTTTCCACGATACAAACAACAAATAGCCTTTTTTCTATCAATAACCCTTTCAACCATATGGTTTCATGTTATATCAGTTTTTTCCCTTTATGATGGAGCTAATGCAGGACTGGAGCTGCTTGTGTCTATGTTTTGTCCACTAGATGACATTTTATTGTAGCATATAAATAAAGAAAAGACATATTTAGAATATAACTAGATAACACTTTACTATATTTTGTCCACTAGATGCATAACTAGAAAGGAGAACCTATGCTAAAGCTTGATTTCAAAAGCTTATGTTTCACAAGAAATTCAATAAAAACGAACATGTCATGTCGACACAAAATGTACCAGAGCGAACAAAGTTGGGAATTAAAGAATGAAATGACAATTTGTGAAGGAATTTAAGAAATGAAAATAGTCTCTCGGCCCATGCAACATTTGAAAGAAATGGCGTCCCAACAATTTTGATGTGATATTCAATCTGATATATCTCACCCTAGAAAACACCATGACAAAATATTAAATCTGTATAATTTTTTAGACATGTTTTTTTTATTACACTTGTCTCCTATGAACTCATTTCAATTTACAGATTTGTAACAAATGCTATACCAGAAGAGTTTCAAGCAACAACAATACCAGAAGTTGAAGTTCAAACGATGTTTCTCCTTTTTTTATTTCTGTTTTCAATAATTAAAGGATTTTCTTTTTATCTATAGCTAAAATAAAGAATTAGAAAACGAGAAACGATCAGCAAAATCTGAAAGGGAGGTGGACCTTTTCCAAGTTGCAAATCTCATAGAGGAAATAAGAAAACAATGCGAGGCCTCTTTGCGATGCTCTGTAGCTGCTTCAATTCACAATCAGATCTCAATCAATTCATGATGCCCAAATGCGATGCTCTTTGAGAGTCACCACCAGGGCTAGATCCAACGCCGATTGAAGTGCTTACTGCTTAAGGCTTACTGGCTTAGAGACGCAACAATGTTCCGATGTTTATCAGTTTATGATACTAGGCAACCTCTTTGCGATACTCAGTTAATTCACGATACCAGCCCAATGCGATGCTCTTTGCGAGTCACTAGACCAAAGCGTCAAACCCGACGCCGACTGAAGTGCATAATCACTAGACCAAAGCCAAACCTAACGCGATATTCTGTGCGAGACTGCGACTGAGTCAATTCACTACTGGTCGGTTAGGAATTTCACGTGCCAACCATTCGGATCCAGTAAATCGTGAGCGGTTGAACTGGTTCACACGTTAACCCACGGTTTTTTCTGGTTTCCTTTAAAAAAGATGATTTTTGGTAAAATATGATTTTTTGTGTGACCGTAGACTGGTTTGACCACCGGTTGACGTCGAACCGGCCACCCGGTTTGGGTTGGTTTTCACAACGCTGGGCCACATACATTCTATATATATTATGTACTCCACAAAATATGACACGTGTATGCTTATTTATGAAATTAGAATTGCAGGCCCTCAAAGGTTTGTCTGAACTGCCAGTCGTGAGGGACGACGTCGTTGGCGGTGAGGGTGCGGCCGTCGCTGCCGGTGACCGGGAAAGAGAGATGTTGACCGTCGAGACAAGAGTTGGATTGCCAATTTTGGCCCCAGTTTCTGGTCATTGGCTGGCACCCGGTGCGGGAGCCCTTTATCCACACATCTCGTTCGTCACCCACCCCACCCACATTTGTTATCAACACCGAGTTGGAGTGGGAATGGCCGTTGATCGTGAACCTCATCCCTCCTTTCTTCGATCACGGAATTCTGCACATTTATCCATAAACGTAGGGATTACTACTAATATAATCATAATGACCACAACGTTAGAACTCATGCATGCCAAAGCTGTACTAAACTGGTCAATATCTTCTATAGACCACGGGAACTATCGCAGCGCGATACTGAGCGATTCTGAGGAAGGCTGGCTCCGCCAAATCGAAGTGGTGGCGAGGGGGGTTGCACCAGCCGCCATTGTCGCTGGCCAGGGCGTAGTTTGGAGGGCAGAAGTTGGTGGCGATGACAGTTACATTGGAAGCACGGCACCACTCCGGATCGTCGTTGCACTTCATCTCGTAGCACGCCCCGCAGCCCAACCCATTGTTGAAGAGCGCGGTACTCAGGGCGGCGGTGCTGGCGCCGTACCCCTGGCTGTACAAATTTCCGTACCCACACGCTCCTCCTGCAGCCAGAACAACGAATGTTTAAGTACTAATTGATTAGTCGTTGATGATGATGTGCGCCTGCCTGTGCGTATTGTATATGCGATCCAGGTCGAAGAATGTAAATGCATGAAGGTAAGTACCCATAGTCCCGGTGGCATCACAGCCGCCATAGAATGTTGCTTGGGCACTCTGCCAAGCGGCACACAGCCCGCCACCGAATCCACATATTTGGTGAAAGGATAAAAGCAACACAAAGAAATTTAGAATTGTCGTGTATGGCACCGTATTTGCCATTGCTAGCTGGATAGCTGTGGCTAGGGTTGTGGTGTAATGTTCTGAGTTTCTAATTTGTGTAGTAGCGTAGGGAGTGGAGTTAGTATCGTATACGAACAAGGTCAGGTAGGTGAGGGTGTGGGACCTTATTGAGAACGTTCTTAGAAGTGTAAAAAGCATTCCATTAGTCTAACATACAGGCTAACAATTAAAAAATGAATCAGAAACAACGAAACGAGGAGGGTTGAAGTTAAAACAGCCCAAAACTGACAATATTTTTAAGTCCGTTGGAAGAAGACGACGAAGTTGTCCTGGATGGGTAATTAGGACTTGCTCCTGGTTGTTAATGCCTGCTTTTCCTCTAACTGTTATAATCAATAATGGCCGTCGTCAGAGCCGACCAGTATTTATTTTTACTTTTAATTTTACTAAAAATAAACCTGATAGTATAAATGAATATGATATCTAATAATTAATTATTATATTATTTGTTCTTAATATTTTATACAATATCTTATCATTATGAATTTACATAATAATTTTTTATTAAATATGTATTATCTTTTATTCAAAATTTTATATTGTACATATTATTTAATTAAATTTTAATATTTTTATTGCAATTCCTATATGAATGCATTCATTTTAGATTTTTTCGAATGTGATTTCAACTTGTTAAAATTTATACTATTTTACTACTAGAGGTATATTATCTTATTAAATAATACATATCTTTTAATTTTCTTTCAAACAATAGTTTATTTTCTTAAGAAATATACTTTTTATTTAAATATATTAAATAAGTATCTATAATATAGATCATTATTTGTATGTAGTAAAATTATTTATTTATTTTTATATTTCAACGCATTATTTTATTTTATATTTTTTCTCAATTATAATTTCAAAATTGGTATCCAATTATATTATAATCTATCAATCGTTTTTTAATATTTAATTGCTAATTTTTAAGTTTTTTTAATTTCATCAAATTAATTGTATTTTATTTTAATATATCATTATTATTAATTATAGCATATTTATAACATATTAAAGTGAATTACATAAATATTAAATTTGATTAGTTATTGTGATATGTTTTGCGTGTTTATGAATTTTCATATTTATAACAATCTTTCATAAAATTATATTTCTATAACATATCATTTTATTTCTCAAAATATAAATTTATTTTTAATAATTTTATGAATTTTCATAATATTATATTTAGATTAATCTATTTAAAAGTTTTCAAACAAAAGAATATTTTATCCTTGCAATCAAAAGTTTCATATTTTAATAATTGTTTTCCCATCTCTATATTATTTTATTACAGATAATTAAATTTTAAAATAAAATTAATTTATATCAAATAAATATCATGTATTTAAAAAATTATAGTTTGTTCACACAATTAAAATAATTTATAACAGATTTTTTATTTTACTAAAATATTGGTTTCTGATAATAATATTTTTGTTATTTATTTGAAATTTTAATTTTTGTAAAATTTTTTATGTCAATTGAGTGGTAAAATTTTAAATTAGTATCTTCTGAAAATTTATTATGATTTAATTAAATAAGCAATTAAGCACTTCATATATTTATAATATAGATAATTGATAATTATAGTAATTATGTAAGTAGTTTAGATAATTTAGAATTTTATTACTTTTTTATTTCAATTCATGTATAAATAACCATACAAAAATTTAGATAGATTAGAATTATATTAGTATTCAACTACTAAAAGTTTTATATTTTAAATAAAATGTTATTTTTATGTAATTAATCTTATTTTTAATTTGAGTATTAATATAGGTGTACATTCACAATGTGTCAAAAACATATGCTTATGCATTTTCATATATACAATATTATTTCATAAAATTTTCTTTTTCAAGCATATCATTTTATTTCTAATACTATAAATTTACTTTCTATATATTTAATTGTATTTTAATAACATTAACTCAGATGGATCTATCAATAATTTTAAAAAAAATAATATGTTTTATTCTTATATTCTAAAGTTTCACATCTTAATAATTTTTATTCAATCTCTATATTAAATTAATAAAATTTAAAATAATAAATATATATAATTAATAAAACTTATATTCAAATTTTGCACACTTAAATATTTTTTGTAAAATACTAATTTATTTTCTATTTATTATTAACTATGTAAGAGGTTTGAATAGTTCAGTATTCTACTAACTTCTTCTATTTTAATTAATTAATAGAAATTTAGATAAATTAGAATTCTATTATTACTTGATTACCAAAATGTTTATATTTTAAGTAACATTTTATTTTTTTTTAATAAATACAAGTGTTTAATAGAGTATGCACATATATTTTCACAAAGTGTCAAAAACACATAATAAGATTAATAAAGATCAGTATGAGATAAGTTTACATTAGTTTTATGTATAGGAATTAAATTTTTAATATAATAATATTTTTTCTATGCATCGCTAATTTTTACTTTTATTTATTATTAATTTTTTCATGACATCTTATCATTATGAATTTAGTTAATATTTTTATTAAATGTGTATTGTCTTTTATTTAAATGATCATATTGCACATGTTACATATTAAAATTTATAATATTTGTGTTGCATTGACTGCATGAATGTATTAATTTAGAATTTTAATAAGCGGCTCTAGTTTGACAGTATTTATGCCATTTTACTTCCAAATGCTTATTATCTACTTTTTAATATTAATTTTCTAGTTTTTCTTTCAAGCTATAGATTATTTCTTGGAGAAATATACTTTGTATTTTGATATCTTAAATAAGTATTCATAATATAGATCATTATTTTTATGTAGTACAAATATTTAATTATTTTTATATTTCAATAACTTACTTTATTTTATAGTTTATCACAAGTTATATTTTCAAAAGTGGTATGCAATTATATTATAAATTACAAAATATTATATTTTTATACTTTACTAATTACTACATAACGTAAATATTAAATTTGACTATGCCTTAAAATATTTTTTTTTTTGCATATTAATGTATTTTCACATTTAATTATTCTCTTCCATATAATCATCTTCATTTAGATATTTTATTTTATTTCTAATGCTATAAATTTACTTTCATATTTTAAATGTATTTTAATAATATTATATTCACATGAATCTATTAATATATTTTCAAACAAATAGTGCATTTATGCTTATAATGTAAAATTTCACATCATAATAATTTTTATTTGCTCTCTATAGTATTGTATTACATATAATCAAGCTTCAAAATAAATTGAACTTATATCGAATAAATATCACATATTAATAAAATTTATAGTCAAATTTTGTACATTTAAAATAGTTTATAATGTATTGTTTATTTCGTAATGATGGTTATTTTTTTATCATAACTTATTTATTTATTTGAATTTTTACTTGTTGTGTTAACATTATTTATATTGCTACACATTTTATTTTTTTGTAATTTCATGTAATTGAGATTTTGTTTTTTATTATTTTTAACACATTTCTTTATTATTTATTTATTAATTAATTGATGTGTTTATGAATTAGCGTCCTTCAACAAATTTATAATAATAATAATTATTATTCAATTAAAAACAATCAAGCATTTCATGTACAAGCTGATAATTACTAATTATAATAACTAATAAGTAGTTTAGATAATTTAGGATTCGATTAGTTTGTTAATTTAAATTTATTTATAAATTACAATAGAAGAACTCTAGATAAATTAGAATTCTATCATTTTTTAACTACTTAAATCTTTATATTTTACATAGAATTTTATTTTTGTATAATTAACCTTATTTTTATTGAATACGAGTATTTAATTAAGGATAAAGATGTAATTTAACAATATTCCAGAAATACTAAGAAGGATACATATTTTTATACAGTAGTAGACTTTTTTGCTATATATTTGATATATTCAAGTATGAAAATGAAAAATTAGAATAGGAAGAGCATTATATATAATTGGGTAATTGGCCTTATTAAAGAATTTTAGAGAAAAATGTGAGCACGTGTGTTTGAATAGACAGTAGTGGGTATAATAGTATGTGGGGCCAATTTGTAAACATATAATGCCCCAATTATTGTGCATATCAATTCCGGGGACGAACAACAGCACTTCGATAGAGTTGGATATATGCATTTTCGTCACTTCAAATAAATGCTACAAAGTAGTTGATAAAATAGTAATTGAACGACGTCCCAAATCACGGCATGCCTGGCTATTTGTGTACAAAACAAATGAATAAGGCATTATTAATTAATTAATTAATTTGAAAGTTGCTAGGCATGCATGCACACACGTATGCACGGGCAAACACAGACGCATATACGTACCACACTAGCTATACATATTTTTTGACCTCTCTATGCTGGCCAATTGGGGTGTATGTTTGTGAGTTGTGGCTTATGCGTGGATAAATCATAGATACTCGAGTGTTCCCTCGTTGGCCGACGATGATTTGCAAAATACAGATCTGTTGGGGGCTTTTTCGATAGTCACGTACGATCACCAGTCGTGGTTAATTAGTTCTAGTAATAGATGTATAAACCCCAATCCAAGATGTGATTGGACTTTAATTATTCTGGGTTGATCATCAAGTGGGACCCAATTTTATTGTGGAGCAAGTCTATGCCGCCGACACAATCCGTTTTCCAAGGGTATCATAAATGGAATCCATAGATGCACGATCATTAATACCGCCGACCTCTCACCTAATGTTTTTGAAATACGGTATTTAGGGTTAATTATTATATCAACCATCCCATATAACTCTGCACCTTAGCAATATTTATTAGTTTTAGGGGCAGTAAAAGTCTCGCCACGTGCCGCGTTTTGCGTCGGGTCTTACATGGCTAATAAATGTCGTCTATATCCTAATTTAATGAGAGCGAGTTTTCAGCATCTGGGTGGTTGATGTTCTTATAAATATCCACGTGCCTATTGCTTGATAACTAAATTTTGAGTCCCTCAAACATATCATGGTTAATTTAATCCTTACTGGTGGATTAGAAAGCAGGATTCTAGATTTTCCCGCGAAATCCTATATGGCTTCTTTCTTTCTTTCTTTTTTTGTTTTAATCTCTACTCCTTCATGGCCTCTAAGACACAGTAGTTGCATGTATTATTTTTCATACATGATAATTGTGTAAATATATGATCACCGTGTATTAATAAAAAAAAAATAAACAAAGGGGATAGAGAGTAAAAATTAGATGGAAGATTTAATTTGCTAGATTTTCCATTGGTTTAGTTCTTTATTTGTCAAATGGATTTCTCTGTCACTGACAACAAAAGCTGAATAAGCTAATTGAGTGGTTCATTATCAAATGGGTGAAAGCTTATTTGATTTGTACTTATTAACCATAATAAATCATAGTTAAGTACATTGTCCATTTGATAAATATGAGCTTGACTTAAAAATTGATTGAGATTAAGTCGGCTAGTAATGAAATCGAACTAAAAAATAATCATCAAAAGTCAACAAAAATTTATATGTGTTTGAACTTCAATCGGCACGAGTTGAATTTCTATTACACCTAATGGGGCGTAAACTGAAATTGAATAGGCATAAAAGGTCTGGGGTTCTTATAACAGCCCGTGTGGAAATCATGAGTCAATTATTCATGTCTTGCAATCATTGTTTCAAATTTTTATTTAAATTTTGTGCTTTTTCTTCTAAATTTATTTTGATAGAATTTTCATGAAATTGTGAAGTTTATTGAGAAAATTTCCTAAACTCTTAACTTTATTCAGAATAAAATTTTTTGAATGAATATTGAAGACATTCAACTTACTAATAATAACTTTAAAATAAAAATAGTAAAATATTTTTCATGCATGCGAATCCAATTGGTTTGAAATTTAAATCATAAGAAATTTTTAACAGGAGCATTTGAATTTGAAGATATCAAACCTTATTGTGAACATTCTAAAAATGAATGAGGAATAATAAATTTTTGAAAGTTGAAACAGCTACAAATAGAGCAAATTCTGAAAAACGATGTCCATTTAGATTCAGATGTTGTTTTGATTATTTTTCTCTTTTCTAAACAATTAAATCATTCCATTTGATAGATGTTGGTTAAATTTTATTAAAAATATTATTTATTCAATTTTTTTTTAAAATTTTCAGATTAAACAATGCACGATTTTCTTAACCCTTTTCTTCCTGTGAAACTGCTAGCTCATAAGTTCCAACATGAATTCAGACTTTGTCCAGTTATAATTGATAAGAAAGCAAGCCGCAAACCATGTTGTGCCAATAACATATAAATTTATTTCTTAAAATTTGCAATATAATTCATGTAATAGGCAAGGCAGGCTATTGAAGCTTCTTGCACTATGATTGAATTACAAAAGTGAAAAAGAAAAAATGAAAAAGAAAACACTGGTTTGCTGGAATTTAGGAAAGGCATAGATTGGGTGGTAAGAGACAGGCTAGAGTTTCCCAAAACTCAATGATCATTGATCACTCGGGTGGGCAGTGAGTAATTTGATTAGCTAAGCCAAGCTTACTTCATGTTTCCCAATTGAAACCCAAGCCACCTCCTCAATTTGAATCCTCTTACTACTAATCCCCCCTAAACCCAAAACAAATACTTTAGTTTAAGAAAACATCAAGAAATGAAGTGACATGAATGCAAATTGCTATCTTCCAAATCAATTCTTTTAAATAAAACAATTATCGAAATAATTTTTTAAAATATTTTTTTTTCTTATTTTTATACTATTTTTAAAATTTTGTGTCAAATTTTTTATTTCTAAAACTTACATGTAAACATAACTTTTTTCTCCCATTCTTATATATTGGATTGTATAAATAATTTAAAACAAAAACTAGAAAATGTACGTGACAAGATGCAAGCCAAGTGACATGACACGACATTTAATAAAAGAGGAAAACCAGTCAAACGATGGAGGCAAAGGACAATCTCTAAATAAGGCAAAAGCGCATTAACTTAGAGTGGGTGTGCGTTGGCTTCGCTGAATCTACTGCACCGCCCTTGACTTTGGAACCGCACGTCCCATCCCACCAATCTCTCCACTCCATTGAAACTGCCTGAACCGCACATTTTGACTGTCGCGAATAAACCATGGATCTGTTCACGTGATAAAGTAAACCCTCAGACTTAGAGCGTGTTTGACTATGTCTTTTGAATTTATAAATCTTATTTAAAAAATAAATTAAAAAATATTTAATAATATAATTTTATAAAATTTTATTAAAATTTATAATTATAATTTTTTTTATTTTTTATATAATAACAATAAAAATTACTTGAATACTAATAATAATATATAATTTAACGATATTTTTATTATTTTAATATATAATATAAAATAGTTCTAAACATTTTTTTAAAAAAATTATAAATTTTTTTATTTAAAAAATTATAAAATATTTATAAAAAATATATAAATTTATAAATATCTTATAGAATATTTTGAGAAATTTATCAACTCACCCGACACACCCTTGGCTTATGAAATATTTAAGAACTCACCAAACACGTGCATGGATCATGCAAGTCTTTTTTTTTTTTTTTTTAATGTTTTTTTAGAGAATTTTATTTCTTTTCATTTTAAATTCATATTTATTTTCTCAACAGTTCCGTATTGTCGTCTACACATTTAGGCTAAGTTTGGAAGCCCCTTTCAACTTGGCCCAACTCATTTTATATTACTAAAAATATGACCGAGTAAAAAATTTATTTAAATTTAAATTTAAATTTTTTTATATATAATTAATTAATTAATTAATTTTTAATTATTATATCTATTTATAATCAAATCAATACTTATATATATACACTCATATTTATATATATATATATATGTTTATAATTTATAAATTAATTATTATTTTTATATACTATTACATCGTCTAATCATTATTATATAATTTATATATTTCTAAATAAAAAATTTAGATAAATAATACTACTTATTATATTAAATCTTTTTTCGAAACATTAACTCGTCCTAACCAACAATTACCAAACATCATCCTTGCACAAAACACACCTTCCAAACATAGTCTTAAATGTCAGCATACATAACATTATTCAATACTATGAACGACCATTCTATTAGCTGACGTCCAGCACCGGTGGCCATGCACAGACTTGTCAGTCCCCGCTGCAAATTCCATTTCTTGGCGCAAGAAGAAAACTGCTATGTACTCTGACAAAAAAGACAAAAGGAGGAAAACCATTTTCAAAACTTCTCCGACTCCTCCTATCGTCACCGTGGTATACCTTATCGTCTTTCTATCCCCACCCTTTTCCTTTCTATCTAAACAACAAATTAGAGATAAGAGGGGCAAATCGCCAGATCACCCATTCTGTCTATGTATGTTTAGCATCTTGTGCATGCATGCGAAAGAGTACCAAATGTGTTCGCCAGCCAAGCATGGCACACACGTATATTAATCTGTATTCCAATTCCCAACCAAGATATAAAGCATTAATTTTACCCAGCTTCCCACTAATTCTCCTGTTTCGCCAGCCCACAAGTATGGGCCTGTAAATATCTGTAGAGCAGGGTATTGTTACAAAACATCTCCATGCTCTAATTTTTAAAGTAATAAACAAACACCGATTTGCGCAAGGGTATTAATTATAGCATAAGCCTGAAAATGCAGGGCAAGTTTGCTACCGTGATGCCGCTACTGTGCATGGTGTCATTTGCAGCCCATGCCGAGGCAGTCATGTCGTGGGGTCAGGTGCAGAATAAGCAGTCGCCATCCCTGGGGTGCCTGCAGGGGCGTGCACTGGTGCCACAGTACGTGCTGCTCCGGAGTAAAGTCAGTGGCCGCCGCCGCCAGAACCCCTACCAACCGCCGGGACCCCTGCACTTGCTTGCAGGCGGCGGCCAAAGCTTTCAAGACTATCAACCAAGGAATGCTGCAGCACAGCCAAGCAAATGCCGAGTCAGAATCCCATACAAGATCAGTCCAACCACAGACTGCTCTAGGAACATGCTGCGCAGATAACGTGTTCAAAACCATTTTTTTATTAATTACTTCAATATATGTAATTATGTGTTTGACAGTAACTTACGCAGGGTTCGCTGACTGACATTCGAGCTACCGCTGTTACCTTGGAAAAATGCAACTTGGGAATAAGACGGTTTCTTGATCCCAAGTAGAGTGAACTCTCCAGCTCCCCAATGGTTTGTTACCAAGGCACTTACATGTGGCCTTTCGTAACAGCAATAACATGGATGTAGTCCTATTTTCCGCAGTATAATATGGTGCATGGTTGTGCCCTAATAACTGAAGACATCCAAATGTGCATGGAAATGAAAAGTATGAGACAGAGGCATTATTTTCCTTGGTATTTTGGACAACTATTTGATAGTGATCACTCTTTGAAAGAGACAAGCTAAGTAAAAAATCAAAAGAACATGATAAAATATTGGAGAAGCAGAGAGTGACTTTCATTTACAAAACTATAGGTTATACTTGGAAGCTAATTTTCGATTCTAAAGCAACATCTCCAATATACTATTTAATAAAATTTTAATTTTAATTCAAAATTTAATTTTTTCTTCTCTTATATAATTAATTAATTATTTTAGTTTAGCCATCATAATTAATATAAGCACAATTTGAAAAGTCCACAGTGAATGAGGGATCCGTAACAGTAACACATCAAAAAATTCATTTACATTTTTTTGGTAATTTAAAATGGTCCATGGTAGGTCACGGTTACTATTCAAATCAATAGCTCCCTAATTATAACGGAAGGCGGAAGCCCATATATGGTGATAAATAGCTGCATTTATGATGTGTACACTTCCCCCCATCCCCCGTTCTCTGTCTCTTGTGGATGGAGGAAGACTTGACAGGAGAGGTAGTCGAATTCATATTGGTATTGAATAGCATTATCGATCACTGCTTTCTCCTTGTTCTTGTTAACATGCAAAAAAGTTTAAGCCCACAAGGAAGGACACGAATGATTGAAAGAATTCATTAAGTACCATACAGGAGCTACTCTCACATCTATATATTTTATCAAGAAGATGGGATTTTTGTCATCCCAATTTTTTTTTTTACGTTAATTAATTCATCAACAATCTTGAGGATATCGGCTCTAAAACTCTATCCATAATTTTCATTGCAGAGTGTACACATGGACAGTGTTCTTTACGACAAAGGCATTGATTAATAAGCATTCAATTTTTCAACTACCATTCTACCCTTGCTATATAGAATTAATACCCGTTGCAATTTGATATTCTGTTCACAATATTCGTTTATATATTTAGGAAATCTCAAATTAGACGCACATACAAAATTTTCAAGAAATTACAAACTCCATAATATATCGATTATTTTCTGAGCCCAAGAATCCTCCAGAAATGGCTAGTTCGGGAATGCTCATAGAGGCAACATGGCTGCTCATGGCGGCGGCGGTAGTTGCGCCACTGCTGGGCGAGGCTTTGGCACCAAAGATCTCGTGCGGGAAGGTGACGAGCACTCTGGCTCCCTGCTTTGAGTACGTGTTGAGTGGGGGGCAGGTGCCGATCAACTGCTGCGCAGGGGTTAAGTCGGTGTACAAGGAGGCCAGCACCACGGCCGACCGCCGTAACGTTTGCGTCTGCCTCAAATCTGTCACCAGAACCGCCTCTCCTACTGCCGTTAAGAACGCCCAACGCCTGCCGGGAAAATGTGGCCTCTCCCTTCCCTTCGAAATCACCCCGTCGATCGACTGCAACAAGTAATTAAATACCAACATGTATACCTGTTATTCTTTATTCTTACTAATTAGTTGTATTACGATTACTGAAGCAACGTTACAAGTATATTTTACTAAACTGAAGGTTTAATTAGTAGCATGAACCATTTTTGCAGGGTGAATTAATAAGGGAAAAGACGATGGAAAATAAATTTGGATTATGCTGCTCTTCCATTTGGCAAAGCTTTTCGGATCATCTTCCTTCAATCATCATTTCGCTCACTGTTACCGTTGTTGCTGTTGTTTTTGTCATGTCATCATGAACAATTTGTTTCATTTACACGTACCAGCTCAATTCTACTTCCTTTCTATTGATCAATTGTCAGCTAAGATAAGCATATATGCACAAAAACGGGACGTGCCAGGATTCATGCAGCATGACATAATCCTGGCTCCATGCTCCAATGATTAAACGAGAACAAAAGAAATATGGAACCTAATCAATTAATACTCATCCCAATTCCTGATAACAAAAACTCCGAGTGAAATGTCAATGAGAACCGAACTATATCCATCTTTCTTCGAATTAGGGAGGAGGGAGGTAGATCTGCCGAGGTAATGACAGACCAATAGCCCACCAGGTACAAGACAGAAATCTGTCTAATAATTACGAGTGCCTGCTCTAATTCTTGCACCCTCTGTACAAATTATATGTAAGTTACAAAATATTGTGTTTTAAATAATAGATATAATATTATTTTAAAAGGTATAACAAATTCTAATTAAAAAATAAAGAAAGCTTAAAACATATGAAAATAGAGAAATTTTGAGAGAAATTACAGATAAAAATAATAAGTTGAAAGGCGACGAAGAAAAAATGAAAGAAAAAATAAAATAAAAATAATTATATAATTTCTCATTGAGCAATTTAATGACGTTATTTTTTAGATAAAATAGTATAGATATAGATTAAAAGTATTAAAAAAATGACAAAATAAAGAAATATAATAAAATTTAAAAAGAGAGAAAATTTGATAGTAAAATTTCAAATAAAAGTGATTAATTAGTAAAAAATAAATAGAGAATGATAAAAATAAGAGAATTTAAAATAAAGAGTATTCGAGTAATTTACTTACAATTAAAAAAGCTTTATTGAAATAATAACAACAACATTAATATAGCATAAATGAGACAAACACTACACATGCATATAGGTTGGTTGTATTATGAATCAATTATTTTGCATCATGAATATGCAAAAATAGATAGATACGAGTCTAATCTACCATCTTTTTCAAATAAAATGCAGAAATATATATATCTTGTGATGTTCTATACATTTTTAATCACAGTATCTATTCTTAGTATGCCATGCCCGCCGTTCGTTCGTACCACAAACGTTTGCTCGGTATAATTTAATTACTGCAAGGACAAATAATTAGTTCGTCTGAGCAGGCTTTAAATTCCAGAGCCTGGATACGATCCATCGAACTGACATCTAAAGGATACACAGCAGTTGCATAGGCTACCGATAAAATATGCGCTGGGCGGGGTCTCTCCATGATAATTACATGTGAACGCCATTGCCGGTAAAAGTAAAACTTGTACGATTTTATTCTCAGATTAGAACACTGTGCCGGTCATCTACTCCTCACAAGCACGGCTGAATCATTAATAAAGCATTAATCGCTCCAACTACCCAACAACCACAGCACTGTCCAATTAATAATGAAGAATTATATCTCGGCGCAATGACACCACCCCAAAAACCTCTATATATACATCACCAACCCGAGTAGTCTTCCACAACTTAACCAAGATTCGCAAAAAAAGAGGGCAGGCAGAGTGCAAGAGAGATTTAATTTTCTTTGGGCAGTATATATAGGAATCGAATCATTACAGATGGAGAAGTTTGTGTTGTTGGTGCTGGCTGTGAGCATGGCGGTGGCTGCCCTTGCCCCAGTTCCGCACGCGGAGGCCGCCATCTCATGCAGCACAGTGACCAACGCCCTTTCGCCATGCATCAACTTCGTGATGAATGGCGGGGCGGCGCCTCCGGCGGACTGCTGCAACGGGGTTAGATCCCTGTACAATCAGGCCAAAGCCACCGCCGACCGCCAGGCGGTTTGCTCCTGCTTGAAGAGCGTGGCCAGCTCCGCGACTGAACCCATGATCGCCAACGCTGCGGCGCTTCCTGGGAAATGTGGCGTCTCCATTCCCTACAAGATCAGCCCCTCCACCGATTGCTCCAGGTATGCGCTTATTCACTTTGGTGCATTTCCTCATTCATTAATTATGATCGCATTTATTCAGCTCAGTAGCATTCTTCTAAAATTTTGCAAAAATGCGATGGTCAGGCCGAATACGGCTGGATTTCTTGCTTCCTCTGATAGATTGTACTTTGCCTTTCGTTGCAGGGTCCGCTGAAGTTGATGAAGCAGGATTTGGAAATTTCCCTCGTACCATGTGTCTGGCGGAGTATCAGTGCCAATTATTGTTAATTATGATGCTAGTAATGTTTTAATAAGAGAGGAATTTATGTTTGTGTCGAGGCAGCTAGACATGCCGCCAGAGGGGGAAAGGATTTGCGGAATTAATGTGATTGTCATTTTAAATTATTAGTGCATCAGCGTGTTGTGTGTTGAATTATGTATTACTTAACGTTCGTTATTCCTATCTGATCGATCGTACGCACTTTGTCGGTGAAGTTGAGCAAATGAAACCTAATATAACGCAAATAATCGGGGCGTAACTGCCATCATTGCCCATTCAAGCTTAACGACAACGAGCAACTACTTCCTGTGTCTCTATGAGAGAAACAATTGATTACTACTACCAATAACTAATTGATAAATACTTCACACAACATCCGTGTTATCAAATAAAACCAACTGTCTTCATGTTGCGGCCTTAGCAAGCAGATCTATGCAACCATCTCGTGGCCATCCTTTTCAATCGCCTAATGTCCAAATATTGCCTAATAATACTCTCTGGACTGCTATCCTCTAAATTAATCACTTACGGTAGGGCTATCTTTGGAACCAATTTTTCAACTGTCTGACATTAAATCTTTCAATTTTATATTTTATAAATTAATAATTATTCTTATACTAAATCACATCACACAATAATTATCATATATATATATATATATATATTATACATACACTCAAAATAAATTAAAAATTTTAAAACATAAAAATTTTTACAACTATAAACATATTATACATTCTAATTTAATTCTCACCAAATATTATTTTCTACCGAAACCCCCTTCCAAACATAACCTAGGTTTGTTGGATCAGCTGATGGGCAATGCAAATTCCATGTCAGTATTAGTGATGATCGGATAAGAAATCACGAACAAGGAATGAAAGAAAGAGAACACAATATGACCCACTTAATAAATTAGTCAAGCGGTCGAGAGAGAGCTGGCACCACTCCATTGGTTATCAACGCTACCGAAATTCAGGTGTCGTGCACCAGATGGCACATGCAATTGAGTGCCAGTAAATCTTGTTCGGCTCTATTTAATGGTCGCCTGGATGCTGCCATGTGGCAAACTCTGAGCTTTAGGTTGTTATATTTTTTTATTTTCTGTTTTAAATGTAAAAAAATGTATTAATTGAAACTTTATATGTAGTATTTAATAAAATAAAAAATAATGTATGCTAAAAATGTAGTTTCTATTAATTTTGTTTTCTATATAAAGATGCCACATAAATTAAATAAATATATGCAATAAAAGTATTTAACATCAATTTTTTCTGTGGTTAAAAATTGAAGCATGTTTGAATTTATTTATTTTAAAATTGTAAAATATTTTTATACTTTATTTTATTTTTAATTATTTATATTTTTGTTAGTTTGCTGTCTCATTTAATTTTTTATTTAATATATTTTTAAAAATAATTAATTGATTATTTGAGATTTTGTTGCGTCTCTATTGCACCCAGTCTATTTCACTGGGTGTAGGATAGAGCAGATCTTTTTAATCTACTGGTCCAGTTCAAATTTTCAATTAACGGTTTCTAATGCAAAATATCAATTCGTTTGTATCTTTACCAACTAATTGAAACCCAGATAATACTACTGCTACTAAAAATAATGAATGTAATATTGTAAATAATTAATTATTAATCTTTAAATTCAATATAAAAATATATTTATAGTTAATTAATTTCCAAATCATGATATGTTTGTTAGCCATCTTTCAACTTTTTCCACCAACTTTTTCCACCGTATTAATTTCATACAAGCAAATATCTTAAATTACAAAATTCTCTTTTAAATTCAAATTTCAAATTTCTCTTATTTGCATATAAAAACTTACTAATTATTTTTCAATCATTATATATATATATATTCATAATCAAATTAATACATATATATATGTATATATATATATTTATTCTCACATTTATATATATTTATATCCTAAAAAATAATTGGATATAGTTTTTTGGTTTTTAAGTGTATTTTTTTAAAAAATTATATAAAAATAAGAAAGAAAAATATATAAATTTAAAAATTGTAACAATTGAATTGTGTATATCTTTTAGGTATGAAACAAAACAAGCATATACATTATTATTCCTGTATATTATATATTATTCAATTATTATTATATATAAATGTAAATAAATTATAATATTCATCACATTAAAATTTTCTTTCAATACAAACTATTCATTCAACAAAGCCCACCAAATATTATCTCCTAACAAAACCTTCCTCCCAAACATAGTCCATAATTTAAAACCTCAAATGTAGCTTCCACCGTAGAAGCCCAAATTTAAGTTTGGACTCACTTGTTGGTATATAATAGCATTTTTTGTACACTTGTATCAAGAAATTGAAGTTAATTTTTTCTAAATTTTAAATTCCAACTCCATTCATTCTATGGATATTTATTAACCTTACTTTTATTATAATTGATACTAACAAATTTTTATCAGTAGTCTTAAATTTATATTTTAATGTAAAAACAAATATGTTTGATATTAACAGCTATGTTTGCACTTTGTTCGAAAAATTTTTTTGATAAAAAATAGGGGCTGTCCGTTTTGTGAATGATTTAGAATGTTGTATGAATAATGAGTTTGCGTATTTATTTTCTTAATTTTTATTCATGTTAATTTTTTAATATAATGTCACATAATAATTAACTAGAAGATGTGATTATTTATTGAAATAATAATTAATTTTATGGTAGAAATATATCAACATGTAAGGGTGAGATTGATTTTGGATATATTTAATTGTTAGAATTTTGAATGTTTACGTGATTGTATCTAAGGGATAGAAAAAATTGATTTTGGAATAATATTTTATTTTTCGAAATTCTATATTTTTGTTCTTTTGTCTTGTAGAAAACGAACCTTATGAATGCTATCCCTCATTCAATTTGAAGCATATAATTTAATCTCGCCAAAAGAGAGAGAGAGAGAGAGAGAGAGTGCTGATTTGTGTATCCAAGGTTTTGGATTGGATCGGGGTCATGGTCTACTAGGCAGTTAAAATTTGTTCCCATATCAATTATAACTGGCGGCACATCCCTATCTAAACCCCAGATTAATTTAATCCAGTCCCAACAGTCAGCCTCATATCGTACTAATGACCAATCAAAGTCTGGTTATCAACTCATTTTAAACGCTGCACCTCGCAGGATTTCTACTGGCACAATAAAAAGGCTTTGGTCTTAATCGCAATGGCGGGAAAGATGAAGTTGATATGCGTGGTGGTGATGGCGGTTGTGCTGGCAGTGGCGAGTACTGAGGCGGCGGGCATAAACTGCGGCACGGTGGCTTCGTCTCTGGAACCACATGTGACGGACAAAGGATCGCTAGGCAACTGCTGCGGTGGAGTTAAGGATCTGTATTCTGCTGCCAAGACCTCAGAGGAGCGTAAGGGCGTCTGCAGCTGTTCGAAAACTATCGCTGGCTCGTGCTCGGATTTGGATATCTCCAAAGCCGCCGGACTCCCCAAGCAATGTGGCATTAGCATTCCCTGCCAGATTAGCCCTTCCACTGACTGCTCCACCTATAGATATAATTAAATTTCAATTTTTTTTGAAATTTTATTCATGCATGGTTTTATTGAATACGTATATGCATAGTAAACAATCGATATATGCATTTGGGTGACCAGATGTTTGTGTTTGCAGAGTGAATTGACCAGCTTAGTTTTGAGGAAAATGGTTCTGGCGGCAGCGCTAGCTAGCTCGTTTATTACACACACAGCAATATGCAATTGCTTTGTTGATTCCCACGACGGGTGGTGGTTGTCGCAATAAAATTATTCATCTCTCTTCCAAAATATTTAATCAATGGAAAACTAGATTTGTATGTTCTTAATTAGTTATCTTCCAGCTGACTCATTTATGGCAAAATTGAAGGAGACTACATGTCATGGATTACGTGTCTCCGCTTTCTATGGATTTATATTCTTAAAATAAGGAAACTTTTTATTGCCAGGTTTATTGTGTAACACGTACTAATAATGTGACCGGTAAATAATACAAACCGTACAAAAGGTAATGCATGTTATTGATTTTAAATACTGAACGCGAAGCGTTACTCAATCGATGTCGTCGTTATAGATGTACGAAAAGAGCGACTGGTCAAAGATTCAAACAAGAAACCTAAGCGGCGTGCGTGTTAAAATTTATTGCTATCATTAAATGCTAAATCTAATATCTGCCTGAGCAGCAGCGAACATTCGCTTACTCAAGCATCCATATATGAGATTATGGGTAACAATGGATACATGATTCAAAATCGTGCGGATAGAATTTTTTTTTTTTTTTAAAGTCAAATTCGAGGGATACCTTTTTACATTCGAGGTAGGAATTTCATGGCCAAATTCTTGTCGAATTTCATGTTAAGTTCTGACGAATGGCTCAAGTACTGTTCGGCCGCAGTAGCGGCGTTAACTAGTAAAACGTTATTAGAGCAATAAAAATGTATCAATATAAGCTCGCAGTACTGATCTTGGGCTTGTGAATCATTCCCCTATAGACAGTCCATTTTCCGGTACCGAGTGATCCTTTAAATAAGAGAGTGTCTTTAATATGAACATTTGTTCTCATCCGATTTGATTTTCTGCATTGTTTTTAAAATCAGATCAGTAACATTTCACCAAGTCACTGAATTACTAGTTTGACCGATTTAAAATTCATAAATAATTGGAAGATTCTAAAAGTTTTCGTAGATCAGATTTACAAAACCTTCAAAATCCTTTCTTTCAATATAAATTTAGTCATCAAAACTGAAGAAAGGGAAATTCAACTCACAAAATCGTTTGAAACAATTTCTCTTCTTTCTAAAACGTCTTTACAAAAATATATATAAAAAAAAGGAAGCAAATACATCCATGTAGGATTAATATAAGTAGGTATCAAACTTCTGACTAAAGAAGTTTTAAATCCCTCAATTTTTGCTATACTTAGAGATGCCAGATTTACAAATTTTGAAGATTTTTTACTTAGTTCTGTTGAATTCAGCTTTTGTACAAGTTCGATATCTTTTGATTGCTATCCAAATCTTACAATTTCTTTAAAAAGCAAAAATAGTTTGATATTTTTTATTTTACAAATTAAAACTCATAACTACAAAATGCTTGAAGGATCAATTCCGTTAACAATAGTTTTCCAAAAACTATTTGTATAAACACTTAAGAATTCTATAGTGGTCTTAGGGAATCTAGGAATCTAACTTTTCTATAATCTATTTCTTCTGGTATCAAACACACTTCCCTTTCGATCCTTGGGTTCCTTGGTATCAGAGCCACGGGGAAGGTAGTGTTTATAATGTTTATTGTCCAAATCTCCAGTATTCTAGTCTAGATCTACGAATAGTCGAGTGTTTTATGCCTAAGATTGTTCGGGATAGTAAGTCCAGTGAGTGACAGTGAATTCTACGTTGAAAAGTTTAGGATTGTAAGTTATCCCAAAATTAAAAACTTGAGTGTTAGGAAAATAGATTCTATTATCTATAGATCTACCTCTTTAAACTTTATATCAAATTCCTCAGATTCCTTTAGAAAGATTGTTAATACCAAAGAAATGATAATAGAAAATTTCAACAAATCTATGGATGATTGAAAGATTCTAAAAGTTTCTAAAGTTCAGATTTACAAAACCTCCAAAATCCTTTCTTTCAACACAGATTTAGCTATCAAAATTGGAAAAAGGGATATTCAACTTACAAAACCATTTGAAACAATTTCTCTTTTTTCCGAAACATCTTTACTAAAATATAGAAACAAATGAAGCAAATACATTCATGTAGGATTAATACAAGTACATATCAAACCTCTAACTGAAGAAAGTTTAGACACCTTAATTCTTGTTATACTTAGAGATGCCAGATTGAAGTTTTTTGATCTGACTTTGGACTTGTGTAGTTTGAAGTTGGAATGTAACCCTAGTCAGAGAGATATTTTTCTTTAATTCTTGTAAGTGGAAAGTTTTGATTTGAATAACATTATTGATGGAATTTTCATATATGGAATAGGCTTTAAAGAGATTGATAAGTTTTTGGTTTCTCAAGGAAAGGAAAATGAAGTTTTTTGGAATTAACACGAAAAGAAATTGAATTGATTCTGACCTTGTAAATAATAGTATGATGAATATCTCTGATAACAAGAAATGAAGTTTTTTTTAAAAAATTTCATTCAAGATTGATTCTTCTATTTTTGAATTAACTTGGAGCTTTAAGTTGTTGGTGGTTGAGAGTTTTTCTTGCGTTTTTTTAAAGAATTTTTTGGGGATGAAGCCATATTTTATACAGTTTAAGTATGCTCCTGTATTAAAGAGAGCAATTATATTCATTTTAAAGGTTTTGGAAAATTTAAGAGTGGCTTTGATAATGTATTTTTTGAAAGTAATTTCTTTAAAAATAAATAGAAATTCTTGGAGAACATTTTGGATATTTTGAATTTTTTCTTGAATCTCATCTTTATCAGAATCATTGGTTTCTTCATTAATCTTTGACTGCTTCAATGATTTGTTTTATAATTTTGTGTCTTATTTTTTTTTCTTTTATTTCTTTTAACTCTATTTTTACTGCTTTTATTTCCTTTTGTAAATCTTGAATTGTTACATCTTTTTTTATTTGCTTTGATTTTCTTAGAATATTTGTTAGATCATAGGTATTTGTCGAAGGTTTTGGAATTATTGATTCAGTGTTTTTTGAATTAGAAGGTTTTGTATCTTGAAAAATTTTGAGAAGTTTTTTCAAGTATTCTCTTTGTATTTTTGGATTCTCAATTTGTTTTATAACATAAATAAGAAGTTGTTGTTCTTTGGAGAATGTATTTATTGGGGGAGAATTTGAGTTTTTTGAACTGGAATTTATAATATCGTCTTCCAATTGAAAGATTTTTTCAGAGTAAATGATTTTTCAAATTCAGAATCTTACCTTTCTTCAAAAGAATCAATTAAGAGATTTGAGATTTGATCTAAGACTTGTTTGTCTAATTGTAATTCTTGGAGTTTTCTTTTAAATTTACAATAATTTGCAGTATGACTTGGTTTATTACATCTATTGCATTTTAAGTTTTAAAAGAATTATGGGGGCTTTTTGTTTTTCTTATAGGTCTTAATACGGGATTTCTCATAGTACTCTTGTTGAGATTTGTAAGATTTTTTGTATTTTGAAGGGATTTTATGGGATTTTTTGTAAGATTTTTTATGACAGTTCCCTGGACATTTGGATGAAATAGGTTTATCGGGATTCATTTCAAATTGTTGGCAAAAGCTTCCTAATTCTATTTTTGTCTTATTCATTTCTCATTTCAAATGTTTTTGGAGTTTTAAATCTTGACAAAATTTCATTCCTTCTTTTTGGATGACACTAACTAGTTGGTCGTAAGTATATTGGTAGTAAGGAATAATTTGTTCTTCAAACAATTCATGGATTTTGTTTCTAACCTTTTCTCCTAAAAGAATTGGTAATCTTGTAAGGAATTTTTCTTTCCAAAAGGATTGATTTGAATCATTTCTAAGCATAACCTTACTTAAAAATGCGTTTTGTAAAACTAAAAATTACTAAATTTTTTATACTTAAGGTTTGAAAGTAATTCTGTATTTCTATCTTTGATGTGTGAGGGATTTCCTAAGAAATGAAGAGATATTGTGTAGATTAAAGTTGTAACATCATCTTGTTGAAAGTTGCCATTTTCATCTAATATTGAAATATCCTCATCTTTAGTTTTGACTGCATTTAAGATTTCTCCTTATTGGGTTAGAGTGAGATAGAAATACTACAATCCGTTGAGTTGACCAAAAAAGCCAGCGATAACGTTCCGCAATGGTGCTATCTTGAGTACTATTTTGGGTTTTATCAGCATTTGAAGCTATGGTCATTTATTGAAGTATATTTAGGATTTGATGTTCATTCATACCATCTAAATTCCAATTATATAGAGATGAAGCATCGAAACGATTTTGAATAATAGGTTTTGGAATAATATCAGGATGAATTATTTGTAAAGGTGAAATGTTCCATTCAAGCTTATTCACTTGTGGTTTTGGTGTTAGTGGTTGCTCAGGATTATTGGACTCACAAACTAAAGCATTAACATAGTATTGAGATGTTGGAGTTTCTGAAACTACGAAATTATTATTATGATTTGGGTTTGAGCTACTAGAAGTCATACATATTTTGGACAATTGACTTTGAATTTCTTTAATAAATTCAACTTTGTTATCTTAAATATTTTTTACATTTCTTTGAGAAACTTTATATGATTTAAAAAGGAGTTTTTTGAGAGGTTTTTCTTTGGATTTCTCATGTTGAACTATGATTGAAGGTTGCTTTTGAATATGGTTCTCGGTTCTATTTAACTGTTTTCCTATAATATTTAAATTAATATTTGTATAATTATTTTGAGTATTAAATTTTTTATATTTTTTTCTATCATCTTCTTTTGGATTTTTAAGAGGTGTAGCTTCTACATGATAATTTTAATTCTTTGTAGAGGAGGATGATTTGATTAAAATTTTTTAGAATCAATGATTGTTTCCCACTTAGGTTTCTTGTTCCTAAAAGTAATTGGATTTAAGTTTTTTGAAAAAAGATAGGTTATTGAATTTTGTAAAGCATAGATTTCAAACCAATCAAAGAATGAGATATGAGTTTTGTAATTATTAATAAATTCATAATATTTTTCTTGGATTTGTTATCTAATATCTAAGAAATTTTTGAAACATCATTCTCTCTTTTTAGAATTTTTTGGAGAATAAAAATAATTGTGAAGAAGGGTTTTAGTAACGTAGAACTCTTTTTCTAAAACACTTAATTCATTAATATTTTCAATAATAGCTAAAAAGGTTGGACTAGAGGGATCTTGTTCAGATTTTTGATCAACAGGATTTATATAGATTGATTTTGGAATATTTGAAGTATAATCAACATTTCTAAGAATTGGGTTTGGAATATTAGATGTTGAATATCTAGGTTTCGTAAAAATATTAATAACAAAAGGGATTTGAGAAATTCTTCTTAAATTTATAGTATTTGAATGAGAGTCTTCAGGTCTGACAGATCTAGAACTACCGATTAAATTTCTATGTAAAGAAAGTTTAACTTTTCCATACCTTGAAAATCCAATATATATATATATAAATGTATATTTATTATATATATATATATATATATTAATACATACTGGCAAACATATATAATTTTTTTAATATAATATATGTTAAAAATATGTAATATACATTTAAATGCATTTGAATTTTCAAAGTGAGCCTTTGAAATCAAGTCTTAAGACATTAAATTATGTTGAGTTCACATAAATATATTTATTAGTTGAAAAAATTAATTTATGCAAAGTCATCGTGTGAGAATGCCTTCCCGCAATAGATGGAAATTGGAAAAGACCCAAACTCCAAACCGTTTAACACTTGCTCCTAGTGGCGGGTTTTTTGGTTAAATTGGTCCGACTGGCCCAATGTTGATCTTCTGTTATGAATTGCAATTTCAATTGCTTTGCTTATATATAAATTCTGCATTCAAAAAATTAATGAATAAGATAAACGTATGAGAAATATAAAGAAAAAAATTATATATTCCTTTTAATAATAATGTGTGTTGATGATGGGGTGAAAACGTGACGGACGCGCGTCCACTTTGTTTCAGGGTTGGGTCGCCGCGATTCAAGATCCGTTTATTATTCCCGTGATGACCTGCCTGCTAATTTGAAGAAGAAAGAAATTTCCCAAGTCATCCGTCCTGCTTCAATGATTTGAACGTACTTAAATTAATGAGTAGAAAAATAAAGAATCCATTGGTTCTATATGATTGGTAATTATGAATATTAATTATTATGAGCGAAAAAAAAAATTTGGAAATCACGTGAAACCAAGTCTAAAATATCAAAGATCTAGCGTGAAATGCAAATAGAGTAGAATTTATCATCATTAATTGAACTGTAATTATTAACGTTTGTACACGATACATGGAAATGTGTAGCGTGTGATGTGATTAATAAAATATTTACAAAAAAAATGAATTGCAAGAAAGCAAAGAAAGGGCGGCCAACGGCTGGAGCTGGGACTCCATGCCTTGACAGCTTGACCCGGCGACAAGTCCAGGTGAGAGCCCTTCAACTCAAACTCTTTTTGTATCTATGGAAACATTTATTATTTTATGACTTTATTCTCCGCGCTCAATCTTGATTGTACGTGCATTTACACAATTGAATAGAAAAGAACAATTGTTCTTAAATTTTAAAATATATATATATATATATATATAATTATTATATATATTTTTTTAATTTTATTTTTTCTTATTTTTTTAAATAAAAATACATATCAAAATTTTCTTCATTCCCAAATGTTAGTTGAACTATAGTGACCAGAAGACAATTAAGTTAGCGGAGGCAATTCCCTAGCGTGTGGAATGGAGCACGCGCGATTACTCATATACTACTCGTGATCATAGACAAATACGGAATTAATTCTACAATTACATAAAATAATTAATTTATACATTAAGGAAAAAGGTTCAGAGACTATAACGAAGTAAGGAAAACTGGCGAAACTGTGTAGACTGTAGAATGATTTATATTTCCTTTGCCAATTAATTTTAAATATCAATCTCTTAATGTATAAATCAACTCTGAAGTGCTTGAACAAGAAGACCAAATAAAATACAAAAATGATGAATATATTGTTATTTTATTTTATTTTCACAATGCACCCTCAAATTCTCAACTTAAATTATCTTCATAAATGATGCAATTTTTAAACCGCCCTCCCTTACTTAACAAATATATCTAAAATATATTATGCATTTTCCCTCTTTTTACCCTGTAAATTCATTCCATCGTACAAAAAGCTAACAGTATTTCTTTGTTTTGGAATGACCATAATGGAATACAATTGATGAGATAACTAATCAATAATAATAATAAGAAAAAAACAAATAACGTTTAACTATTTTTTCTATCGAGCTAATAGAACTATTTAAATATGCAAAAAATAATTTACAGGCTTCTAAAATAATGAAAATAAGAAAAATAGATTCAAAAATAAATAACACGGCAATGAAGCCATATTGAAAAACAAAAGAGATAATATAAAAAAAATTAAAGATATCAAATTATAATGCATTAAAGAAGAAAACAATTCGAGCATAACAAAATGCGATAAGAATTAAAGTCCATGTATTATTGCAGCATTTTCATGAAACCACGATGATACATTTTATTTGATGAACAAAATAAAGAAAAATTAAATTAAATCTAATAAATAAAGCATACACCAAATAAAAAAAAAATATATATATATATATATATATATTAAAGAATAAACAATTATTCTAGAAAATCTCAAAATATAAACATCAAACAAAGAGAACGATGTTTCAGCGGGGATAGAGATTTGAAAATTATAGGACTCTCACTAAATACTAAATAATCAAAAAAAAATTTATAAATAATAAAAAATTAATAAATTCAATATTTGTTCGAAATTGGACAACTTAAAAAAAGATTCATAATATACAAATAATTGTATAATTTTCTGAATGTACACTCTCGCTTTACAGTTCTTTTTTAAATAATAATCACCGCTTTCCGTCTCTCTCTCCTGCCTCGCCAAAAATCTCTTCCGATCTCCTCATCTGTAGGGTTTCCTTGTTTTTTCGAGATCAAGTAATAAATCTCTGAATTTGAAATTTGTCAATTTGGGCGTCTGCGTTTTCAGCAGGAATCCGTAATGATTCTAAACTTATCCCAAAAGATTTTATATTGAGCTGAATTACGTCGCCGGTTAGTATTTTGTTTTATCATTTTGCTTCCTACATTTTTCTATTGTAGATTGGGATATTCTGATGAATTTTTAGGGATATTTGGTGTTCTGAACATCATCAAGAAATTTTCACATTGGCTATTTTGAGTGGTTAATTGATAACGATTATTGTTCGTGGGGGGTTGTAATCTAAGGTATTCTGGGATCTGGGCTTGATGTTTCTGTTTTCGTAATATTTCTTTTCTTTGCTTATGTGTGTCTAAAATAGAGGTGTTGCACTTAAACATGAAACCTGTAAATTTTTACACTAATTTGCTATCATATAAAAAACTGACCCCCATGAGGGTATCTCGCTTTTCTTCGGAACTTCCAGGATTGAGTTTGACGGAAAATTAGCACGAATTGTTCGGTTGCCAGAGATATCGGGGCAGTGTCTGTAGTAAATTTGCCTGTGCTAGGCTACCTGGGAGATCAGATAGTATGTGAGCCAGACGAAGTGCCTTTTTATCTTTGGGACTCTGCAGCTTGGAGCACCCAAAGAATACACTTTGATTTCCACTTTTCAAAATTTATTTGGGCAAGTTATTTGCGAGCATTTAACTTCTGCTCACTGCCTAGGAAAGTATGCATTAGCCATTGTAGGAGAAAGAATGGCTAAGTGAGATGGAATTTTGTGATAATTTGATTTGGATAATCATGTTTGAGATGTCTATGTATAACTTAGCCGTGTAATTTTATTTGTGTAATTTTCTTTTTCTCTCGACAGGAACTTACTGTATCTCTGCTGAGATTTGGAAATTCTTCACTTGCAACATGGGGTGCTTTGCAGTTTTAAAAAGTAAGAAGAAGAAATCAGACCAGACCATCTTTGTTAAGCGTGTAAAGCCACAGGAGCATTCGCCAACTGTGTTACCTGAGCCCCAGTCTGGTACACGGTCTTTGCATTCTGCACCCCCAAGCTTTAGAACCAGAGTAAAACCCGATCAGTCAAATAATTTGTTAAGCGGCATCAGGACACGAACATTATCAGCCCCATCAAGTCTTCATGATAAAGAACAACATGCACTCATATCTACTGAATATGAGGATCAAGAAGAGCAAAGAAGTCGCATTGGGTCACTGAAAGAATATAATTTACCAAGTCCTCAACCTCTTCCCCTTCCATCACCCCACAGTACTAAACCTCTTAAGGTCGTGACAAGCTTTAGGAAGGTGAATACAAGTGGCTCTCTTAAGATGGCTGGACCACTTCCTCTGCCTCCCAGTTTGCATCCCACTCCAATAGTTAAAGGAATGCTTCCTAATTTTACATACGAAGAAATTGCATCAGCTTGTCATAACTTCTCTCCTGAGAGGTGTATGTCTGAAGGTCTTTCTTCTGTCATCTACCAAGCTTCTTTTTCAGAGGATACATCTGGATCAAGGAAGCTTGAAGCTACTGTGACTCGACTTCACCCTAGCAGTCAGGTATATCTAGATTCATTAGTGATTAGATATTTAATTGATTGTCATTTTTAGTCTGGCTACAGTTTCTGGCTTCACTTCATCTTCTAAGTGTTTAGATATATTTGCTGGGGTAGAAATGGAAACCTCTAGCACCGAACTGGCAGCTTTCTGTCTTCATTAAATTTCATATCCTTTATGTGCTCCAATGTCTTTCATATGTGGTTCCTGCCCTCAGCATGATTAGAGATATTTAATCAGATAGGGACGAGGGATCCTTTTACACTGCATTGGCACCTTTCTTAACAGTTTCAACATAAAATTCATTGCTTCATGTGTATTTGCATGCCTGTCATACATGGTTTCTAAGCACTTATTTAACCAATAGACCATAAGGATCTGACTCATCTCAATGATCCTGGTGTTGGTTTAACTCTCTTGGATACTTTCTAATTTCAGCTGAAAGACATTAAACATCTTTTGCGATTTATATCTGAAAATTTATTGTGGCTTTCCAGGGGTTGAAGGAATTTGTGAATGATGCGAATACGCTTGCATCTCTGCATCATCCATTCCTCTGTAAATTGATTGGGTTTCATGCACGTGAAGGCTCAGACCACAGAATGTTGGTGTATGAGAGGCTACCTCATGGGAGCTTAGATAGGCTTTTATTTGGAAGATCAGACGGTCCACCAATTGACTGGAATAGTAGAATGAAAGTTGCTTTATGTTCTGCACAAGGTCTAACCTTTTTGCATGAGGAAGGACCATTTCAGGTAGTTGAAATTATATTGCCATTTTATATGAACTGATATTTTATGGCTCCCGTTATATCTGAATCTGAACTGATGATTTTATGGTTGGAGCATGACATGAAATCAGTTTAAATTCTTTGATGCGGCCGTCAATAGGAAGTTGAGGTGGATATCAGCAGGATTTTAGAGTAACTTAAGCTTTTGCTGCTCAACAGGCAATGTTCCATGAACTTTCAACTGCAAATATACAAATCGACAGGGATTTTAGTGCAAAGCTCTCTGGATATGGTTGCATCAGCCACATACCTGAGACAGATATGTCCAGCAGCTCATCCGTGAGTGCTTTTTGTTAGTTCTCCGTGATTGTTTTTTGGGGGATGGGGTGGGGGTGGTGGTTGTGTTGGTTGTCTCAAATCAGTTTTTGCCTCATTGTCATCTTTGCTAAAATTACCCAGGCTGTAGCAAATCTTTCAGTGGAGACACTGGAGAAGGGGTTACTAACCCCAAAGAGCAACGTCTGGAGTTTTGGAATTGTGCTTCTTGAATTGCTCACTGGCAGGAAAAATCTGGATAGTCGGCACTCAAAGGAAGAGAGAAATCTAGTAAAGTGGAGTCGGCCTTTCCTGGCTGATGACTGTAGATTGTCCCTAATCATGGATCCTCAGCTGAAGGGCCGTTTTCCATCCAAAGCAGCTCGGACAGTGGCTGATATTGCTCAACAATGTCTTCTAGTAGATCCATCAGAGAGGCCCACCATGAGGACCATAGTAGAGCTTCTCAAAACCATACAAGATATGAAGTATACCTCATGGTTTCCTCTGCAGGAGCCAGGAACTGTTAACGGGAAGCATATGTTGAGATCTCCCAGCCTGAATGGAACTGTTACGCCATCTCCAATATCTAACTTGTCTCACTCACCTCCTACAAGTAGACCATCTATTTCTCCCACCAGTCTACCTGCAGCGCCCTTGGCTCTACCTTGCAAAACATGTCCATCTACACACCCATTAGAGGAGATTGATAGACAGGAAAGCCAGAGATCATCATCCTTGACTGTCCGTAGGTCTAGTATGAAGGATTTTGATAGTCAATAGTGAGCATCTTTCAAGTTTAGCTTTGTAAAATGTGCTCTTACATATCGTATAGAAGATGATATTATCACTACTGGGTAGAAGTGATTTGAGGGTTTGGGGGAAGGGCATTGATGTTTTTGTAAATACAGTCCTATCTGTCGTGCAGTTTGTTGGTTCCATCGGTTGGAAGTGCTGTTGAGATTTATCCTTTCACCTTTCTGTTGGCCATCTGGATGTGCCGATTGTTATTTATGTATATGTCACTACTTCTGGATGCAAGTGCAGAGGTAGCAGAATCTGTAAAGTATAGATATGTAATACATTAATTTATGGGGAAAAAAGAAGGGAGATGGATCATGTTATATTTGTAAGTTAGGGATGCCGCAAACTTGAATGTAATAAGATTACCAACCAACAGACTGCTATCTTAACACATCCTTTTAAACAGAATACGGCAAAAGCGGATGCCTACTTTAAATGTTCTATGTTTATGTATACATGTGTATATACATGATATATTTCACTTGTGCCAGCAGCAGGGATTGAACGAGAGTTGGGGGGGGGGGGAAGTTTAGTGTGGAGATGGATCATGGACCATTTTCTCTTTCGCTTCATCTTTTTCAGATAATTCATCACTAGCCTCCCCGTGCTCTTGAACAATGATGGGCTCCTCCTGTGGTTGGGTCCTGTTCTCTTGGGGCGCAAGCAGTACAGGTGGTGATGTCGCTTGTTGCTCAGAAACCAAGCTTGTAAGACCTTTTTGCCTTAGATATGTGTCCAAAGGTAAACTAGCTTCTTGAAGTAGGCTCATCATGCTGATGCGGGTTGGTGCTGTATGTTCTCGACGTGGACAACAATTTAAGTCTAATTCTCCCTTCACAATTTCAGCATTTTCTTGAGACTGGTCATCGCTCTGGCTTGTGAAAAGCATAGCACTTTCTGACCTTTTTACATTATCAGAACGAGCAAGTTCTGATGACAACCGACTAGGGATGCTATTAACCTCTGCTTCTCCCTTAGCAGCTGCTGTAAACTGATTCCTCTCTGCAATTTCGGCTTCACGTTCAGATTGACGTTTCTTCTTGCGCATCATCAACGTCTTGAACCGCCGTTTGACTGTCATACAGACGTTGCACATGCATGTCGGCTTGTGTTTGCCAGTTCCACTGGGGGGTTGTATGCACACAATGCAGGAGCAGCCTGGGCGATGTCTTGGATGTTTGGTGGTTGTTGCAACGGATGAAGCACCTGCCTCACTCGTTTCACCTTCAACAGGCGCAGCTTTTGTGAGAATTTCAAGTCCCTGAGATTCATGTCCTAGCACTGGTTTGAAGCTTGTCGGAGCCCTCCTTTTATTGAAGTCTACATTATGGATAGTTAAATAATTCATTAAAAACTCATCCGAGGAGCAAAGTTTAGTTCAACTTCAAACATTTTGAAGAAGAAGAAAGGTTAGATCAAGGAAAAAATATGATACCATTGTTCATTCTAAGAAGATTCTCGAGTTCACTGGAGCTCAACTCATCTGGGGCAGAACATGAGCTTCAGACCCCAGAAGAAAAGCAACACACACTTGTTAGCATATGTTTCGGCTAACGAGCCTGTCAGATTTAAAAGAGAAAAAAAGGTCTTTGTTCCTAATTCTCTTTTATTGTATACAAAACAAACAAACCTGCCCGGATCGTCCAATTTGTCCTGACATTTCCATTTGGAAGGCAGTAGAAAATCAACTGGTATTTTTCGCCATTTAAAGCAACTATCACATTGAGCCCATTGCTCATGCTCCCTGGATCAGAGTTGTTCTATAGGTCATTCAGTCATTTCTTGGAAGAAAATGAAGTAGCAGTGAGTAGTGCAAAACTTATAAAACAGGAACTTTGAAGCAACTCTGTTGTTCACATGATGAAACGCGAATAAAGGCAGTTTATGCCATACGATGATGAGAAAATAGTATGGTTTTTATATTTGATGACCCTTTGTTACATGTTAATAAGCATATGTTCTAATAATCGTTCACTTTCTTTCTTCCTTTTCTTTTGACTGTAAAGACGGGAGGCTTAAAGGTGCATTAGCAGGCAGATCCAATTCATAAAATAGGCACAAGCAATAAATTCAGAACTTCATGCTGAACTACTGAAGACTTTACCCAATAAGCGCAGACATAACATTCAAGTTTATGTAAAAGTGGCTTCATATTTCTAATGGGTATATCGAACATGACAGATCTTCCACATCTGCATATGAATGGTATTATTGCATAGATCTATGAACCATTTCAAATGCTTTCTGGAGATAATCCAATTGACACCAAGGTTCAGTTCGTTGAAAAAGCTTAAGACCTTCTGTCATTCTCAGAACACCTTGTTATACTTTCGGTTCAAAAGAAATTCTATGGAAGCACCAACTCTTACTGTGTTTAGCTATGCTCAATTGCCACATCAATAATCATATCATAGTACATTCTTAGTGTCAGCAACTTATAGAACTCAAAAGAAACAAATCAATATATAAGAGACTAGGACAGACTGGTAAAACTTAATCTTGTGCTCTGCAGATAAAAATTACAGATCCACTCTTACCCAGACAGATGAACAATGAATATACTCCTCTTCCCAAAAACAGGCGGTTCCTGAAAGGTAAACATGGACACCAGACCAAAACTCGTGATTCTCATCATTCATACAGGAATATTAACTTGAACTTGGCAAGCGTAGGAGTCTTCTTACTTCAAATTCTTCAAATTCATGATCCTCAATTGAGGTGGTGCTTGGCTTGACAGAAGAAGGTGGCCGCAGCATATCCTGTACCTCTTCCCACGACAGTCTCAGCTCCAAAAAATCTTGCCCATCAATAAGTAGCCTTTTACTCTTTGGCCCAATATTTCTTCTTTTGCGCTCTGGAAGCAGCAACGTTTGGGGCAGTAAGTTGTCCCCGGACTTGGGGTTGAAATTCCCAGCGTAAACATGCTCAGACAACAGAGTCATAGAAGAATTCCTGCCTCGTTTCAGTGACTGAAGAATGCCAGTGTAGCTTTTCATTATAGGTAGATTTTCAGCACTTCCCACGAGCGGTTCACCTTGAAGAGCACCACTATTCATTGAATAGAGTGAATCCTGCCCCATAAAAAACTTATAAAACCACCTCCTCTGATTTGATGTAAACTACCACACAGGTTAATAGAATATAATGTATGTGTGACAAATTCCGTCACTCATCTGCAATTAAAATTTTTTTCTGAGGACGACGACAACAACAACTACCTTCTGGACTGAAATACTATTTGATGCTTTTCGGAACCCCATCAGAAGTTTTCCTTCTGGATCCATACGACTGAAAGTAACTGAAAATACAAGAATCAGAGATAATAAAAATAAGCATTCTTCAATTGTTTCTTTAAAATTAAAATAAATTACCTGATTAGAGTGTAATGCCGAAAAGAGAACAAGAGAAGATGCGCTGAGTTTAACATCCTAATATATAGCCTTGCTAACATAGATGACCAAATGGCAGTCTCTAACTATACTATCAAAACAGTAAAACATGTATTTTCGATTACGTGCTACTCAGAAAACCAAAATCATTTACAATACCAGTATCTCCAGCTTGCAATTGCATTGACTGAATGCAAGGGGTCACACCCTCCAAAACATACATTCTGCTGTTATTATTTGGCCAAAATCGGAATTGGAATATCCATTCTTTGCCTTTCACATCCTGAATCTTCAGGGGAAGGCCCTCTGGCCGAGAAATTGCAGGAAAATATGCCTGAACAGTGAGTTAAGCTTATCTAATTAGAGAGATGATGAAAAAAACCGAATAATAGATTGAGCAGGTGTCTCTCTTTTTGTCTCACTTTTGCTTGGGGCTGGGGACTGGGAATGAGAAAGTATTGCTATCAAAAAGTCAGCAAACGAGTAAATCAACAACACTCTCAAGCACTCATAACCAACTTACTTCAGCACATGCTTTAGGAAGAACGAGACGGCCTATTCGACCAGCATCACTGGCACTCAAAACCTTTTCAAATAGGGGAACGATGGTAGAGTTTGAGCTGGAAGATAACAAACTTAAGGAGATACATTGAATAAAAAGATGTCCAAAGTTTCAAGCAAGAGTTGGATATCAAGTTACAGGAAACTGGTTAACAAGATGATCTTTTACGGATACTCTCCAGATATTTGCTGCAATTCCTGATCTGTTATTCGGGGCCAATAGCGGGGAAGCAGCTGATTCTTGACCCTTCCTTCCACGGGTGGCCTCGCAACACGGGACTGAGAAATAGTGTTAGAGTTTGACTCTGATCCTGCAGCAACAACAGAATTCGGTAGCCGGGGCAAAAGATGGCGGGGCCTGCGCCCTTGTTGGAAGGAAGAACTGGGACTACATAATTCTCTTTCTTCAGCGATCAACCCGGACAAGGAATTTGAGTTTGACGAAACAGACAAGCTGATGCTCAAATTCGTCTGAACTAGTGATTTGTGTACAGTTTTAGCACTTTTACTTTCTTGCAACATTTCACAAGCTTTTGATGGTGCAATAGATGTTTGATTAAAACTTGACAACAGTTTACACCCCGTTTCTTCTGAACCATCAAACTCATCTTCCAGTTTCTTTGGGATTGTCTCACCATTCTGGGAGGGTGGCAAGTGCTCTTGGCAGTCATTTTTAGCATCATGACCAGATTGAGCAGGTGCTGTCTGGTCAGAATCTTGACTGATGCCATTTTCTGTTGACGGGCCATATGTTTTATGTTTATCTTCCGATGGTGTCTGCATAAAGCTTTAGAAGAATCAGAGCATATCAAGATTATAAAAATTTACCCACAGGTAAAAATACACGAAACACTCTTTGAAGGTCTAATTTGCCTCTTTGATGAAAAGTTTCAGAGTAGTTAAATATTTGAATTTATTAAATATACGTATTCCTAAAAAGAAAGAAATTTAATAGAGAGACATAACAATAACCAACAATCTGTCTAGTATTGTTAACTTGGACTGGGTAAAACCCATAACTATAAGTGAAAAGAGAGAGAAAAAGAATTCAGAGAGATGGAAAACAGTTCTAATATTATGGGCCAGCAACGTGCTTATAATTTCAATCTAGAGATAAGGTTGGAATTCGTGATTATAGTCTGAGGTCATTGGTGTTTGTTCAAACTTCAAAGTGCAAAGAGATTGGTCCAAATGAGTTAGAAATGGAAAGTTCCTCATACTCCTTCCAACAATTTCACATAACCATGCGCACATACATATGCAAAAAACATATCAAGTACACAAGCAGAATATAAAACAATGATGCATGCACTGTCCAGTTGCCCACAGTTTGAACATGCATAAGTTGATCTTACAGAAGGAGGCTTAGAACTCTTGCTGCATCCTTTACAATTTACACCACCAGTGTCAAGCAGCTCAACCAACTGACTAGAAGCTACGCATCCACAATGAAGACGCTGCCAATGTAAAGACCAGTTAAGATCAATCAGTACGAAGTTCTATGATTCTTCAAGAGTAGATTGATATTAAACTTTGTGAGGACAAGTAATGCACTGACTCACCTTCCCACACGAATCGCAGTCCCTCCAACCGGTTTCCTCTGAATGGAACATTTCGCAAAAGACTAAATGTTTATAGGCAGTCCTGGCATCGACCCATGCGCAAGTGTTATATTCTCTATGTGAGTTCATCTACTCATGAAACTGTCATTACGTATCAGATATACTACAGCTGTTTTCTAAATGTAGAGCAAATTCAGGAAGATAAATTCTTTTATCTGCCCAACTGTTGAGATCCGTACAATATTAATGCTTCATAGCAAGTAGAAGAGCAGACTTAAGATCAACCAGTTATGAATAGAAATCAAGAAAAGACACAATGAATAAGGTTTAAAGCTTCCAACAAAAAATAAAAGCTGCCCAATAGTGGAATCACATCTTGTTTCTGTTATTCAAATCCTCGGGACTGACCAAAGTTGCCTTCACAAAATGTATCCTTCGGACATACTTTTTAGTTAACCACAAAATACCTGACCAAGGACATCATCCTGATTTAGAATAACACATTCATCATCCCTCGTTATTATTTCAAGTGAAAAAAACCACATCATCCGTGCAGAACACAAGTAACAATATGATGCGTGTGAGCGGAAAATGATTGCAGAAAAAATAAAAAGACAATTCAACCAGGCATATACCACCACATTTATGGCACAACGAGAAAGGATTCAACCCATTTAACTTTCACCACTTCTCAACGATGCTTTTACCTTTTAACGAAAACATCTCAGTCTACCATTCAACATATATTTTGCAGATTCAATTTGGATGATCAGATTCCTGCATGCTAGATGAGTGCCCCATGATACTCTATGCCTCAAAAGGAAAAGGAAAGTTCAAAATTGACATACAAAACAATTATGCTGGTTTGTAGATGATTTATGTCTCGGTCTATGCCCTATAGTTCGATGTCTAAATGCTGTATGGAACGAAGCATCGGACTTTGGTTCTGCATATTGACCCCCCACCTCGAGAAAGAAAAATTTGAGCCCGAAAAGTAAATTGAGAGGAAAAATATCAAATTTCATAGAAATGTTGAAAACTTCTGCTTATTCTGAGACGGTATAATATCAATCAAAACAATTAAAACAAAAATGACAACAGAACTCCTGAATTTCGAAACAACCTGCTAACCAATAGAAATAATAAAACTCTCACATTTCTAAAGAATAAAAAAATCCGTAAGAAAGCGGCAGGGAAAAGAGAAAGAAAGGGATCTGCTTTGATGATCAATACCCGCAATTATCACAGAGAGTAGCAAAACCACCGGATCGCAAAGGCCAACCCTTTTTCCAATCCACAGAGTTCGAAGAAGCGCATATCCCATTCATGCAAACCCCACCCTCCATTTTCAAACGCTTTACAGAGTGGGAAAACTCCCCTGGAAAACAGAACAACACCGTGAAATAAGTCAATTGACATCAACAGCACAAGATTCTCTATCTTATCTGGATAATTTTAAGCTCAAGCATAATCCAATAATAAAAAAGACAATGAAAACTGGTAAGTGGGAAATTACCAACTTATAGCAGTAAAATTAAAAGGGAATTCTTTTTGCACGAGTGTTTGTGTTTTGAGGACGAGGAATGTGCATGTGTGGCCTTAATTGAACGCTTGTTTGAATAGAACAATTGAGCTTCGGCGACGGAAGAAGAGAATATTTCGGCGACTGGAGGAGAGGTGACCGTCTTTGGGGGTTTAAAGCTTGTGAAATTCGGAGATTGTGCATGCCACAGAAGGAAAGAGATTAATCGGGGTTCAGAAAGTCCATGCAAGAGGCTTCGCCCCTTACCTAAGTCCCAATTATCCTCTTCATGTTTTTTCACTTCTCTACCAGTACTCGCCTCCTTTTTTTCTTTCCTTATTACGTGTATTTTGCCTGGAAATTTTTATTAAAATTCAGAAAGGAGTACAATCGTAGACCACAAAACACGGATCATCGTGACTTATACTACTCTCTGAATTACTTTAACCACAATCAATAATATCAAAATTTTACAATATTGTGAGGCATTCGCTAAGAAACTCGTGTTTCAACAAATAGTGAGTGAGTATCTAATCAATCCCTAATATTTTGTTAACTCATTTTGCATTTATCATAGAAAGAGGGAGAGACGAAATGCAAGAGGAAAGAGACAATTATCCAATCATTAAAATAAGTGGGCAGTAGCGAGGGGAAGCAAGGGAGGATAGTGTCATGGAGACATGGACCCACAGTGCCCATTACAGCATAATCCGCTGTTGTTTTGGCCTAACAAACAGCAACGGCTTTCTCTTGCCATTCCCATGTAGGCAGGAAGAGGACAGATTCTCTGACCGTGAATTCCCAGAATACCCTCGCGTTTTCGGAGAAATTTATGTTGTGCGCCAGCTGTAGGCCTCGGACAACCTCCTGTTTCTGTTTGCTGCACGCTCATCTTTTGGATTGGTTTGGTGTTGAAGCAATCATCATAATCGACGTCGGTTTGTTGGTTGGCTTCCAAGTGGGGCTGAGTGCTTGATGACGTCGCCAGAAGATCATGTTGACGTCATCAACTGCGGGCGAAGGGCGGGATGTTCTTGTTGCTTCCAAAGAGCAGCAGCACCTAATTCGGGAAAGGGAAATATTAACCACGGGCTTTCTTTTCACTTCTTGGGAGGATCAGTAGGTGGGTCTAATTCATCGCAATGGAGGCTGTCACGAATAAGGCCCAAGTGACATAGAAGAACCTGGACCTCGATTTCGGTGTATTCTTGATTAACCCAACCTTTCACGCCTTTTCACATGTCCTTGAATCAAACACCCAAAATGGACCATAGCGATTTTAAATGAAACGAAAAAACTCACAGAGAAGACGACAAAAGGAAAAAAAATTAATTTTTGTAGATAAGTCGTCAGTTCGACCCACTGCTTCATTCTCTTCAAGGCCTTACCCAAGGAAAGCGCTCGCTCCTCAGCGTCTTCCACCGTCTCCAACCGTAGGCGGAATCTTCGGTTCCAAATGCCCTGTTTGTGCCCACCTTCCTTCCTTTCTCTCAAACGGTAACACCCCATTCCTTCTGCCGCGGCTTAGGATTCCCTCCCGTCCTTCCACATTCCCCAGTAAGTCGGTTCCTTGTTCTTTTGCAGTTTCCGCTTAGGAATAATTGATCGCTCGTCTTGTAAATTGCTGCTTTTTTGGTTGCAGAAATATATGATTCGACTGGCAACAACATGAAAGTGGGCCTCAGCATTGAAGTGGATGGGTATCCCTGGAAGGTTATAGGTAATTTATCTTGACTTTGCCCCCTCGTTTTACAGTTTCTGTCTTTTTTATTACTGATTATTGTTGGAGCATGTCTCAGTATGTGGTTGAACTGCACTGTTATTCAGTTGTTCTTGAAATCGTATGTACCTTGCGCTTTTATATAGTGGCGAGCACCTCAGAGTTCTGCTGGCTGTCAATTACTGTATCCTCATGCGTGGCTGTCTCCGAGTCTGATATTTCTTATAGAGAAAATTTACTTTTTTTTTATGAAAAATTGCCCTTGTAAGTGTAAGGGATTCGTTCGTACATGTTAAACCTGGAAAAGGGGCGGCATTTGTGAGGAACACACTCCGAAACTACGTGACTAGAAAATCAAGTTGAGAAAACTTTCAGAGCTGGGAGTAAGGTGACTACTCTAGAGCTGCTGGATTTTGTAGTCTTGTTTCTCTTCTGTCATTTCCGGTAATTAAAGTAAATTTTGATGAATTTATGTATTTCTTGGTGGTGGTGGTGGTGGTTACTGCGCTCTGAAAGCACTAGAAATTGACACTTCCATTATGGCCTTAGTCTGCATTTACGTTGGGAAATTAGATGTGAAGTGCTTGGTGAATTATGGTGCTTGCTATATCATGATAAATATATGGGATGAAGATTAAGTAATCAATCAATGATAGAAGTACTATGAGTGATTGTTAAGTTGAAACACTGATGTTTTTTATATATTAATTTAAAAGAAAATGAAATTTAATAAAAGCAATGCCAATTTCACTAATATTTCAAAAATTTGTTTCAGTATCAACGGTGACATTTTTATTTTTTACTTATGATTATAAATCCTATAAATAAAATTTTTATTTCTTATTAATTTGTAGTCAAAAGTAGGAGTGATCTGCCTTTTTAGTTATAATAATATCCTTTTTAGGAATAGTAGGATAAGAACATCATTCCCTCTCTAAGAGGAAATCTCATCCCACAAAATGTATATTTCATATTGCGCTCAATGCTCATCTTAAGCCTAAATCCTGCACAGTAAACAATATATTAGGTCAGATTAAAGAATGTATCCAACCTAATCCCCAAAATGAATGGGGTCTAAGTAAATAAGTATAGTGAGTTCTGACATGAAATATTTTCGAGGAGTATTTCATAGAAGAAGATACTTATCGATCTTCTTGTTCTCGACATAATTTGAGTTACTAATAGGTGTTTATGATGAATTTATAAGCCCAAGTACTTTTTCATCTTTGTGAACTTGATTTAGTTATAACCTTTGCAATACAAAACTCCTTCAAACTGTCCAAACCCAATCCACAACATTAATACCAAGAAGGCCAACATTTCCCTATCATATTACCATTTAGGCACTAATGTTATTTTGATTATACTCTTTTGACAGGTAGAAGAGGCGGCATATTTAAAGAAACCAACAGTGCACTTATAAAGATGGTTCCCAATATGTTTTCATGGATTTGGTAAGTCATTTTTACTATTGATTGCCTATACCGTGCTACAAGCAATTACAATTGCTTAAAAGAACCAAAGCACGTAAAAATATAATGTACTTTTATACTTGGTTGCACCTCTCACCTATTTGTACAAGTAATAACATATTGAGGCTAAGAGAGCAACATGCTGGTATGTTCCACTTACAATTTAACTTTTCGAGTGGTAAAACACAAAAAAGTGGTTGCACTTTCGTGAGTATCCATATTGCAAGAATTAGACAACCCCTATAATGTGGAAGAATATGTATAAGATCCATGTATAAGGACTTGTGGATTAATTACTGGGATTCGCCTTAAAGAAAGATGGTGAGTTGAAAATATTAACTCTTTGTTTTTTATCTGAAACCATTTTCTGCCTGCTGTGTGACAGAAAAGTAAGTTCACTGTCGCTTTCTTCCGGTACTCATGACACCTACCTACACTTAAGTCTCATGCAAAGACAACATGGCTTAGCATCTGACTATCAAAACAAGGTGAAATTGTATAATTTTGGGTGGCAAAATTAATTCCATCTCCTGCAATATATTTTTTAGAATACATATGGAGAATTTCATCTCAATGAGGTAGATGTTGGAGATAAATCCAAGTGGCTAAAAGAAGGCATGGACTGCAATTTGCTATTCTGGAAGGGGGAAGGTAGTGTCACGATCAACTTGGGATTCTGCAGTTCAACCTTTCCTTACCATTTGAAACCTGCTCTTGATGTTATTTTCGTAAATTTGCCTTCTTGTTCTGGAAGAAGGAAGTTCCCAGTGAGCACTTAAGTAAAAGAAAACTATTGATACTGATGTAGGTCATTGATTTTGAACTCCCCATCAAAGGGAAGTTGATCCTGGTGTCGAGGGTGACGTGTCTCAAGTTAGTCTCATGTGTTTCCTTATTATTTCAACAGACAAGTTCTAGTGTTTGAAGAAAAGGGGGGTTGAACATGGAACAAACTCATTGAAGCACTAAGAGCCATCAAACTAAAATACTTCATACTTCTAGCTCAATGCTTCGTATGTTCAATATTTCATTGATCCTTTGTGGTTGGAGAAGGATCTAAGCCTGGAACTCTCTTGATACTGGTGCTGCAGTTACTGTATCAGTGTTCATAGAGGTTGGCGAGAAATTTTGGTAGATACTAGAACCAGGCAGTACATAAGCCGTGCATAGCTTGCTATGCTATCATTTTTGAGGAATAATTGATGGTTTTGGAAATCAAGGTCCTGTGTCAAATGGTTTGTCGTTTCTTCAAATGAGATTTAACCGTCTTTCAGCGAGTCTCCCTTTCCTTCTTCAACGTGCAATTTTATGCTGCAAGATTGTATTCTCTTTGATGGTTGTAGCAAGTACCTAGAATTTAAAAGCATGGATTGAGTTGCTGTGCAGGTGAAGAAGGAAGGCGCATTGAGTGAAGAAGTGGAGGGCCCATGGCATGGAGAGGATCGGCAAGAAAGCCTGACGGATGTTTTGGATACAATTCCCAGAATCCCAGCCCTGCATCCCTAACACGATAACGTACCCACTAGAACTTGCGTGGATTTTGTAGATTAACAAACCCTTGTTGCTTCCGTGCAACAATTTGTCAATCGCATCTTCATGTGCTGTTTGATCATTCACCTTAACGGATAGGATTGAAATCTAATGTGACATCACAACTCACCCCCGTGCTAGCTTCTTGCTCTTCTTTGCAAGGAAATGCCATTATGGATGTATAATCTATGCACTTGCGCATACAAATTAATAATTACTCTGCAGGAGTGGTGACTTGTGAGGTGGGCAGTCAGCAGTGTGGGAAGATTGAAGGGACAGAATTGATAAAAGAGGCTTTCTTAACATTGCGTTTCCCTAGTTGATGATTGTGGAAATGTTCCCCTGGAGTGGGGTGGGTGGGAATTTCAATTGCACGCTGCACTTTAATCATCGCCTATATAGAATGAATGAATGAATGAATACACTGTCATGATCGTACCCCATGGAACATGATCTCTTTCCATCCTCAATGTCTCCCACTACTCATTCTTATCTTTGACATCCTAATCCTAATATGATAATGCTCCGTGCATATTTTATATCACCATTTTAAATAAAAGTGGCTGCATGGCACCATCATTCTGTCTCAGAAAGTAAAATCCAAAAGGGAAAAAGAGAATTCTTGGGACAATTTGTGCAGTTTCCCACAAAAACCATTTTCTCATGGTCTTCAATTCACTATTACAGCACCGCTTTTGCAAACCGTTTCGGCACCTCACAACAGGGAGGGAGGCTCCCACAGATACAAGGTGGGTCCCACCTACGCTTGCGTGTTTGTGGGGCCAGGGACCATTACCCCTATAATTTTTCCATCGTACACAGTGACATCATCTCACGGCTGTGGGTGTGGGTGTGGGTGTGGGTGTGGCCTACACTTTCCATTACAGATTTAGCTAACATAACAATGTTGTTCCCAGCCCAAGTAGCGTACATGTATGCATGCCTGATGTTAATTAAATTTTGTTGGTATCTTGAGCTCTAAACTAATGATGTAAAGTACGTCATTTTTAGTTATGTTCATTATAGTCACGTAGGCTGTAAGCAATCTAAAGGAAAGTACTACCAGACAGGACTGAACCGGAAATTAGTTCGCCTTATCGAGGGAACTAATAGAAGTGGAGAGGGTGTATGATTAATAATGACGGTACTCGAGAAACCTCCATGTCGTGGCTCATAATGGTCAAATGCCTTTGATACCGCAAACCAGTCAATTAAATTCTTCACTTCCAAGTTTCAATCACCAAACCAAACCCAGTAATCCATGCTCTTCGAATATGGCACTGAATTGCAATCATGCATTACAATGTCTCTCTCTTACTCATTGCTCATACACACTTGCCTCCGCTATCCCATGCATGAATTCCGTGTTCGTAAATCATTTATATTATTAGTTACGAAGAAATTAGCAAACTCAAATTTTAAAAATAAAAAAATTATTTGTGTAGATGTAAACAAAATAAACTCGTACTGATAATAAAAAGGTCATTAAGGTAGAAAGGTTTTGAGGTCGGCACTGAGAAAGGTTTGCACAGGGCATAGAAGTATTTTTCCATCCTTTGGACATTGTGAGTTATATTCTTGTTGAAGATCAAGAAAGCAAGATTATATATATATATATATATATATATATATATATATATATATATATTATAATCTGCAGAAAGAAGCTTCACAGGATTATCACCAAGTCTGGAACCGGTCGATGCTGCCGAACTGTTAGGAACAAAATAAAAATTTCTTTTTATACTCTGGGAAAAAGGCACCAAACGAAAGAGATTTCAAAATTTATTGTGGAAAAGCCGGGATGAAGGAAGCTGAAGGATTCACAGCCCATCTATCTTCTGGATTCCTCCCTCTTCACCTCACCGCCGAGAACCAATCCCTTTTAATTTAAATCTTTTCAACTCGAAATCATTCCAGCTCTTCCTGACTCTCTGTAGTAGGATACTGGATTAACTCCAAAATCCGGATCACCTCTTCCATGTCAGGGCGGTTTGATGGCACCTGAGAGGCACATACCAACCCAAGCTTTACTACTGGAATTGCCTCCTCCATGGGATAGTTACCTTTGAGCTCCTTGTCGATGCACTCCTCCACCCTGTTTCCATCCAAGGCTTCCCTCACCATGTCACACAGCACAACTACATCGTCTTCCATGTACTCCACTGGTTTTTTCCCCGTCACCACCTCAAGGGTCAAGACCCCAAATCCATATACATCACATTTCTCTGTAATTTTAACAGTTTGGCATGCAAATTCAGGGGCCATGTAACCAAGTGCACTCTGAACCTTGCTGCTAAGAATATAACGGTCTAATCCAGGCAGTAGCCTTGCCAAGCCAAAATCCCCCACCTTTGGATCTCCACTGAAGTCTAACAGAACATTGCTCGACTTCATGTTATAGTGAATAATGTTCACCTTGTGCAGATGACCAAGGCCTTTAGCAGTACCAAGGATTATTTTGAATCTCTGCTGCCATGTGAGGCAGCTACCAGACTCTTTGTCATGGAGATGCTCATGCAAACTTCCCCCACAGTTGTACTCATTGATGAGTAGCTGCAACGATGGAGTCCAGTAAAACCCTTCAAGCATCACCAGATTCTGGTGTCTGATCTTTCCAAGTTTCTTAACTTCCCTCTCGAAATCTTCTTGACATTTCACCAAGCTTGAAGCGTTAAGCTTCTTAATGGCAACGGACCGTCCACCTCGAAGTTCAGTCCTGTAAACAGCCCCAAAACCACCACGCCCGAGTTCACAGTTTTTGTTGAGCAGACCTTGAGCACCAGTAACAAAATCAGCTTCACCAGTAAACATAACAAGCTTGCCATAGTTCGATTCAGCATCATGGGAAGGGCTAAAATCATCGCCTCCCGATAACGTGAATGCAGCAGCAGGCTGTCCAGTAGAAGTGCGAGCATGCATATTGAGAATAGAGACCGTAACTACACCAAGGGCTATAAAGACAGCTGCAGCAATAGCAACAATGGAAGATATACTAAGCATTATTCGCTTGTGATGTAGATTCAGAGAGAGAGAACCGTGATTTGAAACGGAAGAGTTGGGGTTTAGGACCAGAGGCTTGGGATGTACAGCAGGGCAGGAGTGCTTGACAACAGAGCCACAAAGGGAAGGATTACCAATGATTGATGAGGGGGGGATGGTATTGAAGAACCCTCCAACCGGAAGTTCGCCCTGGAGATGATTAAAGGAGACATTAAATGTGACAAGGTGGGTGAGATTAGTCAGTTCTTTTGGTAGACTTCCTGACAAGTTGTTGAATGACAAATCCAAGAGCTCAAGGTTGGATATGCTTGCGATGGTAACAGGAACGGGACCTGTAAGATTATTCCGAGACAAAACCCTACACAAGAAACAGAATCAACACTTCTTTGAGGAAAGAAAGCATGTAATATGAAACTTTTTCACCAAATTCAGGTAAACCGTATATATAATCATGCGAAACATGATAAAAACAAACTTACAATGAGGTTAGAGATGAGCAGTTCCCAATGTCTTGTGGAATGGCTCCAGTTAGGAAATTGCTCTCCAATCTCAAATCTTGCAGTGAAAGTGCCAGTCCAACCTCACCTGGAATTCTCCCACTGAACTGATTGTGACTCAAATCAAGATTACAAGTTGCGTTAAGTTTACCAATGCTTGCAGGAATGGAACCAAATAAAGCATTCCAGGATAAATTCAAGGCCTGCAACCTACTGAAATTCCCAATAGCTGACGAAATTCCCCCAGACAATGCGTTCGATGACAGATCTAAGACCTGAAGGCTGTGATAGGATTGGAGCCACAGCGCAGGAAAACTGATGCTTCCGCTGTATGTGTTAGAAGAAAAGGAGACACTCTCCAAGGCTAACATAAAAACCCATGAAGGCAGATTGCCAGAAAACATATTATGGCCAACATCAAGAACTTTAAGGTTTACACAATCCCCAAAAGACTCCGGTAGATTTCCTACAAACCGATTCTTTGACAAATTTACTTCTTTCAAGGATTGGAGGTTGCCTATGCTGCCTGGTATCCGACCAGAAAAATTATTACCTGAAAGATCCAAAAACTCCAGGCTCCGCATCTCTCCAATCCAATCAGGCAATTCTCTTGTCAATAAATTCCCACTCACGTCAAAATATCTGCACAATCCGAGCTTCCTCATTGACAGAGGAAGACCGCCACCGAAATAATTTCCACCAAAATCAACGAATTCCAGTTGCAAACAGTTTCCAATGTTTCCGGGCAGCCCACCCACAAAATTGTTCTTCCTTAAATTAATGACTCTCAAATTATACAAATTCTCAATTCCTCCAGGAATCTCACCCGCAAACAAATTATCAGACAAGTCAAGGAATTGAAGGGAACTCATAGAACGTAATCCAGAAAGCAACCGACCTGAAAGACGATTCGAGGAAAAGTTGAGCCTCTCCAGAGTTGAACAGGAGCTCAAGGACTCTGGAACTGAGCCAGTGAGATTGTTCTTGGCCAGTGAAATTTCCTTCAAGGACCCACATTGTTGAAAAAGCTCTTCAGGTATCGACCCTGATAAACTGTTTTCACTCAAGTCAATGACTTGCAAGCTTGGAATTTGAGCGAGGATGGGATTTATTGTCCCCGAAATATTGTTTCTTGATAATCGCAAGACTCTAAGGAACTGCAATCTTATTAAGCTCCTTCCAATGTGCCCCGATAAAGAAAATCCGTCAAGAATTAGCTCGGAAACGCGATTGGTATTCCGATCGCATTTCACGCCAACCCAATTGCAGGCACTGTTATCTTCTTCATTCCATGAGCTGAGTCTTGAGTGTGGGTTAGTTAGGCCAGCTTTGAAGACAATCAAGCCCAATACGTCGTCATTGAAGGCTGGCCCCAAAGAGTTAACAAGAAGTAATGGAAACAAAAGTAAACCAGGCACGAGGTTCGCAAGCATCCACATATCTCAGTCAGAACTCACGCGCACGCAGAGCATGAAAAGGTAGTTGAGTTATTAGGAAGGTGGATTAATGGTGTAGATAAAAAGCACAAGGATGGTCCGTAGTATAAAGGAAATTAGAAATCAAGACGAATATCGAAAACAAAAACTTTCATTTGAATGCGAGCACTGTGCTGGACGGAGACGGCTTCTTATAGCCGGAAATGTTGCCGGGACGTGGGACAGCAAAGTAACTTAATTGTATGGCTTGTGGTTGAAGAATCATCGGAGATAAAGCCGGCGAAAGTGAATTACATACAGAGAGAGGGAGAAAGCGGACAGATACAGAAGAATCGGATGCAAGTATAGGTGACGCCACAGCAGCACTGGTGATGGATGGGGGTCATTAAAGCGGTGTCAGGGTTGGTGCAGCAGTGCATTCAATACTGATGAGATAGAGAGAAGCAACCTATTTGCTTTTCTGGGCTACCGTCTGCTTGTGTCGGAACACACTCGGCGACACACAAATTGATTCTGCAAGGTTTTAAATGCGACACACCCTCCGCCATCACACTTCCTTTTTACTTTATTTCTCTCCTCCATCGCATGCTCAAAAACTATGAAGGACTGAGTTTGTTCGTAATTTTAGATATATTTTTTAAAAAAAATATATGTAACAGTTAAATAATTGAAAAGAAAAAATTTTTAAAAATATAATAAGTAAATATATGTATTTTTTAGAGAAAAATGAAACCAAACATAGCATAGATTTCATAGCACTTTTGTCAGTATTATTTATAGGGAATACAGTTGTTATTACAGTAGAACCGGGCTGCTGGCATTTAGTATTTCCTGTTAAGAATGAGTCGAGAATTAAGTAACAAGATATATTGAGCAATCACTCAAATTCTATATATAAAAAAAAAAAAAGGCTTCAATCTTTTTGAAAAAATATAAAAGTAAAAAAATTCAAAATTTGTTTCTCGTTCTCTTTTTACTTATATTAAAACGTACAGCTTATAAGTTTATAAAATTTACTATCTTGCTTAAATCTTAAAAAAATACACACACATGATTAGTAATTAATATATTTTTCTTTAAATAATCAATCCATGAAAACATATATCTCACGTTATTTTTCATTTCCATCAAAAAATTCTCATTTTTCTCAGAACACCATTTTTCAATAAGAATAATAATGCTCTGCTCCACTCTGAACTTCTGAAGTGGGAGTTTGCGCCCATTTAATGTGTTGTCATTAACTTGAGAATAATTTAATATTTGTGTTGGGTCAAAGTGGAGCCCTAAGCACCCGCCGTCTTACGTGGCACTACTTTGTTTACACAACTCAATCCTACCAACCCAATAATAATTTTGTTTCCCCTTTTTCCATTTTTTCTTATCTACATTTGAGTGCGTATATGAAAGAAGGTCCTAATCGTACACTTACCATTAAATCGAAACTTGAATTTAAAGTTTGCAGTACATTATTATCTTTGTATACTCAATGGCTATGTTTGGAAGAGGGGTTGTAAGATGCGAAATATTTTTCAAAAGAAATATTTAGATAGAATAAATTATATTATTTATTTAATTTTATTTATTGTGATAGTATAAAATTTCGTAGGTGGTGTGAAAGTTGAAGCATCTATTCTATAAATTAAGGCTATGTTTGGTAGAGGAGTTTTAGTTAGGTATAATGTTTGATAAGAATTATATAGAAATATACAGTATATTTTAATGAGAGGAATAATATGATTTATTTAAATATATAATGATAATTAAATAATATGATAATATATAGAGATAATAATTATATTTTAAAATATAAATAAAAAAAAATATGTGAGTACATGTGTGATGTATATACATACATACGTGTGTATTAATTTTATTATTAATAAATGTAATAATTAATTAGTTATATATACACGATAAGAAAATTTTAAATTGGAAATGAGATAACTGTTTTATTGAATTATATATTTGGTAATGTAAAGTATAAAATAATAATTTTGAATTGAAATTGACTTCCAAACATAACCTAAAAGTTTCGGCCATACAAATTAAATTCGCGCATGTACTCCGTTCGAATTCAATAATAGCAAAGTCCTACACCGTATATTGAAAGCTGGACTCCTGTACATTTAAATTGAGTATATTTATACATGTATCTCTTCACAACTTAATAATAATAATAATAAAGTTGTCTATTCTGTTACATTTTAAATTACTGATCCACATAATAGCCATGCAAGAAACACAAAACTGGCCCCTTTTTCTTTAAAAAAATATATTCACGTGTGTTTTTTCCTGTATAATAATTAATTAATTAGTTGTGGAGTATCTCGAAATGAAATGGAAGAAAGCAACCTTTAACACATCATAAATTATAATAACCAAACGGAACGTCCACAATGAATATCAATTAATGTCATGGCAACAAGCTGTGAGGAAATTCCGTAATAATTCGTTTTCCTTAGCTTAAGGATAAAGTAGAAGCTGGATCTCCTCATGCCACTTGAAAAGATCTTAGTAATGTTTGCACCTGCAGAGGGCCTAAAGCCCAATGGAACTAACACCGTGGACGCGGAGAGATATCTCAGTAAAGAGTAAATCCGAAGGCTTCTATTTGTCTTTATGGAACATGCCAAGGGGGTAAGCACCAAATTCAACTCCACACCTTTAATCCAATTACTCTGATTTATGTCGCTTTCTACTGTTATACACTATATTTGTAAGAGTATTTAGGTCTTTTTAATTTTGTACAGACGGTTCTAAAAGGTTGGTTTTTTTTTTTTTTTTTTTTCCCTTCCTCTCACACTGTTTCTTTTTACATTGCCATAAAACTTTCCAAGAGTCCTGAGATTAATCATCGGTCATTACAGGGATGGAATTAGAGATTCACAACACATACGCACAAGATATCAGGCGCAAGGAATTCGACACAATACATGAATGAAACACGCGCACATAAATAATTAAATAAAATTAATTGTTGGGCATTGGCGCTGAGATATGTGGAAGTCTACTGTTGGGAGGAGACAAAAGCTTGGATTCCGTCAGTTGACTAGCGAAAAAAAACGACTAACAACCATGAATGGGGTTGATGGAAGAGACAAGTTTCTTCTTTTTTAAGCCAAAAAAAAAAGGAACTCCCTTAATTAAGTTTCCTTTTTCAATATAGTTTTTGGGGTTGTGCAGCAATATTGGGTTATAGCATAGATCAGTGTGAAATTAGTGGCTGAAATTTGACTTGAGACGATAGAGTACATTACTTTCCTTCTCCTGGGACGGGATTCCCATCGAAATTAGTTTAAATAAAATAATGAATCTCCTCGGAATTGTTGTCTTGACGGGGTTTGTAATTTGTTTATTTACTTTATATATGTGTTGAAAGGAGTTTGAGCGGCGTGAATGGCGCGCTATTTGGACCTCGGAGTCAAACCGGCGGAACCTGCTGTTTTGATTCACCTGGGTCCTTGCCACATTTTATTATTGCATCCACAACCGGCGTGTCAAAAAAAATAATTTATATATCATGTATAAGTGACGTCTCTGGGCTAACCATTCTTTTTTGGTCTCAGAATATCATAGTTAAAATGTCCCTCCTTCACATTTTTTTAAATTCTATTATCTTCTCTATAAATTTTCATCTGTTCCGCATAGTTTCATTTTTCACATTTTCTTCATCACCTTTCTCTATCAACTTTGATTTACATATTCTATTCTTTAAATTCTATGATTTATTTATTTTTTATATTTTTAATTTTATAAAACGCCTAATATAATAAAATGGTTTTTGAAAAGCTTTATTTCTATATTAAATAATTTTATATTACAAATATATTTTATCTATTTATGTACACGAATTAACTCAGGTCTGCACCAGTGCTAATTTGATACTCCCTATTAAAAGTAGGATCAGAGCTTCGAACCTCCCTCAAGTTAAGCGCGGGCCAAGCCCAGCTACATTGCACTCGTAAGCTCAAAGTCCAAACATGCATAATAATTTTGTACTTGTTTAAAATAATAATAATAATAATAAAATTGTAAAGCTTGCACTCCGTGTGTGTGTATTTATTTAAAAAAAAATATATATATATATATATATAGTTTTATTATGCATAAAAATGTTATATTTTTTAATACTCCAATAATTAAATAAAATTATTTAATTTTATATTTTTTAAAAAGACGAAAAATAGAGGTAATAAAAATTAACAAAGAAGAAATTATATGTTAATGAAGAAAAGAGAAAAAGAATTTAAAATGACAATAATAAAGAGGGCAAAGAAAAATATTAAAGGCAATTTAAGCCATTTATATTTAAGACCAAAAATATTTACTAAATAGCACAAATAGATTTATTAAGGCTACGTTAACTTTAAATGATTAAAAAGTATTTTAATAAAATACTACATAACCAAATAAGATCTTAGTAATAGTATGATAATATATTACTAATAATACTAATACTAATACTAATACTAATGATAATAATAATCTAGTTCTTATAACTAAATCTCCTAAAGTAACTATATTTTGAAAGTTTAAGTAAAATAATTAAAATGCCTCTCTTTTATTTATCATTTAATTTTCTCTTCATTTTTAACTAAAATGCCTCTCCTTTATTTATCATTTACTTGATTTATAATTAATTATCAATTCATCATCATTAATAAATTATAGAAATTTAGTAGATTTAAAATAATTCTTTGTTAAATAATAAATGACGAAATAAAAAAAGCAAAAATAAAATGTATAATTTATTGTATACATAAATAATTAAAATACAAATTTATATATAAAATAAATTACATTTTTGGTGATGTCACAAATGATGTTTGCTTACTCTCTACCTTTCTGCCATTGGTTATTTCTTTTCACCTTGTCCATTAACTTTGTAGTGTTAATAATTTATATGGTGGGGATTCAGTACAGTCATGTATTATCTAAAAATCCAAGGTGGCCATACTCCTATTTTCTTAAGTTACACTGTTCAAATCTTAGGTTACATTTCCATTAAATATAATTGTACCTTTTCTCATTTTCTACACACTTTTGTCACGTGTAGACTCCTCCGCTACTTTTCCACAGACGATTTTCTATGTTTCCCCTATAAAAAGGGGCATCATGTGCATTTATTTCTCTTCAATTGCCTTCTTTAATAATGTCAAGCATTTCATCAATTAGTTGTATTCTTCGATTTTGATTTTTCCAAAATCTTGTAGAGGAGTTGTTAGCTTACCTCTCGCTATCCACTCCAGAAAAGTATGTTGTGTGTCGGAGCTTTTACATAACTCTGATTATGGTAGGTCCTCAAACTTTTCTGTTTTCTATGACTAAGTAGGGCAACTTTGGAGGGACTTTTGTGAAGCCTAACAGTTATCTTCAAAAATGTCATGAACTAGAGCAGTCTCTAGACAAATCTTTTTTGTGAGGATAATAGGTTGCTTGACAACTTCCACTCTTATTAGAATGCTCAGAATCATTTTTTTCATGAATACCTTTTCAGTCATAATAGTCAGTCTTTCCTGCATTCCCTTTTAGATAAGCGTCTGACTAAATATCATTCTTCACCATAATTTGCCGATGTGTTAATCCATCAAGCTAGAAGGGGGTATTGATAAGGCTTCAACAGTTGCTTGGATTGCCTTGTCTCTTAAGGCACGTTTAGTTCGAATGCTGACCAAGCTGATGTGGACTGGAAAGATGAATGGACAACTATTTATGAGGATTTGATTCTTGACTAGTCTGGCAGCAGTACTTTCGTCAATGATCTCGCTGATGTTGATCCATAATTATGCTTTTGGAAGTTGTTCCTCACTTCTTCTTCTTCTTCTTTTATGCAACAAGCTATGTTTCTTTTGGTTTATTAGGCTATGGGATCAAGGTGTGTATTCTCTACACTCAAGCTTTTGGCCTGGGTTGGTCTTAGTTAATATTGTTTATGTGTAAGGGCTCCTTTTCTTGTAATATGTGTTGAGCTCAATCCCTAAGCTCTAATATTTTTTGTTGTTTGCTATCCCTTGTCCTCAGGCTAAAGGGCTACTTTGTATGACTTTCTCCTCAGCTTTTGTACGAGCCTTATAATAAAATAATTTACTTCTTTTTTGAGCTTGTCTTTTATTACTGCAAATTGTCTTTTCACTTTTTTGGTCTTTTCATGTTCTTTGCATTTAATGCGTGTAGTTCCATCATTTCAACTTTTGAGGGCTATCTCCATGCTACACGTGGTCAAATCCCATCCTTCCATCAGCTTTGGGTAAACTGATACACTCCATGTGTAAGGTTAAAGTTTACTCTTTTTTCCTTTATATACCCAAGTTTCCTCCTTCCTGTCATTTCTTCTTTTTGTCTTCTTGCTTCAGCACCTTCTTACCTTTAACGTTCTCTACCCTCTTGGTTCTTTAAGCTTTTTATAGATAAATTTTTTTCCTTCTTGTTTTAACCATGATGAGATGCTTTATTATTTTTCTATCTCGAGTAATTGTTGCACTAGGTTTGTCACCTAGTCGTTCTATACTTATGGAATCTTTTCTTCTTTTCATAGTATAGTCTGTAGATTCTCGAATTGTTCCTATCATCTCCTAAAGATTTTATTCCTGTTTTTGTTGCCTAACTTCGTTCTAGGCTTGTTTTTTTCCATTCTACCTATTTACTATCAAATAACGAATCACTTCATACTCCTCCTCACCTAGCTTACTCCAAATGTCTTTCGTATGATGACGAGTTTATTATTTTTTGTACTGAGGTTCAAATCCATCCTTCTACTAATTTATTTGGACTTCTCTATAATATTAAATCATTTGAGTTTGAGGTATTTATTTCACTCCTTGGGCTGGCACTTAGTGTTCTAAAGAAACCCTTTTCTAATAATAATAAGAGTTGGAAAAATAAAATTTTTTATATCAGAAGTCCCCACCCCTGGCTTCCTACGAAATGGTCAACTTTAGTCCCTAATATTAGTTTTTTTAATACCACCATTCCACTAGTTACCTTAGAACTCTTAGTTCAAGCCTTGAACGACTATATCCTTCATCTAAAAATTATTACCAAATGTAGGGTTCTTCACTTCTTCAGTTTGAATTACCATGAGGAGGAGCTCTACACTGATGTTGGTAAGTTTTTTTTTCCATATTAGCCTTTTTTTTCACTCCTCCTATTTATTTTATCTTTTCTCTTATTTATTGTAGACAACATACTGAGGGAGTTGTTCTAATCTGAAATTAGCTAGCAGGATGAAAAGCCTGTTGTCTTGATATTTTAGAAAAGGCATCGTTTGGCTCAAAAGGTAAGTTCGTCTTAAGCTACAGGTTTATCTCGAGCTGATCAGAGGGCCAACCCGCTCTTGCTACAAATAGCTTGTTTGTATCTTAAGCTACCTTACCGCAGTCATTGCTAGCAGTTAGTCTAGCCTAGGAAACTGCTCCGTTTAGGATGGCCTTACCAGCTCAAGTGCGTCCTACTGCAACTTCCCAATCTCCTCCTCACTCCATCAGCATGAGCGAAGACCCTTCTTTTACACCTTTGCAATTCGCCCAGTGACCCCGGCAATCAGTCCCTTCCTCAGCTCCTTTTTTCATAGAAATACTGGACTTCCTGTTCCAAATTTAGCCCTTCTTACTGAGGGGGTCGGCTATTGAAAGTCCTGGATTAGCTTGGGATTTACTTTTGGGGAGTCTAACTTCTTAAGATCGAAACATTACTAATAGGCTGAGAGATGGGGATGTACTAGACAGGTGTATTCAGAACTAGAGCTTGATAAAACTTTTTCCTCTCTCTCTTTCTTCTTCATCTTCTTTCCTTGTCTTAACATTCCTTTCCTTCATTCAGCATTTTATTTACCTTAGCGAAATAGTCTGTCTCCAAGTAGGCCAAGAGCAATAGTGTACTTAGCAGCTCTAAGCCCGAGTTTCTACTCTTGAGTCTGACAAGTCGTCCATCCAATGCCAATGTCATGTTGTTGAGATAAAATGCCATGAAGCTCAGGAATGGGAGAAAATTACTGTTACTAAGGTAGCATCCGTTGAAGCCGAGCTCTAAAGGCTTCACCATAAGAACCGAAGTCTTTCGGAAAGCATTTTCTGTTGTAATGAAATCGACCCATTCTACTGCCCTAACTAAATATCCTCAAACTGTGAGGGGCCAGCTTACCTAGCTAACCACTAGAGGGGCCTAGACTCATTTTGAGCAATTTAACTAGAGGTTAGTTTGTGAGCGACTTAGTACTATCTCCATGTTTTTTACAGCTACCTCTATCACTTGATTGACTTGGATTTCATAGAGAGGCCAAATTTATCTAGAATAGACAAAGTTGTTAGTGCTAATACTATCCTTTAAGAGGGATTTCCAGATTCTTGTAAAGGTCTTTGTGTTAGGACTTGTGTCCCTATTGCCCTGGCGTCTAAGTGTCTACTCCCGAAGTCTAGACCTTGGTTACTGATGTTTATATAAGTGATTTACCCGCTAACCCTGAAGAAGTCCTAATTGGAGATCAACAAATTTAATTGTTAAGAAAAGATTGTCAATTTTTGTATTTCTTAATTAATGCAATGTCACTCTTTTTATAGTTGTTTCTTTATGTGTGTTTGATAACATGGGTGGGTACTAGTAACTTTATTTTTATTCTTATAAGGCTTAGCACAGCTCTCTTAGGTGGGTTTGTTTTGACTCTACCTTTTATTTTAAGACCTAGTTTAGCAATCTTAAGTGGACTTATTCTTCATCCTTTACTATGAAACCTAACTTAGTCCTCCTAAGTAAGCATACTTTAGCTCACTCCTAATGGTGTACCAATCATTTCATCAATCTGATTTTTATGCAAAGAACTTCTTTAAGTTAACTATATTCCACGACTTGGACAATAACTCTCCACTAATCTTTGCTAGCCTATAACTTCCTCTCAGCAACACTTCTTCCACTCAATATGACCCTTTCCATTTTATATCCATCTTTCCTATTGGCTACATGACCTCGACTTTCTCGAGTACTAGATTCCCTTCCTAAAAGGCTATTTTCTTTACACTTTGGTTGAATAGGGTAGTAATTCTTTACTTATATTTTAAATTTCTCAACTGAGACATCACCTTTTTCTCTTCTCCTATCTCTAGTTCTTCACTCATAATTCTCTTATTCTACTCAACGTCATAGTCATAATCTGATCTAATTCTTCTCTAATGTTAGTTGGGATTACCACATCTATCTTGTAAGTTAGGCTGTAAGGGTTTTCTCTCATGGCTATCGAATAATTAGTTTGGTATGCCCACAGTATTCTAGGTAGTTCTTCTACCCAATTACCTCGATCTTCATCTACCATTCATTTTGATTGCCTTGATCATGGTCTTATTTGTAGTTTCTGCTTGGCCATTGGTCTATTGGTGGGCCATTAAACTGAATTGCTATTGCATTTTCTTTTTCCTACACCAATCTTGAATTTTTTTACCTTTAAACTACCTGCGGTTATCAAATTTCAATTCCTTAGGTAGTTATTTTTCCACAAAAATTTCATCACTTCACAACTAATATTTAGGTTAGGGCTTTAGCTTTTACCCATTTCATAAAATAGTTTATAGGCACAATTAAAAACTTCTCTTGCCCTGACACTATAGGGAATGACCCTACTATATCCATGTCCTACTTGGCAAATGGAATTGGACTTACCATGATGTTCATCTATTGTGCCGATCTAGTCACATAACTATCGTGCTTTTATCATTTTTTACACGTCTTGACCATCTTAATAGTATATTCTCTTATTTTAGGCTAGTAGTGCCATGCTCGAATTATCTTCTTGGAAGGCCCTATCCCACTTATATGTCATTCGTAACTTCCTTCATGAATTTTCTTCAACATATAGTATGCTTCCTCTATCCTTGGGCACTTCAGTAATAGATAAGCACATGAATGTTTATACAATTTTTCTCTTATCAATGCAAATTGAACTACTCTATAGTTTGTCTTCTTGTTCATTTGGGCCTCTTTTAGGCAATTGATTATAGTTATTCTCCAATCATCTATATTATCCTATACTTATGCTATCATCTCTACTCTTCCTAACCTAATATCTTGGGTTGAATCTACCTTAGCTGTGCCAGCCAAGCGGGCTTGCTCATTAGCCTTGACATTTTCTTTACTGGGTATTTAATGCAGCTCAAACTTAACTATTACTGTAGCCAACCGTTTGACTTTTTTCAAGTATGTCTTAATGCCTTCCTCTCTGACCTCGAATTCTTCTAAGTATTGTTTAACCACCAATTGAGAATCAGAATAGACTCATGCTCACCTTACACATAGCTCTTCTGCTATCTTTAATCCTAATATTAGTACCTTATACTCTATTTCATTATTTGAAGCTCCTGTTCCTAACCAAAGTGCATATTCTATTCCATTCTCTTTTAAGCTAGTGAGCACCACTCCTACACTACTGTCGACCTATGTGGCTGAGCTATCAATATATATAGTCCAAATTAGTGGGTTTTTTTTCCTATAATTCTACTATAACGTCAGCCAAGGCTTGTCGTTTGACTAATTTCCTTAGCTCATATGTAATATCAAATTTTCTTAATTGCATTGCCCATTTTACAATTCTTGTTGTTGCCTCACTTCTTTGCATCATGCTTGATAGGATGTTTGTTACGACAGTAATAGGATGTCTTAGGACATAGGCTCGTAGTCTTCAAGCAACACTCACTAGTGCTAAGATAATCTTTTCAATCTCTGAGTACCTTTATTCAGTTTCTTGTAGCATGTTGTTCACATAGTATACTTGTTACTGGGCTCTTTGCACTTTTTTACCAATATTGAGCTTACTACTTCCTTGGATATTGCTAAATATACATATAACATTTTCCCTCCTTTGGGCTTAGTTAGCAATAGCAACTAGCAAGATGGATTTTCAACTGTTGAAAAGATTCTTCACATTGGTTTGTCCACTCAAAATTTTTCAATTTTCTCAACAACTATAGGAAAGGTGAGTTCCTATCCCCAGGTCAAGAAATAAGGTGTCCAAGGGTTGCCAAACACCAATCTAATTTTTAGACTTGTTTTATATTTTTAGGTGAAGATATGTTCTATATTGCTTCCACTTTTTCAAGGTTGACTTCAATTCCTTTTTGCGTAACCACATATAAGAGGAACCTCTTTTTACTTATTCCAGAGGCACATTTAGTGGGGTTAAGCTTTAGCCCAAACCTTTGTAACATTTTGGAAAGTCTTTTGCAAATCTTTGACATGTCCCATCGTTTAGACAAACTTTACTAATATATCATCTACATAGACTTCTATGTTTCTTCTTGTCTGTTATTTGAAAACTTTATCCACTAACCTTTAATATGTTGCTCTGGTATTTTTCAGTGCAAATAGCATTGCTTTATAGTAATATGTTCTAAAGGGGTTATGAATTTACTTTACTCCAATCCTCTTTTGCTAGTGGTATTTGGTGATATCCTTAATAAGCATCCATCATAGTCAGTAACTTTTATCTTGCTGTGGCATCTACCAATTGGTTTATTCTAGACAAAGGATAATAACCTTTGAAGCATGCCTTATTTAGATGTCTGAAATCTATACTATTAGTAATGTGTCATCTAATGCCAAATTATCAATGAAGGATATATTGAGGGATATTGGTTGTAAATATTATTATTATAATTTGACAAAATATTTTGGCAGTGATTTTATGCATGTAAATTTTGAATGGCGTAAAGTATTGCATGTACCCATATGATAATGTTAAGAAGTCTTATTTATAAGAAGTTATGAATATGGACATAAGGCTATCTTAATACACAATCACTAAAACTTAATTATGAGTCATAGATATTTTAAAGGATGTTAGAGAGTAAGTACGACTTATACACCATATATTCGTACGGTGAGTGCCATGTTGTTCGGTATTAGATATTGAGAATATATGTGTGTAGATTTGTTATTGAAGAATGAGCATTCGGACATTGATTGGCAGAACGAAGTAAACACATGGAGTTTACTTTTTGTTGTTAATGTCTTACTTCGTGATCGTGTTAAGTGTGTGTAGACCTTAGACCTGAGATGACATAGTTCTTACATACATGATGGTCAATGTGTAATGAGAGAATTAAGGACTAATATCTATCTTAGTATAGAAAAGGATTATGAGCTCGAAGTGCTATTGTCCAAGTGCGTATAGAGACATGCGTGCGTTTAATAAGAGATTTGTCTCTTTACAAGTGAGCAATGCGTTTGTCCTATGCGATTGATATTCTATGAGATGGAAATCTTTGGCCAAAGTAGTGTTTGATCAGAAAAGAATTTCTAATAGAAACATTAGACTCATGGAGAAACAGCAATTGGTCATATGACTGAATTTATGAGTTTGACTAAATCCATTAGTCTCACTCGATTGGAACAAAGTAAGATAAAAAGTTTATACTGTATGGTATTCACGATCGAGAGGGTTCATTGTGGTCTACTCACTTCACTTTAAATGAGCTACGATATGGGTCATAAGCTAAACGTTATTCATATCTTTCGAACTATGCTTGTTATTAACCAAATATGAACCTAGAGAGTGACATACTTAAAAACGAGATGATGGCTTGAGGCAATTGTAAGATAGTGATCATAAGGCTTGAAAAGACTTGTGGATAAAGTTTGAGAAGTCTCATGGAAAATTTAATTTGATTGCACTTAAATTGGATCAAATTAGAATAATTTGTTCCTCATTATGTTTGTTAGTAATAAAACCCTTACTTAGAAACATGATGAGCATTTACTTTAATCAATGAGATCAATTAATTAAAGAGACAAGGCACCAGAGAATTTTTCTGTACCTATTATATTTGTTAATAATAGAGATTATTAATTAGAAACATAATAGACCTTCAATTTAATTAATAAGATTAATTAAATTGAAGAAAATAATTCCAATGTGTTTTAATTATTAATTAGATTAATAATTAAAGGTAGATAGACTTGGGATAATTTTAAAGTTTATATGAAAGCCCATGAAGCCCGTTTCACAAACTTTAGAAATCCTAGTGTAAATAGTATTGTGCCTTAAGAATAAATTAGTTAGAAGAGTTTCAAAAGTACTGTTCACATGAACAATAACCTAGCAGCACTATTCACCATTCACCACTTGCACATAAGAAAAAATTAATTTATAGTTTACTCAATTTTCTCTTAAGAAATATTCCAACCGCAAGAATTAAGGGATTTCATGCAGGAGTTCGTGTGGTTTTAGTGTGTTTTGTGAATTATAGATAGAAAACTATAGTATTTATTTCCAAATAATCATCCATACAATTAGCCCAAAGTTATGTTTATGCGTTTTATGCAATGAAAGCGGATTGAGTTGGGATTTTACTTATTCAGCCGTGTTCTTAGGTTGTTTTGTAATTAAATTTTGAAAATTTTGGCATCCCAGAAACCAAACATATACACATCCTCCATCTCCCTCCATGTATTGGCACTATCATCATGTTGAACAACCATTCAAGGTATTTGATTTCAGTTATGTGCCTAGCTTCCAAAAGCTTCGTTACTTCTTCTTGTATAGCTTGCCTCTTTTCTGCACTAAACTTCCTTAATTTCTACCTTATGGGTTTTTTTTTTCTCCTTATCCACATTCAATCAGTGTTCCATCACAATCGGGGATATTCCCCATAGTTCATGCAAATAACCAGCAAACACATCAGCATTTTTCTAAGTGATTGAACTAATTCTTCTCTTAGGGCTTTTGAAAGCATCGTTCCTCATCTAGTGCTTATCCTCTTTTTTGGACAAAATTCTTTTAATAGTTGTTCCCTTGATTATCCAACTGCTTTACCATCCTCTTGAGCTTCGTATTGCTTGTCACTTACTTCTTAAATTGATTCTATATAACATTTTCTTGACTTATTTGATCCCCTTTCATCAATCCTATTTCTTCTTCTGTAGGAAATTTTATAACCAAATGATATATACAAGCTACAGCCTCAAATTCAGCTATCATTGATCTTTTTAAGATAACATTGTAGGCTAGCGTCACAGCAACCACCAAGAATGGGATAGTCCTTATTTTCCTTATATCCCTCTATCAAATCATCACAAGCAAGGCAATTTTTCCATGTAGTTATGCCATCTCTCCTATAAAGGCAAATAATGCACTCTTTATTGGCTCTAAAATGGTTTTATTTATGCTTATTTTCTCAAATACTTGTACTGATAAGATGTTAACTAAGCTACCCTCGTCTACTAAACACAAGCTACGTTTTACCAAGTTATATCAACAGTTATCACTGATGTGTCTTGATGCGGGGTGATTACTCTTTCTAAATCTCAGGGCCTAAAACTTAGTTTGGCTTCCCTTCCTCTTCTCGCTACTTTGCATGACCACTATCTTTCTTTTCCTTAACTTACTCCTTGAATCCCCTCCGAATATTATATTTATAAAACCCTTTTTTAACATCTCCTTCAGTGTTTTGGCTCTATCTTTCCCTTGCTTGCACTTCTTAGTAAATTTCTACTCTTTGTTGACTTATAGGAGAATAAAATTAAAGAGTTTGTGCTTTCCTAAAGCGTCTGATGTTGGTGATGATGGTCTTATCTTCTTTGACATTTGTATATACCTCTTGCCTTTTAGTCTTTTCTTCCAAGCTTCCTCTATATTAATATATTTCTCTGTCTTAGCCAAGGATTCGTTAAAATCCTTAGTTGGCTTTTTAGCCAAAGATCTAAAAAAACTCCCCTTCTTTTAATTCCTAAGCAAAAGCACTAGCTAAACCTCTAGCGTAACTAAAGGGATCTCTAAGGTTGTCCTGGAGAATTGCTTTACATATTCCTTTAGGGCTTTATCATTTTCTTGTCTCATGTTGAACAATAATATCAGAGTTTATTCATATATTTTGCAACTAGCAAATTGGTATAAAAATAATGAAGCGAAATCATCAAAATTATATATTATTCCTGTCGGTAGTTAATTAAACCTCCTTTGTGCTAACTCCTCTAATGTGGTTAAGAAGACCCTACACTTGATCACTTCAAAATATTGATATAAGAGGGTCTGATGTCAAAATTTTGCTAAATGCTTTGTTGGATTAGAAGTCCTGTTATATTTAGGGATATTTACCGACCTAAAGTTTTTTAGGTAAGAGGTCCCTCATGCTTCTTCTGTAAATGGGAGGCTTTTCTTAGGTCTTATTTAAGTTCTCTCCATCTCTTTTAGCTGCTGATATATGCTAGTATCTTCCTTTCTATTTCATACGACATAGTACCTTCCATGCTCTTTTTAACTTTTTTAGTACTACTAGCCATAGTTAAGCGGTCACCCTCATCTTTGGCTTTTCTCTTTCCCCCTCCTTGCTGCTTTCTAAAGGTCAAAGTCATTGTTGCGTCTATTATCTTGTTGAGCTGTCCTGGTGTTATCTAAATTAGCTTGGATGTTTTGTACCCAAGCTCCTGAAATCTTAATGCTTTTACTGGTGGTGCTTTTGAAAACGGTGTATCATCTCGTTGCTCCTCATTCCATATAGAAGTTCTCGCCTCCTCTGCATCCATCAAAACCTCTTAGCTTCGTTCCCACAGGCAGTGCTAATGATGACTTTGCAAATGATGTCAGCCTTCTCTCTACCTTTATACTATTTGTTATTTCTTTTTAACTTGTCTATTAACTCTGCAAGGTTGATAATTTATACAATAGGAATTCAATACAACAGTTATGCATATCTTAGAAATCTAAGAGGCCATACTTCTATTTTCATAAGTTACACAATTCAAATTTTAGGCGATATTCTCAATAGATATGATTGTACATTTTCTCATTTTCTATACGCTTCTGTCACGTCTAGACTCCTACAATTTTAAATTTTATGTGTATAGATTGTCAATAGTAGTTAATAGTGTGAGAAGTGTTAATCCATGTTTTCAAAACTGGCTCGAATTAGCCAAGAACCAATCGGTTCTACTATTCAATCACACTCAAAAAATCGATCATCATTTAAATCGGTGTGAATCAGTCAAATTGGTCAAAAATGGATCAAAATTGGGTTGAATGAGTCAACCTGGTCAAAAACCAGCTTTCCCTATTTTTATTAATAAAAATTTTAAAAACAGAAATTAATGTTTTAATTAAATAAAAATATATAAAATATTTTTATATCTACTTAGAATTTCATTTTTACCTCCAAAATAATTTATTATTAAATAAAATTTTCAGTAACTATTTTTTTTACTTGTACTTATTTTTATAATTTCTAACTTTATAGTTTTCTAATTAAGTTATTAAAATTTTAAATATTGTATCTTGAAATTTAAAATTTTCAATAAATGGTGTTGTTTTCATTTTCCAAAATTCATTCTTCAATATTTACATTTTGATTTGAATTTAATTTAGTTTTTTTTATATTTCTATAATATTTGATATTTATTGAATTATTAATTTTTTTATTACATATAAAACTTATAATTTGATATATCAATTGATGGATATGAAATAATTTTATAATATTATTGCAATATTATTATATGTATATAAATATATTATATATAATTTAAAATAATTAATTTTTTAAAAACAGAATCGATCAGATTATGATCTAGTCACTCAATTTGTGGCTTGTCCGATTTTAAAAATATTGGTGTCGATGGCTCGATGCTTTTCTTTGCTCGCTTTGTTGGCATTTATCCCTTGCTTGCTCGAATCACAACGAATATAAGGTGAGACGAAGAACCGACCCACCAAACAGATTCAGTGGGGTCCATCCTCTTTAACATTTGGCTCACGTGTCACTACTTTTTTACTTTTTTTCCTTTTCCTTTCGTTTCAAAATGCCAACACGCCATTTGCCATTGCCTCGCCTCCGAATTCCTCCTCACCTGCACTGCTTACCACTCGCACCAACCCATCCCTCCCGCTCTCTATTTCTCACCTGTACGCGGAGCGGCTCCCCAGATGAGCATCACACACTCAATCACCTTCACAAGCCCCAACCCTACCGCTTCTTCTTCTATGGCGCTCACTTATGTTCAGTCGCCTTCGCTAGGGTTTCAACCTTTGTTCAGACACGCTACCCATCGCCAGCTATCAATTACGGTGCTTCCCAGACTGTTGTCCCTCAATTTGAGGCAGAGACGTGTGAGCAGCCGCTCTGTCTTCTCGTTTGCCGCCTCACACGAGGAATCGGTAAGGGCACGCTTAATAGTTTTCACTGTATCACGGTATTTTTTTCCCCTTTATTTTGCTTCAGTTTGGGTTAAATTTTGTGCTTTGCTCAAAAGACTGGGTGTTTGATTTTCTCACTTGTACAGAAGACAGGAAATTTTAGGTGGCGTTTGGTTCGTTTTTTAGAATTGGAATGCGATTCGGAGTCATTCCTCTTGTGCTTGGAATTGAATCTTTTATTCCAATACATTTTTGGTTCAATACTGGATATGTATCATTACTATTACTATAATTGATATTTCTATAGTTAACTCTTTTGACATGGATATGAAAAAATGTGAAGATTTAGTATAAATATAAATAATTGAAAAGAAATCCTGCATGTGTAAATTATTTATAAATTCTATCTTTACATTAATTATAATATATTGTAAACTTGTTAAAATTTTAATATTAAAAATATATACAAAATTAAAGTAGTATGTGAAATTTAAAAAAAAATATAATAAATATTTAAAAGAGAAAATATTAGAAGCAATTAATGTTATACATTAATAGAATAAGAGAAAAAAGAAAAAATTCGTTACTCTAAAGCCTTTATGTATGATATAATAATCTAAATAGTATTGATGAAAAACTTTAAAAAAATAATAAGAGTGATAAATAGAAGTGAAATAGAGTATATAGAATAAATAAAAAGGGATAAAAATATATTATAAGATAAGAGGAGAAATAAAAAAAAAGTTAAAAATAAAATAAGGTTAGTTTAAGAAGAGCAACTGAAGGGTATAGAACAAATAAAAGAAAAAGAAATAAAATGTATTTAAAAGATGGAAGAGTAGAAATTAAGAGTTCTTTTAAATGAGGCTAATTTAATAATTTTATATTTGCAAAAAGTCCTCCTCAATTTTAATTATAGTGTATGTATGTGTGTATATATATGCTACATATTTAGATTAATTCCCATAATTCTTGTTTGAATTAATGCTATGGGAATCATATTTAGATATGATTCCCATAGCATTAATTGAAACAAGAATTATGGGAATTATTCCAATTCCCAATTCCAAAACCTTCTTACCAGATGCTATGTTAGTCATGTATTTTGGAGTATCTTTGTTCACAATGGTAGTTTCCATGGACTTTCCGCTTGATCTTACTCTGTTGATTAGTTTTTTTATCCTGTGAAAATATAAATCAACGATATGGAAATGAGTAATTATAATAATAAAACCATGAATGATAAGTGAATGAGTGATTAATATAGCAATGCTACAGATAGATGATGTATCAGCGGTAACAAGTAAAAGGAAAAGTTTGTGTTTATATGCATTTGGAATTTGGTTCACAAATATAAACCATGATGTACATACTGAAATATACATTTAAAATCCTGAAGGTAAAATGTATTAAATTTTTTGGATGGAAATTGGGGCTCAACGAATTTGTCTATGTGTGCATATAAACCTGGCATTTTTCACCCTTCATTTGTTTTTGGTGGGTGTGGGAGTTGATGAATGCATTTGGCTGGTAGAATTTTACCATGATAATGGTTCCTCAATGTGGCAGACTCTTGAACCCTTTTTTTTGAATTGGCTTCTTTGCATCTGATAACTCCATTTGCTTTGCAATTGTAAATGGCTCTAATGAGTTCACCTTCATATACTGTGCCCGTGAAAATTGAATATCTTATTTCGCAGAACTGTATGGAGTTAGAATGTTGTTATATTCTGTTTTAGATTAGGTGAATGAAGATGCATTTTGAATGCTTTATTGCAGTACAGAGTGGTCAATTGATTTGTACTCGTTAGGCATCTTAACTCATTCTATGGTATTTCCTTTTAAATATTTGAAGATAATTTTGTTGTGAATTGTTTTTCAGAAGGCCTCAGATATTGATATAGAAAACGAAAAGGAGGATCTTAAAGTTGGGTCTCAAGAATCACAAGAAGCATGGCAGCAGACACTTACATCTTTTAAAGAACAAGCCTTAAAAATGCAGAGCCTATCAAAGGAAGCTTATGAAGTGTATTCTGAAAAGGCTATCATCATTCTTAAAGACACTTCTGAAAAATTGAAAATTCAAGCAGAAAAGGCAAGACAGGATTTGAGTGTGATTGCAGAAGAAATTGCTGAAGAGAGTAAAGAATACTTGGCCACAGCAGCTGAAAATTCCCCTGAACCAGTGAAGGATATTGTTGAAACTTTTGCAGCCTCCCCTGATGAGTTCACTGATGTGTCCAAAGTGCGGGACTTCTATGTTGGAATACCTTATGGTATGGATATTGGGCTAGAATTGCTTGCATGCAGTTGTTCCTTTTGTATTGATTATGCTTTGCTTCAGTCGAAGAGTCATGGCTGAAGAATTTTGTTTTCTCAGGTGCGCTTCTTTCAGTTGGAGGCTTTGTTTCATTTATGCTCACTGGAAGCATCCCCGCCATCCGATTTGGTATTATACTTGGTGGCACTCTTTTGGCCCTAGGTATATCAAGTTTGAGATCATGGAAAAAGGGGGAGACCTCACCGTTGGTCCTGAAAGGGCAGACAGGTTTGTTTTTTACTGTGACTTGAATCAACTAATACTCTTCACTATATGGCTATTTGCTGTATGAAAGTATGTGTCAAGCACTTTCATTGTCCAAGAATGAATCATGTTATTTGTATCAAAATGCTTCTGAATCCTTACTATACATTATGCAGACCATTGAAGTTCAAATTGGTACTTCAAATGCTGGATGTTTGTGCAACGTGTGTTCTAGTCTTGTAGATCTCACTTGTCAATAAGTAGTGCAATGGCTCATCTCATGCTTTTATGCTTATGTTACAATGTTTATCAAGAGCAGTTTTTATCAACGAATGTTAGTGAAAGTATCAGTTAAATCCATATTTTACAAGAAGCCATGAATTGGTGCTGTCATCTCTAGGAGAGCACTTATTACATCCTGATCAAGTAGGTAATATTGAACTCCTGATACTGTGTAAATTGCTTAAAAGAATTACTTGGACATGCAAGAAAGCTTTTTTTGAGTCGGTTAACCCATTCAACCTTTTCTTCAAAGGTCCATGGGACTTGTGAATATTTGACTTAAATTATGTAAATATGTCAATTCTCAGTTTTATTAATGAATACAAAGAACTACAGCCAGATGCATTATCTATTCTATCATGTGGCGTTGCAAGCTGAGGTGTATCGAATTAAATTCTCAGTTACCTGAGTGAGGTGCATTTCTAATATTGGAAAATTATAGATTTGCTATGTATTTTATCTGGACTTGCTTCTGTCTTTGCAGTAATTGCTGCCTTCTTGTTTCTTAGAGAAATGCGCTTGCTGTCTAGGGTAAGATCAGTTCTACCTGAGTTCCAGAAATGAATTACGCACCTTCTTTCTGATAGTATGCCTTTTGTGTTACCTTGCAGCGGCCATTTATTGCCAATTTCATCGCAACCCTCATCAGGTTTCAATTTCTCCAAAATCTATTTTTTTAACAAGCCAATCATTTTGTTTCCTTGTTTAATAATTTTAATAGCTTTATCCACTGCTTTCTGACGCATCTATGTTTGCATTGGCAACATAAAAGATCATTTTCGACAGAAGTAATGTTGAAAGTGTGCTTTCTGTTTAAAGCTAGATGTAGTATAGCGGAATTGGGACATTTCATTAATCCTAAAAAGAGGAAGAACTAATTGGAGGAATTTTTGTAAGAAGAAATGAGATGTTCAAGAGTCATTTAGAGCCAGCCATAGTAAAAACAAACACCAACTATTAATGAAGTTAAATAGATCTGTGTTAAAAAGAATTTTAGAAAAAAGGTTGAAGGTATAATATTATAACCGAAAAACCACAATTGTAAAACTTGTACAAGTGTTGGATGAACAAATGGATTGGAATTCTTTCTGCTGCAAGCCTCTTGCCCGTGTTGTTAGTCAAATGCGGCAAAAATGACTCTTAACTAGCTCTCAGACGGATATTATCTGTGTTGTGCAGTGGTGGAGTGGTTGCATTCTATCTCTACAGGATCGTTAGAGATAGAGGGCACTCAGGGGGGTCCCATCTGAAAGCAGAGCCAGAAAATTAATCCTCCTTGTGCTGATGTAAGTTGGCATTGGACGTGAGACACCATATTTTTTTCCTCAAGCAGTGATGTATAATAATGCTACAGTTTTATGTCAGGCGTCATACTCAGGTGTTCCGGGAGTTAGAACCATCAAGAAATGAATTTGCCGGATTTGCGTGATTCAATGAAAGGAAAAGACTTCTGGTGTTACTCGTTTTGCTGCTGGTAGGGGATCGAAGTTCTGTCGCAATAAATTCAACCTCTCTCTCTGCCTCTCTCCCGTGCATGGTTAAAGTTGTCATATTTGTTCTGCAGTTACAACAATAAGCTTCCCGGGACTATAGTGCTAGATGTAACACTTTCCAAATCAATTTGGTTGCTTTTATCAGTGTGCATTTATGAATTAGGACAGATCTGTGTTCTTCACTTTTGCCTTCATCCGCTAATTATCAGTTTGGTTGAAAATTTGCCTTCATCCATGAATTATCGATTTAGTTCCACATTGAAGTTAACATAAATAATGATCATCCATGTGTTCCACCTGCTCGAAACACTGAACTATTAAAGCGAATTCTAACTTTATATCATCAGAATTGGCTACAACATTTCCCAACCAGCAACTTATTAGTTTTCAATACAAGCAGCGCTGCGCAGAGAGTTGATGGCTAGGACAATACCAAATTTATCTTCGCACGCTTAACATCGCACCATGCAAAGCAATCGTTTAGCTACTTGGGGGGTTTGCACGAAGATTCATGTTCTGTCATCCAATATTAACATCGAAGATGAAGCATACATCCACCTCAATGCCAATGGAAAATTTCCCAAATCATTGAGCAGCCACACCCAACATGTACATAAATAGATGTAGTAGATCGCCCTGCGAAAGCAAGCCTAAGTTCACGAGGATAAAGTAACTTTGGATGTGCAGGGCAGGACCGCTGCAAATGCCACGCAACCAAATAAATCGCTGGCAATGCAGACTACTTTAGATTTCCTTTTGCTATCAAGCATACCCTTGTGTAATGTGATTTGGCACGTCCCCTTGATTGTCCAATGGCATGTACTGCGCCATGATCGCCCGGATCTCTGAGTCCATGTATCTCTGCGTAAAAATATCATCATTGCAACAATTAGCAATATCCAGATCATGGTGTTGGCGATCATCACATTATTTGGGTCATTCCGTTAACTTCTATGTCATTCAACAAAATAATAACAACAATAAGCACAATAACACTACTTAAAAAAACATATCAACAATAGAAAGAAACCCAGCCATGCAATTTCTCACCTGAAATTAACGCACTAATAAGAACACTGGAAGAATGAAAATCTGATTTATGTGAATTCACAGTATTCAAGAATAAGTGAACGCCTAAGCAAAACTTCAAACTAGGCAATACTAAATGCGATTGATTCAGCCAATACCATTTTCATCTACAAACATAACAGCAGACAAATTTGAACTATTCAAACCTTCTGAAAATTTAAATTCTGTAAATTTATGATATCAGAAAAGGAACACCAAATTAGTCTTCAAACTACAGTAGTAAACACAATAAATTCACTCTATAGTTTTTTTTATTCACACTCATAACAGCAACCAAAATTTAAGATGTTTATACCTTTTGCAATTCAAAACCATGATTTAAACAGGACAATAAAAGGTTCAAATCCCACATTAAAACAAATTTGAGGCATACCCGGATCCTGTACTTGTACAGAGCATATCCTGCAACTCCAGCTACAGCCAAGCTGAGAATCACCACCCAAACAAAGCTCCAGCTATAACTTGTACTAGCATCTGTACCTGCATGAACAAATAAAGAGTTAACAGAATCTTGTAAAGGTGTAACACAATCATTTCCATGTATAAGATACATTATAAATAGCCACAATTTGTTTCAACCCTTCAAATTCAGATATCCAAATAATAATCTACTCTCTGCAAATACAGAAAGAAAGTGAATGATAATATTATAAAAAGGAAGATCCTCCACTGGCAGCAACACAAATTATAACCATGTGAGCCTGTAAGATTCTTTACCATAACACGTCATCACTATTAGTTTGGGCATGCCTTTCAAGTTTGGTTCTCAAATGAATTGACAATTTTAAAGCATTTGCTACTATATTTCTAAAAATTTATTAAATAAGAAATTGCTTATACTTACCTATGCAGGTGTTGTGTTCATGTATGTACAGTAAGTTGCTATGGCAACTGCATTCATAACTTCCCCAAGTGTTCTTGCATTTGCACCCTGGACACTGGCAAGCCAGCTTTTCCTCGCATTCATCAATATCTTAGGCCATCCAAGTTAGATAACCAAGTCAGTTGCATAATCTATTGCAAAAGTATCCCATCAATCCATCACAAAATGCTTGACTTGTCACGTTACCTTCACAGCTATTAACTCCATCGCCACTGAACCCAGGCGGACACTTGCAGCCTTTTGTGTGGTCATCCTGAAATATACCAATCAAGGACATCTAAATTTTTCAGCACAATGAAAATAATAATACCTGGATAAAAATATACTAAAGGAACGTGAGTGGTATCTGAGATCCCATGGAGGAAAATGAGACATGCAGTTTGAGGTCATAAGTCAGCCAACTCACAACGCATGAAGAATATGTTCTGCCATCCTTTGTTCCCTTCCAACAGCCTCCATTATTAATTTGGCACCTTAATGAACCAGAAGCTGTCAGACCAAGGGGGCAGTATGAGAAATACAAGCTTCGATGAGAAGTCAGTAAAAGAAACTATTAAACCAATTTGAGAAGGGGAATATTAAAATTTCATTTAATCTCATAGGTATGATAAATTTCTGGTCCTTATTGAAATTCAAAGGAAATTTCTAGAAGATAATGAAACTAAATCTCAGAGATAATGTCCCAATACTTCAAAGTGGTTGTGGGGGTGGCAGCTGTGATTTTACCTTCACAATGAGTATAGCCATCACCAATAAATTTCACACCCTGCACAATAGGGCACTCACACACCCTCCCCCGAAAGGTATCCTGTACAAATCATTACCCAGATCAGATAAAATTTAGCAGCCAAATTTAAAGTGAACTGTAAAATGAAAAGGATACCCTGCAAGCAGTAATGTTAGACTTCTTATCCTGCCAGCATCCACCATTGTTCTCCAAACACTCATTTGTTTCCACATCTGTCCCCAAAAACACAAAAATTGCAAATTGAGCTGTTAAGACAAATAAGTACGTGTGAGGTGAGGGGTATATTTTATGATTAGCAAGAATGGTTTAAGAAGTTAATTTTTAATTAAAAAAAAAAACCTGATATTCAAAGAGTTTCCACAATGAAGGAGAAGAAACAATGACCTCTAGTCAAACAAATAGCAGGTTCTGTAGTCTCCTGGAAAGCTGAACAGATTGCCTTAAGAACTACTCCCTTGTCAAGCTTACCTGAAAAATAAAGTAATTGCAGGAAGATCCTGTAACCTTATGCTATTAATCTTGATGCAAGTGGGAGCATCCCCAAAGTTATTTACCTCGATATTGTCTATTGTTCACAACAAGTGTCGGCAGGATAGTGACGTCTCCCCGTGAGTCCTTTCCTATCTGAGAATAACTTGCACACTCAGTTCATAATTCTAATAGAGCTCACTCCAATATCCACCAAAGCAAGGGCCATTAAGACTATCAAACCTGCGCTTCCTGTTCTGCTTTTAGAATTGGGTTGTCAACATCTGCTTCGGTGTCTCCAATGCACTTGTCTATCTTCGGAATGTCAACTCCTGCAAGGTACCAATGGTTAAAGAGCAAGTACCACATCTGTGTAATGGAAAAGAAATAAGTAAACTAAACAGTAAGATAAGTAAAAAAGTTTCAAAAAGTGAAATAAGTACGTAATGTATAAACAAAGAAAAACTAAAGCAAAGACTGTAAAAACCATACACAGACAGGGGGTAAGAGAAAAGCCTGAACAGAGCAAGGCACATAGAACCAGTTCCATATCTAGAAAACTTCACCCTTTATTTGGTTCAACGACATTGATGAGGAAAGGGAAATAAGCCAAAAAACACAAAATCACTAATTTGTTGGGTTGTCTAAGGAAACTAAAAAAAGATAAAAGGAACTAAGGGAAAGGAGATAATAGATGCATCAGAGGAGAAAGTGCCAACTCGGCCTTTCTCCCATTTTGTGAGGGTGAGGGGTTTTCCTCTTACAATATAAACCGAACTTGTCTTTTCCTTCGTATGTTCCCCAGCAACTAAATAACCAAAATTGTTTTCCCCTAACAAATTTCTTTTCCTTTACCATGTTAGTCTCCACTAGATTCAAAACCATGATCAAATGCATAACCATCTAAAAATCAGTGAAAACCTGCTTATTGTCTACACCAAGGCACACACATGATCAAATAAATACCATTAAAGCATATGAGCTACTCCACAACATCAATAGGACAATAAAGCAGAATAACCAACATGGGACATGCACAAAAAACATTCTGTGCTAGAAACAAAAGCAGCTGTAAAGTTACTTTAACCTCTTTGCAGAACCCCCCAATATCAAAAAATCACATCCTTGAAAACAGAAACCAAGATCTTTATCAGTCAAATAAGATGCAGAAAAAGAACATGACCTACCAAATGATTTTATTACTTGATCTGCACACTCTTTTGTATATTTCTTCTCTTTCATTGGGCAGCGAATTGAAAAATCTGTCACATAATCCCACCATTGCCAGGGTTTGCCACTCTCATTGGCTACCTTAAAGAAGCAGGCTTGGCGTAGATTTTGCACAACCACATCCTTCCCATCATATCCTCTGCTGAAATCCTGCTCAGGATCAGGTGCACAATACCTCCCATGGTTGATGCACTGTGACTTGCACTGTTTACTTAGTTTAAAAGCCTCGGGACAGTACCAAGTTATGTAATGTGGAGTGAACTGAGTGTAGCCTTTCCGCTCAAGTATCTGAGCAGCTCCTTTGAAATTTCTGACAAAATCTAACTGGCTTTCACACTTGGGACCACACTCGTCATTACTATTTGTCCAGAACTCATACTCAACCCGATCATCAGGATGTGGAAGAGCTTCCCTCCAATCAAGACTTATGCTGACCATTTCTCCTTTAGATAATTCTTTTTTTATTTTGTCCCCAAGATCCTTGCTGATGAGTGCTGAGGGGATACTTATTTTCTGCAAATAATCTGCCTTCGCATTCTCTTCCTCAGGGGTATCCATTGTTATAAGAGGCTCAACCCTGTCATCTGCCACAAGAATAGCAGCGGCTCCTCCATTCTGGGCATTCCATGCCTTCAATGTAAAATAGCAATCTGCCCAGACACGTATGAAAAAGATAAGTCCCCAAGTAGTGCTGGTCAAAAATTACATTTTAGAATGTTTCATTCAATAACCAATCGTAATTGGCTGAGAATTCAAGAAAGCATTCTTGCATATGGTCGAATAAAACCAAAGTCGTGCAAAGTTTAAAATTAACCGATTCACACTCCAGGAGGAACACAATGGATGATTGAGGTAAAGAGAGATGCAAATGAATAAAGGACTTCAGATTTCAAAATTCGAATTTCACTCAGCTAGACATAAATGTTTGATGACCAGTCTTTCATATTGTCTTTTGGGTATTCCATTCAAACAAGTCATTTAGAAATTCTATTGTGAAGCCCTGATTAGCTATGCAATAGCAAAGCTTTGGTGAGCAATAGAAATCTTTCATACCCTTTACAATAAAAACTATGACACCAGCAACCTCTCAATCTAACATAATAAATTAGCGAATAAGAGCATAATGGTGATTAAAAAAAAAAAAGGTTGGCTAACAATCCGATAAGCCACAAACTGGAAAAGTTACCCCCTCTGTCAGCAAGAAGGAAGATTGGAATGCCTCCACGCTTGTTCTTTAAGGAAACATCATCATCTTGAAAACTCTTGCATGCCTTTTGATTGGATTTGGGGTAGAAGACATACCCAACCATTGTTCCTCCATACTCAGGAATCCCAAAATTCCCAATTGCAGATTCATGAGCACCTTTCAACGAGTCTGGTGATTTTATCTTCAAACTATTCTTCTCTACTACAAATCTTCCCGAACAAGTACCGGACAGAACAAACGAAATACAGACCAAAAGACCAAAACTTTCCCTCATACTCTTCCCACTACCCCCCACTTCCCTTCTATCAGAGTACAAATCCGAAGCGAACACCCTGAAACCAGATCAAAATAATTAAGAAGGAACCCAACTTTCGAAAACTTAAAACCTTCGCACGAAGAGAGAACAATTCTTACCAAAGCTATAGTGACAAAGCGGATTATTTAATCCGAAAGTACACGAGTTCCGAGACCTACAGAGGCCATCATCGAGTGAAAAAAGATCATAATCTCTTTGTATCCTCACTAATTCTACAAACAAAGAAAATTATAAACGCGGAGGAAATAAATGCTGGAGTCGAGCAGAAGAAAACAAAAAACCAACATTTCACTTGTAACCTTATGAAAGAGTAATTAACTACGTTCCCCGTACGCAGAGATTCGTGATTTTTTGGGTATGTATAATATATATTTAGTATATTTGATTTCATTTTATCTCTTAAAGCACATGCCGTTCAATCGCTATACATTCTAAATTTTGTTTCTTTCTCTGTATTTTTTATACAATTAAATTAAAAAAAATAAACGCATTAAAAACAAGGGGAAAAAAAAAAACCTAAACAAACATAACCATTTTTTTTCAATAACAATGATTAAAGGCCTACAGCACAAGCTTGTATTTTGGACCTGTTTTCCTGAAGTGCATCTAAATCCAAGGAACTGGAAGTTTGATCGGGTTTGTTTTTTTTTGAAAAAAATATGTATTATTACTGTATATTTTGGATAATGGGAGCTGATCAAGTCCTAACAGTTAACCTGCAAGTAATGACTTTTTAACTACCATTTCAATTTAGAGATGTTGAGTTTAAATCTTAGAAGTGTGTGTGAGCGTAGAACTTACAAGAAAATGAAAGTTAATACGCACTTGTTAATTAATATTTATTTTATTCTGATAGTGATAGGGAAGGCATACAGTAGTGGGTCTTTTTCTTTTGGAAAAATATTACGTATTAGAGCTAGTTTTGTTTTACGCCGAAGATGGGGTCCACAAATGTCGCATTTGTGTTTTGGGTGTAGTGGTGGGCCCAATGGGTTTGACAAGTCCAAGAAATAAGAAGGGTATTGGGCTTCTCTAGGGCTGAGGATGGGTAGACCACAATGAATCGTTCCTCACCATTATGAATTGTTACTTTGAGGGGTATAGCCGCGGTAAAGGAAGGATTCGGTGATTGTTTGGGGTTTAGAGAGGGGAGGGGGACAAAAGACAAAAACGCCTGAATCATCACGAAGAAAAATTACAGAAAAGATGGAGGAATCAATGGACTCTTTTGGATTCATCGATCAATGTACAGAGGGGGGGGGGGGGGTCCGCAACTTGTTTTATGGGACCTTGTCAATGGGCATGTGAAAAAACATCCGAATGCCGGCAATCCTAATCTTCAGCACCCCATTCACTGATAATTATGAACTAGAGGTGAAACTGCGAAGAGAGGGCTGTGATTTGCGGAGCGATTGGTGGCCCGCTGATGTACCGCAGGAGTTGGGACATGAGATGACTGAACCAGAAGCATGAGATTGGGCCTCTCTCTACATCACTTTTTCTCTTCTTCTGCAAGCCATGCCAAACCCAAATCACCTCAACATGAACAACTACTATTCTTCTTGCTGTTTGTCGTTGCTTCATATTGAAATAATTCAGTGTTAGTCTTCAAAATCGGTCATCACCACAACTTGAAAATGAATTCCTCGTTGCACAATCTTATATAAATTCAATTCAGCTCAATCAAAAAACCCTTCTTGTTTTCCTTTTAACTGCGTTTTAATATGGGCAGAGAATTACATAGCTTATGCCCAAACTTGATCACACTTGTCTTTTCCATCTGATGGAAAGAGGATTTCATTTGGGCGTGACAAAAGAAGAAAGCATAGGTCCAAACATGCACATGTGGTGGTGGTACCTGGTCCCCTCGCTTCACGTGCCTCGACTGATAAATTACCCCCCCCCCCCCCCTACCTATGTACCAACTGGGTTTGCTTATGCTGCTACCTAGTAAATTTATGTTGCCTTCCATCATCCTTCCCCCATCACGCAAGCAAGAACAATCCTAATGCATTCTGCAATTAATATAAATATTCACGTAACAACTCGATGACTATTGCAGTTTTTTCATTCATCGCTTTTTATTAATCAGTTTTGATCAAATAATGTGAATCGCCCAGACGTTTCATTTACAAGCTCCAAAGAAGCTACAAATGTTTATAGTTTGTGAAATTTATTGTGTGAACTTTGCTTCGTAAACCATCCTCGTTTGCTTCAATTAATAATATACGCACTTAATTAGTGTTTCATTAGCTGGTCATATATGCTTCCTTGTTGCAACTACCCCACTGCAGATATTAAAGGATAGGTAGTAAATCATCATCACAAATTTGAACAAGCACGTAGAAATATATGTCAGCATGCTTTACGAAGTCATCGTGTTGTTCTCACCAGAACAGTGGAAACATGCATTGAATAATAGAATCGATAAACATAATAATGAGACGTTACTGTCACTTATGTAGTACTGGAAAAGTTGCCTCACAACATGCATTGAATCTAGACCCTCTTAAAATTATATATGTGGTCCTGCCAGTGTAAACAGGCAAGCACTGGTTTTATATATCAAGGTCAAGTCGTGCGTTTACATGGATGTGAAATCCTTTGAAGAAGACAAAAGAGTTATGTTTATCCACATGTGATCTATTCATGTGTCTCTATTAAATTATCGTCAACCAACTTTTCTTGCTTCTGGCTAGCTAATCGTCTTCCTTCTTGCATACGTTCTATCTTTCTGGAGTTGCAAACCAAAGTTATGAATCCCAACTGAATATACTTATTTTCCTCAATTTCTTCCACCACAAATGTACATATATGCATTCTGACGTATATTTTGAATCCTCTCGAGTCGACTTTTGGCTAAAATCTAAACACAAAAGCCAATGGTAAATCGATAGTCCAGGCATGCGTGCATAAATTTGAGATAAGTGGATGGTTCAAAAATAAATTATGATGTACGCACACACCAAACAGGAGATGTACAGCTCTACTGAAAAACATTTATTTATAATTTACTACAAAGAGATATATGAACATGTACCTGCCTTGTTCAATTATAAGTATAGTCTGAAAGCGAACATGACCGACCCACACATATGATTGCCAATTTGCATCACTCTCCGTCTTGTCTGTCTTACATTCTCTCCCCACCTTCAATTATATTCTTATTTGAAGTTTACAGTGAATTAAATTGAAAGGGGAGCCTTCAACTTGACCATAAATGGAAAATCTAGTGATGGATCTGACTCTGGAGTTTAATTAAAACAAGAAGAAACCAACAATAGGTAGCGCTAATTAAGCCAGCCTTTCAAAATCAAAGAAATCCTCAATACCAGCAGAACCGACGGCCATCATGTCCACGTCCATGCTGTGGGTGCTGGCCGTGCAAGAATAGACGTCAGAGGATATGACGTCCCCGTGATTGGAGCCCGATGAAAATGCAGCAAATTCGTGAGCAGGATTGGCAGCATCAAACGCCGCGGGGGTCAGCTGATCGGCGGACACGAAGTAATCCCGATTAGATGGCGATGATGATTGGATGATTGGACCCAGTTTTTTGGGTTCGGGCTTGCTCTCCTGTTTGATGGCAGCGGAGTTGGGCTCTAAAGGGGGAGACTGGAAGCTCCAGATGACGCAAGAATCCTGTGAGTCCTCCCTGATATGAAGATGCTGATGGGGCGATGACGACTTGAGTAAGTTGGTGCAGGAGTGGCGGCCGTGGTATGTGGTCCTGAACAGAGGTGGATCGTCTTGAATTTTCTGCACTTGTTTCGTTGCGGGGCATCGCCGATCATACTTGTGGGTGCACCTAAAGTAGTTTCTGCGTTTCATATTAAACTTGTTCTCCATCAGCATGTATATTAATATCATCATACATGGCCAAATTAATTCTAAGATGATCATGGCGATCGATTAATAAGAACAGAAAAAGACAAACATGTGTGTGCAGTATCTGCCACGACACATGTACACAACATACCTAGGATGTTTAGCATTCAGGATCACTTTTTGGCCATACTTCCTCCACGCGTGCCCGTCCTCCGGCCATGTAGGGGTATCTTTTGTCCATGTTTCCGAATTTCTCCTGCGACAATTGATAAACCCCACGTACTTTTCTCAGTAATCCACGATGGACAAACGGTACTTGCTTAATTAGTTTTCAAATCTTGATGATTAAAGAAAATCATTTCTTCCGTTGCTTAGCATACACGATCCAAACCAAAATCATGCCAGCTTTCAAGAGGGCATAACTGTCATTAGCACAAACTCAGCAACGCCTTGCTTTGTGAAGTTGGACGCAAAACAACGGAGGACAACTAACTATAAATAAATGTTTTTTGAAGCAAGAAGTAGTCCTTATCAGCATCAAAACGACCCCTCGTAAGGAGCCAAAATTATCCATTTCCTCCTATCTAGAATTGTTGTAACATGTTTTATACTGGTAGATTCATCAAAAGTGCAGATCATGCCATCAATTATATTCTCGTTGATTTACCAGTATGTCTTATTTTTGAATAGAAAAATATTATTAATAATGAACTAAACTAAACTAAACTTATATGGACTCGGCACTTAATACGAGTTCAGTTTCATCAATGGCATATACCTTCTCTTGTGGCATCCCCTCCGAGCTTTTGGCGCCGGAAGCTTCTTGCAGCTGTGGCCGGAATCTTCGGATTTGCAGGCAGCAGGTGAGTTGAGGAGGGGAGATAAGGGATCGCAGTGATCAGCAGCACAAATTATTGAAAGACAGTGAGTGAAGGATTCCAAAATTTTGGCAAGCAAGCCCCGAGCAGGCAATACCGAAGCAGCATCGTCAAGCCCAGTTTCCCGCAGCGTGAGGCGGAGCTGCTCAGCTATTTCCCGGCCACGAGTCAACTCCCGGACGACCCTTTTACGATCAGAGGGCATATTGATCCCGCTTTCCGGGCTAGAAGAAGAAAACGGCATCTGTATGTGTTGCAGCTCAACTAAGGAATCGGAGGATTGATATTATTGTGACGCGTATATATAAAGGAAGAGGGCAATGAAAACAAGTTGGAGGAAAGTCGTAGGAAATTGTTGGGCAATACCCCAGTGACAAGCGCAGTGGTTTCAGTTTTTGACCCACCGATGGTCATCCGATAGATTATAATGAAGGATGGAAGAGCGAGTAGATTCAACGTTTTGGTGGCGCGTGTGTAATTTGTGTTTGGGCAGTACCGATGGCATCAGCCAGCTACGTCAGAGGGTACGTCATGTCATGTGGACCGGAATGTAGGATCTGCAAACCACTCCTCCCGACAGCCGCCCTTATTTAATGTTTTTTAAATAACATGACCATATTTAAATAAATTTTTTAGTCCCTTTAGTATTTTGTTGTGGTGGTTTGAGATTTGATCACAGATGATATTGTCTATAATTATCTTAAAAAAACAAAAGGCGTAATCGGAAAACAATAATGAATTATATGTACCTAGAAAGAGAGAGAGGGATAAAGAGACTGGCCGATGAGCAAGAAGTCGAGGAGAACTTGTTTGCCATACTATTATTAATCATATTATGATTATATATATATATATATATATATATCAATTGTGGAAAATAACGCTTAATTACAATTCCGCAGTGCTGTGGCGTTGAAATACGGATTAGAGTATTTTATAGGGGAGAAGTTAGACGCAATTAGTATCAGGTTTCCGTCCTAATTATTTACATATGCAACTGTGTGTGTGTGTGTGTGTGTGTGTGTGTGTATCCGAATTATTTATTGCACTTCGTCACCTACGCCGAAAAAGCAAGATGGAGAATGAGCAATCAGCGTTGCTGCTCATGTTGCCTAGCTGGCTGCTTATTATTTATTTATTTTTTTCACCGGGATAACACACAAAACGGCTTTTCATATATATCTAGTTTGCGGAACATCAAAGAAGTTTTTTCTGGTTGAATGAACATCGCCGTGATTTTCCCATCTACTAAATTCACACAACACAATAAAAATACTATTACTGCTATTATTAGAATCTTAATAATAGGTAGAGATAAGAGATTTATAGGTGGCGAGGAAGTGATGCATAGAGTCGTACATGACGAGTGGCCAATAATTTTGCAGCGTCCTTGCATTTGTTTGACCAACCAATCACATAACCTCAAGCCCCTCTTTTGGGCCCTTTTTATGGGTTTCCACCGAAGGAGTTGCATGTGTAATGTGTAATGGCCACGGGCAGGAGATCATTACTAGCGAAGACCGAATAGGATAGGGTAGGACAGATAGATGTAATCATTTAGGTTGTTAGGAAATGGGATGGATTGGAGTGTACGTCGGGTTTGAAAAGAGGGTGGGACGTGTTGAGTGTTCAGACCACAATATATAATATTATAATATGCATGAGAATAACACAAAAAGTGAAGTGCGGTGTCTCCATGTGATGTGAGAAAAGAGCAGCGTTCACACCACCGTTCATTTCATCTTGGACGGTTGTCAAGCCATCGTTGAATGCCATGTACTCATGCTCTTCTCCTCTTTCAAGACTGCTCCCAACACACTTTGGCATTGGTTGTTTTGTAATTTTGCCAAAACAAAATACACGCATACATACAATTGCTGTGAACCGCATTACAAATGTTTTGACTTGTAATTTTTTACAAGAAGAAAAAATTACCATATATATCCTACTCGTATTGGGTTCATACCTAATTACTGAAATTTTAAATAAATACTGTATAAAAATTATATAATGCAACCTCGCGCAAAAATAATTATTAATTTTAATTTTTCAGAGAGAGAGAGATTGAATACTGTTATAATTTTATATAAAGATAATTATTAATTTTATCTTACGCTGGCGTGTGACGCTGTCTGCGCATAATAATTTAATTTTGAATATTGGTTTGCATATATCTATCTATCTATATCTATATCTAATACAAAAGTACGTTATCCTTTCAAGTGTTTTAGTCAATTGTGAAAATACATTTATATCATTAATTCATATAAAAAATTAATAAAATTTTAAATTATCTAACTACTTATATAATTATCTATATTTAATATATTTTAAGTGCTTAATGATTAATTTGTTAGAGGGCACTAACCAACAACTATATCACTTAATAAATGTAAAATAAATTAATGTGTCAAAAATCATAAAAATAAATTTTAACCAAATAAAATTACACAAGATAAAATAAGTAGCAACACATATAATGTTACAATAAGTTAAGACTTCAAAATATGTAAATAAATAAATTATTATAACAAATAACTATTGTTATGAAATAAACAATATATTACAGACTACTTTAAATGTGTAAATTTTGACTGCAAATTTAATTAATTATATGATATTTCTTTCATATAAATTAAAATTATTTTAAATTTTATTTATCAGCAATATAATAGTAATAGATATGGAATAACAATTATTAAGATATGGCACATTTTATTGTAAGGGTACAACATATTGTTTCACTGAAAATTTACAAATGCATTCATCTAAATATAATATTATCAAATTAAATTTAAAAAATCAAAATTTATGAAAAATGTTATAAATATGAAAATGCATATACATGCAAAAAAGTTGTAAAAAAGTAAATTTTAATATATAAGTAATTCACTTCAATATATATATATAAATATATGCTCTAATTATCAATGTATAAAAATATAAAATAACAAAATTAATTTTACAAATTTACTACAAACCTTAAAATTTGCATTAAAACATTAAAGAGCAATGTTTAATGATAGGTTTATAATGGATAGATGTACGATAAGGCATGTTATAATTGCATATATACCAACTTTCCAAATATAAAATGTGAAAAAAAAATTTAATGTATTGCAATATAAAAATAAATGAATAATTATACTACATGGAAGAAATTATCTATATTATAAAGACAAATACTCATATGCAATCAAAAAATTAAATTTCAATAAAATAAAATTATAGAAGATCAAAATACATAGCAATATAAATAATGTTACAACAAATTAAAGTTTTAGATAAATAAATAAATATATTATTATCATAAACAACAATTGTTATGAAATAAGCAATGTGCAGAAATTGACTATAAGTTTAATTAAATATATTGCATTAATTTGGTATGACTCAATTTTATTTTAAAGTTTGATTATCTATAGTATAGTATTATAGAGGTAGAACAATAATTATTAAGATATGAAATATTTTATTGCAAAGATAAAGTATACTTTATTTGAAAATTTACAAATATATTCATTTGAATATAATATTGAGAACATAAATTTTAAAACAGAAAATAATTTTATAGTATCAGAAAAAAAAAATGAAATGTCAAAAAAGAAATATTTATGAAAAATGTTAAAAATGCGATAATCCATAAACATGCAAGAAAAGCTGTAATGAATAATCAAATTCAATGGTTAAATCATTCAGTTTAATATATTATAAATATGCTCTAATTAAAAATGTAGAAAAATACAAAATATAACACAATAAAATTAATAAAAAATTTAAAAATTAGTATAAAAATAAGAAACTATGATGTTTAATAATAAATTTAGATAGGTAGATTTATAGTGAGTCGTTATAACTACATACCAATTTTGTAAATATAATCATTGAATGAATATAAAATAAACCAATGTGCAGAAATATAAAAAAATAAATGAATAACTATATTACATAAGAGTAATGATTTATATTAGAGATACAAATATTTATTTAAAATATCTAAACATAAAGTATATTTCTTTAAGAAATAAAATATACTATGAAAAGAAAAATGGTAAAAATAAATAAATAATTAGATAATTACCTTGCAAGTAAATTGCTATAAATTTTGTCAAATTAAATTTATTTATGTAGAATCTGAAATAAATGCATCCATATGGTAATTGTAATACAAATATTATAAATTTAAACAAGTAAAACTTGCAATATGAGAATTTGAATAAAGAAAAATACACATTTAATAAAAATATTAGTAAATTCATAATGAGAATATATTAAGAAAATATTAACAATAAATTAAAAAGTTAGAAATGCATAAAAGAAAATTTATTATATTAAAAAATATATTTCTAATTGCAAAAGTAACACGAACTTGTCCCATATCTTTATCAATTTTAACTAAATAATATGATACATGAATAATGGATAAAAATAATTAAGAAAGAATTTTGTCCACTAGATAGTCAAGAAAATACATTATGAATTTTAGGAGCAATTATATATATATAAAGAGGATGACTAGAAAATAATTTAAAGTGTAATTTCTCAATTTGCTAAAATCTAATGAATAAATTTATATGATGAATCATTACATAATATTATTATGTAAAACCTTTGAAGACAAATTTGACAAAATATTGTAACAACAAACATATATACACACACATTATTTCTCTATTTTTAAAATATTTTCTTTTGAATATGATTGAAAGTAATTTTATATTTAATTTTTTAAGTTACCGAATGCTTTATTCTTAACATTAAGTTGCATGAATTAGTCTCAAACTAATAAAGTCATTAAAGTATGAACTTTTGATTGAAATGATAATATATACTTTTTATTTGAAAACTTACTAATAGATTTATTTGAACATAATATTACGAAAATACATTTTAAATTTAAAATTAAATATATAGTATGAAAAATAAAATGATATGTTAAAAAATGTTAAATTTATAAAATAATATTATAAACATAAAAATCCATAAGCATGTGAAATATAAAATATAACACAATGACATTAATGTCATAGAGTAAATAGAGAAAGAATTAAAAAGTAGCTTTGACGAATGAAGTTTAATGATCAATTTATTTCGGTAGATTGATAATAAATTATATTATAATCGCATGAAAATTTTGTACATATGACCTCAAAAAAATATATAATAAACTAGTGCGTTAGAATATAAAAATAAATAAATAATTATAGTGCATAAAAATAACTGTCTATTTTGTAAATACTTATTTAAAATATCTGAATAGAATGTATATTTTAAGTCAATGAACTCATTGCTATAATACATTATATAGAAATGGTTAAACAGAATATTGAAAAATGTCCTCAAGAGGACACCTAGTGACTTTAACTATATTACCTCTCATTCACGAGGATTTGGGTTCAAAAATTGAAGGATGTGTCGGTGGGAAGAAAAATATAGTGTTTTAAAATTTTTGAAAATTATATTATTATAAATAAGTGTACTTATTATCAATATAAAATAATTGAAATGCAACATATATGAGAGTGTAATGCAAGGAATTTAAAAAAAATAATTAAATATATATATATACACATATATAAAATTAATTTTAAGAAATTATCATTAATAGAGTTATTTTTTCCAAAATACAAATATTCTTTCAAGTTTAAAATATTATTAAATTCTAAAAAATTTCACTTTCCACACATATAAAATAAATTTGAAATTTTCTTCATTCATTTGTAGAAGTCAAAATTTAAACAACCTTTTGTCACTTTTTAATCTTAACCAAATAGCTTCAAGATAGACGATAAAAATATATAGCTCTTTTTTATTACTCACAATTCATTCATATAAATTAAAATTTAATAGGCCTTCTCCTTTCATTATTTTACTTAATTACAAGAAACTATTAAAAACAATTTCTATATTAACTAGTGTGAGTAAGTCCAACAGTTAAAAATTAAAATTACAATATCTTATATATTTATTTAAATAATTAACATACTTTTAAAGGTAAGATATTAATATTATTTGAGCTATGATAAATATGAAAGCATAAACAAAAAACCAATATTTAAAAGAACTATGGTATGAAAAAAAAAAGATTGAAAGGACATAAATAATTAATTTGGAGATAAGAAAATAATTCAATTTTAAAGAAAAACCAATATAGTATATCAAAATAATTACATGTTGAAATAATATATATATATATATATATGTATTTATGTATGTATGTATTCAAGATAATATATTAATTGATAAATTTAAAACTAAGTCAATATATCTCAATTTTTTTATATTATATATAATAAGTAACAAATAATAAATTCTGTAATTCCTAAACATAATATTTACTTTCACACAAATGTCTGCACGTTTTCATTTCTAGCACAATAAAATGATAAATATATTTTTTAACTGTTGCGTGATTTATATATTTTGCGAGTGCAATTTAGAGGTTTAGAAAGAGCACCAATCACAACACTGTAAAAAAAACCAAACAAATGACGAAAAATGAAACCTCTCATGTGACACCAAAAATATGAGATAAAGATATACATAGATAACAAACAAAGCATTCACGTATTACCAATTAGACATCTACCCCCCTCCCTCAACACACCCTTCCTCGATTCCTTTCTTCTTACAAATGAAACGAGACACCTACACGCTGCCTTGCATCTCCTCTGTATCTCATCTTTGTTTCTATTGCTCCAAATTAAAATTACCTACCTGCCCTCCGCATCATCCATATCCACGCCCCACGAAAGCACCCTCGCCAGCCCTCAAAACAACTCATTGCTTTGCAATCTCCGCTAAAACGACCGACACAAGCTTTTACCCCTAGGTAACCTCTCTCCCCCGAACTGTTCTAAGTTCAAAGCAAAAATTTTTAATACATCACGTGAATCTTCTCCTTCATCGTTTCACATTCCGCCAACCAGCTCAGGCAGTTCATCTGAAGCATTTTAAAAAAAAAAAAAACTTGAGAAACTCCAGGCAGAAAGGAGAGTGTCGACATCAAACGCCAGGATTCTAGCCGCCCACCTTACAAATGGAATGCTTACCACTTTGCCCCTTAATTATTGTTGTGCACACGTGTGAGCTCAGTTAATGTCTGTTTAAAAACAGTTTTACCACCACCCAATTTACCTTTGGATTTCAAATCTAAATCAGACTAGTCAGTTCCATCATCATCAGAACACTAAAGGGAGACAACCAATGACGGCAAACATTAAATGGGAACTTCGCAAGAAAATAATTTATAGGATGAAACGTGGACTTACCAACGAATTTCAATGCCTGTATGCTACAGGGAAGACGCATCTGAACAAACTGGAGAGATTCACCAAGTGGAGGTCAATAGAGATAGCAAATTCTATGCGCGTCGGCTAGAAAGATGATTTGCCTTTGACCCCGAGAGCTGACGCCTTTTTCTCAATATTTCATCTTCTCTGGCAATTTGGATATCTGAAGGCCAGAAAATTTGCTGGAAAACTTTGAAAATAAAGCGGGGCAACAATCCTATAACCGTTATAAGCAAAATAGAGAGCCAATAAGCTGGTGACTTCACAAGCCAGTATATTGTACTGCAAAAAGAACAAGAATAATTTCATTCTGTGAATCATAGAGAACAAATAGCACATTTAATTAATGTACAATAATGTACAAATCTCAACAAAGTAACATCGATCAGATAATAAACTAACCCATAATTTGGGAAGTTGGGTATAGAATCAAGCACCACCATGCATCCATATGTCACAACTATTGATCCCCATGTTGCAATATGAGTAAGATATACCCAGCGTTGAATATCCATAGCCAAGTGCACATTGACTAAGATAACAACCGCTATTGTCCACAAGCTCCCGATGCTCCATATGTCAATACTGCTCTCTCTGTAGGTGAAAAAAGGCACATAGAAGAGAACAAGGCTCTGCCATAGTGTGTCCAACATTGTAATCCAGAAAAGGGCCATATTGTAACTCTCTCGCTGATGGCCCGCAGCATAAAGCTTTGGATATTTGAGCAATGTCTTGTGACTTAAGTCCTTGTCTAGAATACCAACAACAATAGTAGGTACAGAAGTATATATAACAGAATAAAAAACACTACTCCAGTCTGTCAGTGCAGAAGTAGTAGAAAAGGCCGTATACAGTATGTACCTGGAAATTTATTCAAAGAAACATAAGTTCATATGTACATTGTTGGAAGAAATGAACTTAGAATAGGACTCTATATCCAGATAAATATTTTACAATATCTACTACTTTGTTTCTAGATTGGTTAGGATTTTAACTTAAACATTAATAGTCTTCCAGTTTCTCTCTCTCTTGTAACCACACTCGATTAACAGGGCGTTAGGGTATTAGAGCTTCTTTCACTAATGGAAAAAATTTTGATATTTTTATTGAACATGGTATCAAAGCAGTGTTGTGATCCTTCACATTGTCACCATGTGTCCAAAAATTTCCCCCTAAAGCTATTATTCTAAACTTGAGCCAAATTTTAGGTCAACACAGTCAAACTCATTTGAAAAATTATGCGACTATACCCTAACTCTAAAATTATACCACTAATTGCACCATCGCCACTTCCACCTATATTGAAGCCTCATCATAACTTCCACAATAATCCACACACCACACTTCTCAGCACCAGAAGCAACCTAACTTCTTACCCTTAGGTTTAATTCTATTTGGGCTCTCACTTTCAGGTCCCATAGTTTTTAAGGTCCATTCCGCTAATTACTCTATATTGTTGAGGGTTCGTAACTTTGGCTTATTATCAATTTTCTGGTTGATTATTTTGGCGATTTGCCATTCTGTCACAAATTATTGTAATTTATTGTCTGCTAATATTAGCACGAATTTTGCTACAATTTGTCAACTACCGCTCAAGCACGACATCTGATTCCAGCTATTCCAGCTATCTTTACTAGCTATTTGTTTGGCTATTGTCTGCCAGTTGTCATTCTGGCTAGCCTATCTGCATTTCTGATCATCATGCACTACACACAATCACTATTTGCAGATTTTTGCACTTTTGGCTATCTACACTACTATATTGGCTGCAGACTAGTTGGATGTATATGGCCTTTTCGCTGTTCTACTGTCGACTAATCCTATCTACTTAGTTTAACTTGGTCTTCCAGGTTGAACATTCTAAAACTTATCCCATGTTTAAATCGAGACTGTTAGAAAAACTAAAATTAGAATAGGACTCGATAATTGGATTAGTATTTTATGATATCTAATACTTTGTTTCTAGATTAGTTTGTAAAGATTTTAACTTATCTTTTTTATTAGCCTTCTTATTTATCCCTATCTCTTACAACCACAATCTATTAATAGGGAGCTGGAGCTTTTTCAGTAAAGGAAGGAAATTCAATATTTTTATTCAGCAATATGTATTTGTTTAGACAGTTTTTGAGTGCATCAATAATTTCAGGAAAACCTGTGTTGCAAAATTCCATCTCAACTGAAAAACTGAGAACATGTGACAGTAATCCTACAAAAAAATATATGTATATGCATATGTAAATGTGTATGTATATGCATGTATCAGTGATCAACTTTGCAATGTACTACTATTTTGCACAGAAGGATGAAAGTTTTGCAAGGAAAAAGAGAATAATATCATCAGCCAGAGCAAAAGATAAAGATCAAGGAAGTTATGCATACCAGAAAAGCATCAATACAAAAACAGCATTACGGTAAAAGTTATAGAGGACCAGATAACCAATGCGCTGATAATTCCAGTGTCCATGCACCAAAAGCAATCTTTTTAAAAATCTGAATTGTCCCATGGCAAAATCTGATGCCATCACCGCTTGGCGTCCTTCTTGACCACATATTCCAACACCAACATCAGCCATTTGGATCATTGAAACATCATTTGCCCCTACAGGAGCATCATCAATTATATGCAAATAAAAGTATTACATAACATTCCAGATATATTGCACAAGGCCAGCAAGATAAAAACATTTAAATAAAATTCTTGTACTAGTTTCATGGAGAATATCTCATGAAAGTACAATGAAACAAATTATCCTCCACCAAAAAAATGAAATAAATATTACATAATGATAGCGATAATGAATTCAAAGATGACTAACTCACCATCACCTATAGCTAGTGTCAGGTCATCAGTGCGGCCTTTGATCAGGTCAACAATTCCAGCCTTCTGAAAGGGTGCAACCCTGCAGCAGAGCACAACCCTACATGCAGTTGCAAGATCGAATAGCTGAAAATAACAACAATGAAAGGTTAGAAGTCTGGTGAGCATGATATTCTTACAGCCACTAAGTTTACACACTCAGACATCAAAAATGAATGATTAGAAGTTTGGCGAGCATGGTAGTCGTACAGCCACTAAGTTTACACACTCAGACATCAAACTCTAGACCAAGGACAGACTTAACTAATCTTTGAAGTAAAATGAATCTAACAGCAATACAAAAAATGTGAAACCACAAAATTAAAATTAAATAAGATGCATACCTCAGACTCCAAATCTTTCTCTAATATGTAAACGAGGCTACTCCCATCAATTATAAGAGCTAGTGGGCCAAAACTAGGTTCATCTTCCTGGCCTGGATACTGCTTTTCAATGTTGCAAGACATTTTTTGAGAAGGGCTTTCGAGAGAATCAGGTTCGACATTCCTCTTCCATTTTGGAGTCTGGTCAGAACAACTTGCAGATTTCACATGATATTTGGCCTTAGCATCAGATAAAAGTTTTCTGCATTCATTCTCTGAATTTCCATTGATGATGATCTGGCGCATATCTGCAGTCAATAGTCTGCAAGAAAGTCCGATGGATATTGCTGTCTCTTGCTTATCTCCAGTGAGAATCCACACCTTTATTCCAGCTTGCCGCAGGGATTCAATGGCTTCTGGCACACCTTCTTGTAACTTGTCCTCAATAGCTGTGGCCCCAATAAGAGTCAAATTGCATTCAATAAGAGCTGCAGTTTGACGAAGTTTTGAAGATCTGTCAATCAACGAAGTGCTAGCATCTTCATACGCGTGTTGCCATTCCATGAGTTCTTCACCAGCAAGTTCCCTAGTGGCAACAACCAGGGTGCGAAGGCCTTCAGATGAATACTCATTCAAATGCCTCTGTGTCACGCGTCTTATACGATCATCACTAAAGTGATCGTCATTTAAAATGTTGAACATTGAAGTATCAGCCCCCTTTACCAATACCTTAACTGTATCATTTGGAAATCTGATAACAACAGACATTGTTTTACGCTCACTATCGAACTCATGAAGACCCAAAACCTCCAACCTACAGTTAATGAGTAAAAGTTGTAAGCCAGGAAAATAACTTTGTGTTCTGCAGCGGCATACAATGAGAAACATAATGCATTGTGAAACATCTCCAGTCAATTTGACAACCAAGGAAAAACCATAAAATAGGTTGTCCGTGACAGAAACCTAACTAGCAGAAATCATTCCCTGTAAATCCAGCAAAAAAGAAGCCCAACAGAGATTGGGAAAAACATTTGACAGATCATAACTTAAAAGAAAAGAAGAGAGTTTGCTACCTTAATTTCTCGCCATTGGCATCAATGACAATATGTCCAGATGTCCTCTCAAAAAGCGTATAACCATAAGCCGAGGCTGCAGCAACCAGTGCTTGTTCATCAGGAGATTCACCTTGGTAGTCTATAAATATATGACTATCACATAAGGCACTGCCTGAGCCACTCGAAGGACCTTCAGTAAGAATAGGAATCACAGTATTACAAGCTGCCAGCGTTAGAAAGAACTCATGCGCAGCAATTCTTTCATCTCCATGAAGATCTTTGTACAATAATTTCATGAGTTCGGAGTCTGCTGTGATTTCAGATTTAAGTTTCCATCTTCTTCCACCGACCATGGTATTTTCCACTGCACAGATTCTCACAAGTAAAACAAATGAATAAATAATCACCAAAAAGAAATAAGCTATTCCACTGTCTTTATTCAATGTTATTCAGGTTTAAGTTGGTGCTGCTGCTGTTACACAGCTAGTTTAATTTAAAGCATATTGAGGATAAACACAAAATGTCTCATTTGCATCCTGATACGTTGCCCACTACATTAAATATTACCACATAGATCAGCACTGCAAAGGAAACACAAAAGCAGTGCTTTAGCGAGGATTATTACTACCTTGTTTTGCAGGCATAACAAAGGGATGGTATTTAACATGGATATTTGTTTGTTCTTGATATGAATTGCCAATATCTATTTAAAGTACAAATAAACACCCAAAGTCTGAACAAGATAATAGTAAACCAGAAAGACTTTACAACCATTTTATATTATCACCAATGATCAAGCACAATTTTCTAGTCATACCTCCAGCACCTGTGTGCAGTGGAGATGGAGCCATGGAGGAAGCATTATCAAAATTCTTTCCCCAGATACTTGCCTTTCTGAATTCCATCTTGTTTTCAGTTAGTGTGCCAGTCTTATCAGAAAACACATATCGTATTTGTCCCAAGTCCTCATTAATATTCAAGGATCTACACTGAAACCTAGAGTTGCTGCAACTGTTGTACATATGCCGATCACCAATCATGAAATACGATTGTCCCAACCGTACCAACTCCATGGTGATATAGAGTGATATTGGAATCATTATCTGGAACACTATGATAGAACTCAAGAATGAGAAAAAGGACTCCATAGGAATTCCATAAAACTTATACTTCTCTCCATCTTCTCCCTTATGGAAATCCATTTTCCGGTAGTAAGGTAATGTGTCTAACTGACTCTCATTGTGCTTTAACCATAAACCCATCCCAAATGCTACAACCAAGCACATGACCAAAAGGAAAACTGATAACAAGAGAGTTTCCCTGTTCATGTAGGTTTCCAGTCTGCTTCTTTTAGAAGGGGATGCTGTGCTGTTCAACATGGCTTTGGTATCCTGTCCAGCATAAACCACAACCCCAATTGCCCATTCTGTGTTCTTAAGCTGACAGCCGCGCAAAATAATATTTGATTGGCTAAGTGGAATCCGCTGCCCCTTCAGGTCCATGTTGGCTGTGAACTCATAAATATTCCTGTTTGGCTGCTCACAAGTGATAACACCAGATATTCTAGTCCCTTCAAGAACTATTTTATTAGTTTCTTGTCGAGCATACCTTGTCTTCAAGTTTGACTCACCATCCAAATTCATTGTCTGTATGTAAGCAATTCCACTAGGATCACTTGTTCCTAGCAAAACCATGTCACAAGGAATAATCTCATCAGAACTTATCTTCACTACCTCACCAGCCTGAATCTTTTTCCACCTTTTTGGTCGAAATTCATCCGTTTGTAGCACTAGTGCCTCACGGTTATTCTCATTCCTATCAGACCTGTGTCTTCGCCAATCCTCATAACCATCTTTTACAGCAGTGACCGTAAGCACGAAAAGGAGAGGGAAAAGAGAAACCGTTCTCCCAAAGACTGCTAGAGGGGGAAGCTGATTCAAAGCAGCAATGGCTAAAAAATACAAATAAGCAACCCTGTGAAATTGAATAAAGAGATTTTTTGGCAAAAAAGTAAACCATGTGTATTTACTTGTCCGGATCTCATTTCCAGAAAAGTCAAATTTATCATTAGTCTTCTTTGGATCATTAATATGGATCAACCTGGGGTTATTATGATGTGGTCTATTATCTTCAAGCTGCATGCTTATCTGAAGGTGCCTCTGAGATCTTCGAGATGCCTGAGAATTGTTCAAGTCCAGCACCCAAGACGAAGCACCACAAGACAAAGCCCCAGAAACTTCAAGGGCTTTCACATTGCGTTGCAGATCCGTAACACCACCCCATGACACAAGGTGTTTTCAATCGCGTGGGGGGCATTTTTCATGGAGCTCAGCTGACAAAAATTGCTTTATTGCAGGCCGGAAAGAGAGATGTTCCAACAAATTCCCTGAAGCAGCTTTACCTCCAACAGAGGCCAAATTTTCCTCCCACTGTTCCTTCCAATCGTGCAAATTGCAAGGGTGCGGTTCATCAGCAACAGAAGAAGAAATCGATGCAGAGTAGCACAGACATGCCAATGAGCTAATTCTCAAGGAAGGGTGACGGTGATGATGGTGGGGCTGAGGGTTTGGAGCACAGCAGGGTTCAGATAGAGACAACAAAGGCTTGTCGGAAGACATAAAGAATCCAACAACGCATAAAACACCTGGAGAATAGCATGACTAATTCCCGATTAAAGCAATTGCTAAAACCCTAGAAAACCCGATCGGAAAAATTGACCCCCCAGAGTGTATTTCTCTCCCCCTTACCTCCTCTCCCCAAAAGATAAGACAACAGGAGAAAAAGATTCCCTATGCAAACCAATGATACACACAATTGGGAGGCCACCTAAACACATCAACTCTTAATCAATTTGATTTCTCTATATATCCCCGCTTAACTGAAAAACTTGTCAACATCACCTCAGAATCAAAACGCTGCGCTAGCAAGCGTTCCCGCTCGCTTAAAAACTAATCCTCATTCGGAAACCTTGCAGTGAAATGTGTTACAGAGCGGTACCTTTTACCTTGACTGAGATAAAGAGGAGACGGATCCAAAAATTTCACAAAACTATCAGATATCAAATGGAGACAAAAAGCCTGTAAAACGCATCATAGTTCCGCAACCCTCCAAAGCCTCAAGAAAACGCCAGAACTGCAAAATTACAAACTGAAGACAAAAGAAATGAAAAAAAAGACATACAGACAAAAACAAAAACGAAATTTGAATCAGGAAATCACTGCGACATTGCGTTCAAAAACAATGCAATTAAGTAGTACCGTGTGGCAAAAAATGACAACAATAAAAGAGGGTGAGTCCTGACCTGTGGAAGATTTGAAAGCAGAGAGAGAAAAGAGATGGCCGGCCATTTATGGTCTGGGGAAAGGTGAATGGACAGAAATGAATGGATGAATGCACTGAATACGAACTGATGGCGTTCGATAATTGTCAGATTTCAGATCTGCGATCCTTTTCTTCGTCTCTCGGCTTCTGAATAGTGATCAGCTTTTTTGTATATCGCATGTAGCAACAAAAAACGGATTTATTTGTTCTCGACGCCTGACAAGAGCTGGATTGGTCGAATTAACATGAAATCGAGAACAATGCGCGACTTGAATCTGAAAGGTTGGTGTTGATCGGGATTGGGACTGAATTTGAGAAGTGGATCGGAGCGGAAGGAAGGATCACGGGGAAAGAAAACCAAAGATAGATGGAGAGCGAGATACAGGGACAAGTGGAATACCGCGATTATTGGCTTCCTTTTTAATCATAAAAATATAAAAATTAAATATGTACATACCCAACCACCTCTGTAATGAAAAGGCAAAAATTTATTTGTGTCAATCCTTAAGACAAAGTTGGTGAAAATGAATCACGTTATTTAGATTTCGTGAATTAAACATGTCTCTAATGTGGAAGAAAGATCGTACCGTGCTTATTATCCCCAAAAAAATGTTTAAAATAATTTGATTGGCAGTCGGAGGTCTTTGTAAGTTAATATTATAGAATAAGAAGCTTATTATAAAATTGTTGGCTATGTTTGTTCTGAAATTTATCACTATTCGCCACTTTTTAAAAATTGTACAAATTAAATATTTTACTACATATATTATTCAAATTTCTTTTAATTTTTATAACTTATTAATAATTTTTCAATCATCATAATTATTCGCATTTATATCAACGTTCATCTTCATAATTTTTTACTTACATTTATTTTTTATTACTTTATAGATTTATATAATATCATATCGTTCAATCATGAAATATATATAAAAATAAATTTTTCATACATTCAAATTTTAAAAATTAAATATAAATTTTATATCAACCAAATTTTTTTCCAAATCCTACGTGGCCTTGTAGTTTTGTAAAATAAATATTTTTCTGTAAAACCAAGTTACGGATTGTTGGCTTTTACTGTTAAAATTTTTTGTTTTATTTTTTATTTTTTGAATTTAATTTTTTCTAATGACTTGCCCTGCCATGTTTCAAAGATTATAAACAGATTGATATTAAATAAATGTTTTCTAGATAGATTAGAGTTGTCAAAATATTTAAAAATAAATCCTCATAATCAGATTTTAAATTCTAGACTGTTTTTGAAATTGGAATATGGTTTTAAGATATAAATATGGTTTGTATTAATTAAACACTTTAATATTAAAACAGAATTGTAAAAAGATACGGAGCCTTATTTAAATTATTAAATCCATATAGTTTTTATTTATTGTTATAAGGTAATTAAGAAAACTTGTACAAGGAGCGCGTTAAATACTTGGAAAAATATAAAATGGACATACCGACACGCGAGTAGCCTGTAAGTGGATGTGTAATTGCAAAGTTATACATAGAGCGACATATATATGTATATGAATATGTTTGTTTCCAAATTAGATGGTGGGAGAAAATTTAGGTGATTTAAGTGAGAATAAAAATTATGTTTAGTTTGTACGATTTAGATAGATAGAAAAATTATTTTTATGTATATTTAATATTTAATAATAATTAAATGATACGATAGTACGTAGGTTTACAAATCAATAAAAAAATAAATATGTGTAGAAAAATTATAGAAATATATATTGATTTGATTATGAATGATTATTATGATTAAAAAATTATTAGTTAATTATAAAAGATAAGAAAGAGAAAATTTTAAATTTGAATTAGAATAAAATTTGTATGATAAAATATTTAACTTATAAATTTTTTAAGTAGAGATAAATAGTTGTTAAAATGGAAACAAACATAGCCAAAATGTTTATTAACAGTAGCAACGATGTAAATGTGAAATCACAAAAAATTTCGCATCGCGTGAACATTTGATGCATGGGAAGATTTGATTTAATCTATTTCTATAGACGTAGAAGTCCATAAAAGTGGAAAAAGAAGATGTCTGGTTACAAATTAAAGGCTGACCAAATAAGATTCAGAAAATATATGATAGTCTCAAATATAGCCATACGCTGCCCTGCCCTAATTTGGAAAAGAAATTCCACTAGAGAAGAAAGCAGTTGCTTGGTGTCGCCACACAACCCCAGATACGTAAGCAAAATCCGTAGCAAATATTACGTGAATATTTGGTGATGGTGTGCAGTCTATTTTCTACACAGGTTTGGAGGTATGTTGCATGAAAAGTTAATTGAGCTAAAAGTGTGAGACACCCATGCACAATTAGGCTATGTTGGGAGAGGCGTTTTAATCAAAGATAATGTTTGATAAGAATTATATTAAGATGATTAATATGTTTAAATAAATATTTTGATAAGATGAATAATAATGATATGTTTGAATATACGTGTAAAAATATATAATTATAATTAAATAATGTGATAATATACATAAATAATAATTATGTTATAAGGTGTATATAAAAAAAAGACGTGAATATATTGTATGTTATATGTAAGTGTTAATTTAATTATTAATATATGTAATAATTAAAAAATAATTTGTTAATTATATATATATAAAAGAGAAAAGAATTGAATTTGAATGGATATTTTATTGAATTGTTCATTTAATAATGTAAAACAAAAATATGATGATTTTGAGTTGAAGATTAGGTTGAAAAATAATCTTACAATATACATGTGCTGATATTTTATGATATTTAAATAAAGTATTGCTAGTTAGATGAGGGGAAAGAGCCTATAAAATAAAAGCTATCCTCTCTCATGCCTTGTTTCTGAAAACACGCCCACACCCACACCCACACCCACACACAGTGAGTCAGTCATTGAAAAGCACAAGTACACAATGTACTCACAATTCAGGTGGTCCGACTTCCACATTTCCACTTGGAATTCTCGCTCCGCCTTTCCCATTTCCAGTATTCCAATTTCAGATACACGCTTGTACTAACAGACACTCGTTTAATTGGAACTCACATTTTTCTAAATTATATTTTGAAAATTCATTTATTTGTCCGAATGTGTTAAAAGTGGGCCGTCCCAGCTCACATGGACTCTTCTGGACAAACCCATTTATGCATTCGACCCTAATCACATACACAATCGAGACAGCAATTACATAAGCAACTGCAATTCAAAATTTTCTCTTTTAAAAAAAACCAGAGAGAGAGAGACGGTTTTGAATGTTCTCACAAGTACATACAACCATACACACACCAACACAAGATTTATGTGGTGGCACTCCCGTCATTTTCCCAGTGGGAAAACAAACTGCTGATCTGCTGTTTATACAACATTTGTTTCTATGGACCGAATTCTGAATGCGGACTTTGCAATGGGCTCTCATCTTTCGTTCATCTCGGGTTTTTAATATTGGCCTAGAGACGAAAGAAAGTGAATCAAATTAAGATGTCACTCGATACTAACAGATCACAGAGGCTGCAATATAAAGATTAGGAAGAGGAGAGAGCACTTGCCCTTAGTTGATCTTGCTTCATCTTCTTTTCTTGCTCCTTGTCTCTCAAAGATCGAATTGGAGATATCCTCTGTGTACCACCCACATCACCAAAAAACAAGGGAAAATGCAAGACAGTGAATGTGATTGATTACAAATGTCAACAACAAGAGTAATTCACGACCAATGTCAAATCCATTCTATGACTTACACAAGTTCCAACAGTTCGATTTACTTCTTATTTTCATCAAATCAACATCCAAACTGCCCATACTATCGCTACACTATACAAAACCTAGAAGTCTGCATTTATTTGCCTCGTCACTATCTCTAATTAAGATCAAATTCAAGAAAGGGCACTTGTTTACCACGCAAGCTATTCTGATCTCCTGGAGCCGATAGAGGCGATCCAGCTCTATCTCGAGCTGCTTCTGCAGCTGCCCCCTGTTGAGAATCTCCTTCATTTGCAAATCCAGCTTCAGCGTCCTCTCTCTCAACAAATTGTCGGTCTTGTCCTTGTCGATCCTCACCCTCTCTAGCTTTTCGCGAATGGCGCTCAGCTCATCTGCCAGCGACGCATCGATCCTAAAGGACTCTTCCTTAACTGGCCGAGTGGAAATGGGAGGAACATTCTCCTTATTATCCGGGTCAAGCCATTGTGCAGGATTGTTGGGCTTTGCAAAACTGGTGGTAGGAGCGGTGGACGGATTCTCCTTGGGCTGGAGAGGAATGCGGCTGCTTTTGGGGGGCTGACGGCCTTGGGAGGCGGGAGACTGAGGTGCCACTCCCAGCAGCATCCTGATTTGATTTTAATTTTTTGGTTAGTTGGTGCAGGAGAACTGAAGAGGACAAGGTGGCTTATTATTGCTCGGGAGGGGCGTGGGTGGGTTTGAATTTGAATGCAGCAGGCGGACCAACGGCTACTTTTTCCTTTTTTAATTAATCTGTGAGTACGGGCGTCAAAAGTTGGTAAACTTGATTTGGAGTATTTCAAGCAAAAGAAGCGAGGCTTATGAGCGTCGGAATTGATTCCATAGCGGTGAATCAATAATTTCAATAAAGGTGACAATTTGAAGAGTAAGAATATTTTATATAAAGCGCAAGTTTTTTAAAAATAGTTATTTATCATGTAACTAGATTTTTGGAAGGAACTTAACATTTTACTTTTGTTTATTTCTTAATTTTTATCATTTTCTAATTAATGTTTGTTATTAGTTAAGTTAGTACTTTATTTAAGACTAGAATTTTGGTAGTATAAATAGTACGCATTATGGTTGAGTAGCAGTAGAATACAATCAACTGTCCACACCTTTTCTTTCAAATTGTAACAGTGTGACATGTTGTTTGAGTATATTTTTAATTTCTAACAATACGAAGCATGTTCCTTTGCCATAATTCTTCCATCTTCTTTAATTTTATGCGATTTCATCTATTTTAATTTGTTTCTTGACAACCCCTACATATTGTATCCACGACAAAATCAATATTATACTTTCAAAAATTCCAACACCGTGGTATGAGAGCTATATCAATCTTAAATTAGGTGTAACACCATGGCAAGTTTTGCTCAACTTTTTTTGCCAATTTTAAGGAAAACAATTATAAATTTTGAAACATTAAGATAAAGATATTGTTTAAGTTAGAAAAGTTATAGGACTTGATAGAAAATGATTATAAAAAGGGTGATAAATGGGACAAACAAAGAGAAAATATGAAGAATGATGCAAAAGCTTTATTTTACATTTAACAAGCCTTGTATGAATCAATCTTCTCCAAAATTATAGTTGTCTCTACGACAAATAAGGCATGAACTATGTTGAAGTTGGCATACCATAAATCATCCACTGTGATGAGGTTTAAGTTGCAAATAGTTAATTATGAATTCCAAAATCTTCAAATGAAGGGTGGAGAATTGGAGTAGGAATTCTTGACAAAGGTGGAAGGAGTTATCAACTAAATGTGATCATATAAAGAGGATGTCTTTGAGCACATCATCGTAACTAAGATACTATGTAATCTTTTTTCTAAATTTGATTATGTTGTTATTGTAATTGAAAGTTAAGAATTTAACAAATTATTCATTTGGAGAATTGATTGTTGGTATAAAAATAAGCAAACTAACTATGTGAAAGAGACAAGGGAAGAAAGTAGGTTATTTATAGCGTTTGATGCTGCAAGAAAAAGACAAAGGATTGGCAACTTCATAAATAAGCTAGGTAATTCTTATATTTTTTGTGATGATATTTTTAATGATAATATAGGTTAGAATTGGGACAAGAGGGGAAGAAAATTTACAAAATGATAGAAAAAGGATTTAAAAAGTTGAGCATGAAATGCAATGTTTGAAAAAAGAATTGAAAGTTGAAAAAGTGACATGTATAAAAGTGTCAACTCTTGAAGTTGAAATCAAAATGATGATGATGAAAGAGAGAATTGGATAATGCACCAAACAACAAGTTCATCATAATGTAGAAAAGTATGTTGTGGAAACATTGCAATAAATGAAGATAATTCCTAATAATCTATAAGTTCAAAGTTTAGATTGTGTGCATTTAAATTTTGAAAGTTTTGGACCTTGCATCATGGCATATGTGCAAGAAAAATCAAGTTTAGAAAAGGTACATGAAATGGATGATAATACATTTATTGAGCATATTAAAATTCAAGGAGTTGAGAATTATGCCAATAAATCTCTCAAAAATATTTTAAATAATAATTTGTATCATAAAGTTGATGAAAGTGAAAATTTTGAGCATTACATTGTACGTGATGATAAAAAAAAGTACAATCGAAGGTAAGTTAATGATGACAACAAAATTCAAAATTGGAAGGAAGGTAACATCAACTATTTGAAAATTAGATATTGGCATATGGCGTATATGTCAATGTTAAAAGTATTGTTTGAAAAACAAAATTTTGAATCAAGGGAAAGTGTTGAAATTGATTCAATATTTGGTGAATAAACAATTTCCATCAAGGTGATAATTTGAAAAGCAAGAAGATTCCATGTAAGGTGAAGATTTTTGAAAAATAGTCATTTACCATATAACTAGATTTTTGGAGAATACTCTATATATTGTTTTAGTTTAGTTCTTAATTTTTATGATTCCTTAATTAATGTTTAGTGTTAGGTTAAGTTTTGGTAGTATAAATAGCATATTAATTGCATTATGATTGAGTAGCAGCAGAACACAATCAGTCATCCAGCATCTATATCTTTTTTATTGTAATAGTGTTACATCTTATTTAGTTGTATTTTTAGTTTCTAACAATATAAAGTTTGTTATTTTGCGTGGCAACGCTCACACATTGTATCCACTACAAAATTAATATTGCACATCTAAAATTCCAACAATGAGTGCTAAGATATAGAATGAAATTATATAAAATATAATAATTGTAACGCGTGTGTGGTGAGAAAAAGGAAAACAAACTTATAAAATTGATGCAGAGTTTCTCCTTGCATATACTGATCAGATCATAGATACTCCTCCATTGGAAATTTCCACTTCCACTGGTCAGTCGTCCGCACCACAGCATGACTGCAACTTGTGATCTTCTTAGGATTGTTTGTCTGCTGACCAAAGCAGATTACGTTTGTCCTCGTTGCGCAGTTAAATAGTCCTGATCGTGTGTATTTTGCTGGAATGTACTCCTGCAGGACTGAATAATTTTAACATAGAAGTAAAGGTTGTTCGTTATAATTTGAACAGATGGAGAGAAAAAAACAAAAACTCTGTTGAGGCCTGACCTCTGTATTCTTGAGCTTGATTCTGATAGAGGGTGGGATTTGGCCACAAAAGTTATCTCAGAGAGAGGCTTCTTGAGAAGGGGACTACTATCTGCTGCGGCTGCTTCGAGGCATCCTTATTTTTTGTTAGTTGTCGATCAAGCTGCTGCTGTTCTCTCAAAATTTAGTTTAATCAAGCAGTGAGATCCTATAACTTGTGAGTATAACACCTAACAATGTTTCAGGTCCTTAACCTGAGGAGTGAGTGATAGTTGATTATATCGTCCATAGTCCTGCTCGTTTCAGCTTGTGGACATGTTCCTCGTTGGCCTTCATTCCCCACAGCTGAGCATCTGATCCCTTGAATAGGAGCCGGGATGGAGTAATGTTGTAAAAATATTGAAGAAAAAAACACGCGTTCCCTTTTGGCGGTTGCTGTTCGATTTTAATCCACGAAAAGGATGCTAAAATGTTTGTCATCTTCTGTTGAAGATCCCAAACGCATTTTCTCAACCTCGCAAAAAGGGCCCGCTCTGGGTTAATTCTTTGGTGCATTCAGCATTCTGTCGAATGATTTGAATATGGTTGCCTATTATTAATGTCCTCACAGTTGAAATGATCAGATCCGGGCGTTGTTCAGTCTCTATGGTAAGTGGGGGTCATTTATCAGTTTGGAAGCGTGTAATTGCTGCAATACATTTCTTTACATTTAGCTGTGGTCTCTCCTAATGTTGACATAATAATAAATCATTTGGGCCCAACAATACCACAGCCACTAGTAAAATGGGAAGATGTGCGGATGAAGGAGAATGCGTGGCGGAAAATTGCTTACAAGGAAAAGTGCGAATGGATGAAAAGTGCCAACGATGCAATTATATATATAAATACGTTATATTTCACGGTGAACACGTCACAAGTGACAGATGCATCATCAAAGCTCGTCGTGACAGGGCAAGGCATGCTTTCTCTTGCAGCCCCATCGGCACCTCCAAGAGCACAGGGAATTGAAGGTCTTTAACCTGGTGGACTGAAGGGATACGATCTTCGACGTCGAAGGAGACTTGGAAAGAACAACTGCGTATCCGTCGTCCATGTAATCTGTGCCTTCGGGGAACAGCTGCCACAAAAGGCTACCGCCGCCGCCGCCTCCTTTCCTAGTTGAGTCCAAAATGGTCTTGTAAACGGTACTGATGAAGGTGTCGCCGTAACTTGTATTGTAGCCAGGATCTTTTGTCGACACCCCGAACTCTGAAAACACAACCGGCATGCCCAGGAACTTTTCGGCATCGTCGATGTGAGATTGCATCCACGACTTTGTGAATTCAAGGTGTGCATCCGAAATTGAACGAGATATCCTTCAGGAAATTAAGGCACGTCGCTACCGGTTAGACATCACCTTGAAAGTAACTTAGATCAATGTCCACAACTTGTCTTTTTTTTTTTTTTTTTTTTTTGCGCTTCCTTCACTAATTATGGCGTTTGAGGGTTTCAGCCTTACCAAGAATCCGGATAGATGTGAACCGAAGCGAAATCGACCCCAAGAACTTGATGATTGCGGATGAAGTCAGTCCCAACTTGCTGTGCATAAGTATTTGGGTTGTACTGAACTTTATTAAGCGTGGAAGGACCGTAGAAACCTTCGAGGCCAATCTCCACCAAATGCTTTGGATCGATGCTTTTCACATAAACTGTCATTTCTTCTATCCAAGCCTACAAATTGTAATCACATTGGCAGCCAGTGTCAGAGAATGAATTGTGTGTGATCAAGCTCAGTGAAGCAGGTTTGTGCAGCTGTAATTACTGAAAAGACCAAACCTGCAACTTATCTCCAGAGGGATCTGATTCACAACGCGGCTCATTCATCAGCTCCCAAGCAAAAATGGTGGGATCATCCTTGTAGGTTATGTTTGTTAAGGTGTTAACTCTGTTTAGCACTTTCTGCGGCAGCCGAATACATTGTTGAAAATGTGGGAACAAGGCAAAGTACGCTTTGAAACTTTTCCATCAGAAGAGAACTCGGAATTATTGTAGAAAATGAACTTACGTTAACATGATCCTTGTAGTATCTTTTCATGGTTGGATGAGAAAAAAAGTCATCATCAGAAGTCAAATTGAGGCCCTCAGCCTTACCCCATTTGACATACTGCGGCTTCCCACCGTATGCTTCCCAGTTGTTAACCAACGATAATATGAGCCTTAGTTTGTACTTCTTGGCTTCGTTCACGACAAAATCCAAGCCCTGAAATTTTGTACATGCAATGAGAAGACGATCCTTCCTATAACTTCGACACCTCAATAACATATAGCTCAGTCTTGCCAAAACGCTCCAACATTTTTTTTAAAAGATTACAATATGACAAAGCAGAGAATGCTCTGGAGTTGAAGGGAACATTTTTTTAAAAGATCACAATATGACAAAGCAGAGAATGCTCTGGAGTTGAAGGGATTATTAGAGAGAAAGTTAAATACAAATGCAGCGCTGCGTTCCAATTTTCTGCTGCTCAAAACTAATTACCGCGAGGCTTCACTGAACTTTAAGGCAATCATTGAAGCAAATCCAGCAGCGCGCAATGTTTAATACGCATTACCGTTTTAGATTACGTGGAATATGGGAAAGTAGATGACGTGGACATACCTTGAAAACCTGTTCATCATAAACAGAAGGGGATGTCTGAAGAGCTCGCCACTGACCATCGTTGAAAGCCCAGGTCCTGCAAACTGATAGGCCTACAGCTGATGCTTGTTGGAATACCTCACTCACCTTCCCTCTGGTGGACTGGTCCACGGCGAAAACCATTAGCCAGTAAGTGTTGAATCCATTGACATAAAATGGTTTGCCGTTAACTGCGAACTGGTTCCCGTTTTTCTGCACCATAGTCCATGCGTCGTCTTCCATCTCATCAGCTTCATAAATTCTGCTTACAGGCATAATTTAGGAAACTGACCATGTGCCAACTTCTACAAATAGTAACAGGATGAATTGATTACTTGTATGTGTCCGAAGCAAAACATTACCTCTTGCTCATGTCCGAAGATGATGAATAATAATAACCTATACTCTCCTCCAACTCATAATTATCGTATCTAGCATCGAGAATGACAGATGATGCATGCTCAAAGAGTATTGCGAGATTGAATGCTAAATGAATCACTAGAAGCCTAAACTTAGAATCCATTTTTCCCATGTTTACAAGATGATAGCCCATTGAATTTATACGAGGCCGTGTCTAAGGTCTAACACCTGGGACAGAAACTTTGTGATATGATGCTTAGAAGTATTGAAGCGTAAACGATGCAACTGCCTTCAAAGCAAAGATACACTTTCTTCTCTTTCAATTGTGGACACACGAGGGAAATAGGTGGGAATGCAATACTCTTTTCCTGCTCCATCCTATTTCTTTTCCCAGACTCCTCCTACTTTTCCTTTCAAGCGATAAGCATTGGGCTTAAATTGTCGTATAAAACATCTCGAGTCCAGTAAGGTTTACGTTGAACTTCTCTAGTTTCTGTGCATATTTTCCTTTAGCTCGTGGAATTATAGTCTTGAGTATCAGTGCTTCACCACATTGGAACAGAAGGCTCCTGATAATTTTGAGTTTCGAATACATGCTAAAACCGTATAAGCTATCAGTCTATTTATGCAATACTGTGGCAAATTGATGCTGGTCCTTGCCTTCAAAGCTCTGGCATATATCTTTGTCATTTTCGCTGATATATGATATGGAAGGGAGGAGAAATGAAGGTAAAAAGATGTAAAAATTGATAGAAATGATGATCTGGAAAATAAACAAAGCAAATTAAGCAACAAAAACAAAGTCTCGTCAACTTTCAGAAACAAACATCTACCCATCACGAAAGTGATAGACTGAAATGAACTGCGCTTGTCCATAACTCCCAGCGTGATGGCACCACTCATCACGCAACAAGACAAGGAAAATTTAGTTTTGGTATCTCAAGACGCGACCCAAGCAAAGATGTAATAATTTCTTCCACCGTGAAGCGCCGGATCCCCGGCATTTCTGGCCCGGCGCCACCTGATGTTGTTGCAATTCCTGAAGTTCGAACCGATCTCCACGACAACAAACGCTATTCATCCTCATGGAGAAGCCTCAAAGCCTGGGAGAGAAAACCTCGTTTTTTTTTGTTCTGTTTTTCGTTGCATGGGATTTGAATATATGGTGACAACAGCACGAGGGCCATTTGGCAGTTGGCAGAGCAAGCAAACGATCCAGACAAACCGAACCGACATCGTTTTTTTATTTAGCAACCGGATTACGGCAGTGTGGTGCAAAAATGATGCTTTTCAGATTATGGCAAAGCGAAAAAACCAGCATCTGTACGATGTTTACGCGTGTTATATATACACCTTTTCATTTTGTGGTTGGTGGCAATATTCTTAGGACTTGTGATGAAAAAGTTCAACAAATCAAGGTAAAAAAAGAAAAAAATTAAGAACTGGTCGCATCCACCAGGAAATAACTTGTTTTAACTAATATGGAGGGCTTGGTGTATTTGATGATTATGTGGTATAATATGACAGAACGATCAATAAACAAGCAAGCTGAGAAGCAAACTGCGCCCCTCGTTACATCCTTATAATTCGGAAAAATAAAGCGCATGACTGAAAACCATATTTTGGACATGAAAGAAGAAATTCGCATAGCCCTAAAGGCAGAATTGCAAATCATAAAAAAGCTTGACAAAAATGGTGATGTGGGTGGGGGGAATAAACTTCTTCACTGTGTTCCTGGCTTCCTACGTCCAACACGGGCAACAAATCCAGCTTTAATTGGAGCCACAGACCGTCCGGAGCCACACTGCAACATAACCAAAATGCATAAAATCCGCACCACTTCATTCAATATTTTTAATTTAACGTGAATTGAATCTTGCAGATACATAATAGCATAGCTGTAAAACACAAAGCAAATCAAGATGTACGCCATATTAAAACTCCATATCGAACTGAGAAATGAATCTCGTGAAGAAGCATGAAGAATCATGGCTTGAATAGCGACTCAAGATGTGGTTATTAAAGCTTGATACAACAAAGGGGAACTTTGCAAATTTCAGTTAAAGCAGCCACGACAGGCCAAGCAACAAAATATTTTAATTTGAGACGCTACCTTCTCGCATCGAAGAAAGAAAAGGCGATTCTCCTTGGAAAGAAGAGTATCAGGACTTTTGCAGCCACTGCATATGACATATTCATCTGCAATCACGAGGGTGTCAGTGGATGTAGTTCCTAAGGTCAATGAGACAAAGGCGTGCAACCAACTCCCACTACACGGATGAAGCACAAACAGATCAAAAAAAGTAAGCAGAACCATCAGATCTGATCTGCAAAGAATTACTGGCACTTACTGACATATCTACGCAGAATTCCCTCAAAATTTTTAGGGGCAAATCGGCCCTTAACGACCAGTCTCTGTTGTCCGTCAAGAGAACCACTCGTGCCCATTTCAGCTAGCAAGAAAGTCGTTACATGCTCTGGCTGCCTGTGCATGCTGAGACCACGGACACACCAAGCGTCCTTATGAATATACTACGTTTGCATATCTCCGATCACAGAAAAACTATATCTAGAATATACATATTTACCAATAATGTTGCATGACCTTTTCAGAACCCAAAAAGCACATGAATTGAGAGGGAATAGAAATTAATTAGGTCGCAAGTAACCGCCACATGCGGAGGAAGAAACTAAAATATAAAGTGGTGACGTGCGTACGTCCTGCATAGGTCCATGAAGTTCACAAAGACAGTCTTCTTGGTGCCTTCTCGAAGAACTTGTGGAGGCCTCATCACCGTCCGGCGTCTGTCCCCTGCAAGCTCAGGGTTGTTCTCCCGGAGAATATTGAAAACTCGCCCCAGGAGCTGCATGCGTCCCAACCGATGGAGTCACGTTCAAGTAAAAGTCGCACCACGTACAAGACGCAGAAAAATATACCTACCTCCTCATACTCGTAATCTCGATCACTTCCTTCCCACGGATGTTTGGGAAGCAAGTCGCTTTCTCCCTTTCCTAAAGATGAATAATTAGCGGGGCCGGAAAAATGCAAGGTGTGGCCATAATTTTCATTAATTATAAAACTAGCTCCCCACCTGGACTAGCTACTTGTTCCTCATTTTGATCCTTCACTCCATCAGAGTCCAGCTTCAAGCAACTCCAAACCAGTCACGAGAGACATTAAAGATTTTCTCAATTTATTAGACTCGCAGTAACACGACTTACGGGTTTCTTCTTCTTCTTCTTCTTTAGTCCAACAAAAGCATTCTCCGTTCCCTCAGAAACTGCAACACAAGGTGTGAAACAGCATTATTGTGATTGTTAACCAGAACGTACGTAGGAAATGGCCCTGAAACAGAATGAGAGCGACAGTTGCGTCTATCAACGCAAGCAAGCAGTTTCGCGAAATTTTAAATTAACGGCAGCAACCCATAGAAAATAAAAGCTTAGAGTATCATTAGTTAGTTTGTCCTGGGGTTTCGCATACTCGACATGTTTTCAGTTTTGTTGGCTATCACATCCGCAGAATCATCTGCAGGATCCTGGACTACGACCTTCTTTTTCTTCTTCTTCTTTGTGGGATCAAAGGAAGCGATCTACAGGACATTAATAATTGTCATACTACGATTATTAATTAGGTATACGCAAACCCAACGTAGACATGCAAAAATGCCAGCGGACATGCACGCAAAGACACGAAGAAGAGAACTCACATCTGGGACATCGTCTTTTGCGTCTTTGGAAGATTCTTCCGCCATGAATGACTGATTTGATCACAGCCGGTGCGTTCAAAACATGAAATAATTTTGTTTTCATATATATATGACCTTCGAAAAATAAGAAAAACGTATAAAAAGCAGAACAAAAGGGATCGTGGCAACCAAAACGTTTGCTCTTATAAACCAGTGCGATCCGAATTTCACCACCGTCCCCATTCACGAGAAATGAACTGGTCGTGGCCTATAGAATCCAGCCAAGCCCAGCTACAAAATTACAAGAAAGTTCGGTCCCATATTGGTTCATTGGGCCTTTGGAAAACCCAATGGCTTAGAAACAGGTAATATTGGGCTTGTAACTAGTTTCCTTCCAAGTGACATCAAAGATGTATAAAGCACCAAATTCCGTACAAAGTTGATTCTTGTAGAAATGATTAAATTTTGGTTAAATTTTGGTGCAGGTGAAATTGACAGGGTAGTTGGTATCTGATCGCTCACATTGACTGCAGTGTGAAAGGTGGGTTTGGAAATTGGAATGCGTGATGGGCTGGCTTAAATACGAAGAAAAGCGATGATGATTTTGTACTAAGGAAGGTAACCAAGTGCAAAAATGGGAATATTGCCTCGTGGTGGTGGTGCACAAAACAGGAGAGGAGACTAAGGAGGAGATTGGGGTGGGTTAGGCAGCAAGCAAAATATAGTTGTCACTTGTCGCTTTCTTTCTACTTAAAAGACCAGAAAAATGTATGCATACATGTATGTATGTATGTACGTGTGTGTATAGAAGGCCACCCTTGCAATTTTTGTCCCGGTGTTCAATCCAACCAACATCGTGCATTCATATTTCACCCACGCACCGCATGCGCGTTACAGATTGCCAAGGTTACGCCAGCCCACTCCCTCAAAATTTTTGACTTACTCTGCTGCAACGCCATGGGTCACTAAATAATTAACAAGCTATGGCTATTAGTTTTGGAACTCGAGCAGATGAAATATTCTTCATACGTAATAAAATTCATATCAGACGCGATGATGAAAGGTGGAGACACCGAGACAGGCAATTGCATTCCCTTTGCCAGCTTCGTTTCGATGGCCACCGAACCGAATAATTGACTTTCGGGTGGGACCCACAGCTGACGTGGTGCCTCTCCTCTTCTTCCACCCTCCTTATTGGAATATTTATGTAAGTGATGACATGGACTTTTGGGCGGGACCCACTCCTGACGTGCCCGTCCTTTTTCCCTCCTTATGCAACATTTAATTAAATGATGATGATGATGATATATTATATTATTAAAAGTTTAATATTAATTTAATTATATATGAGTCTAAGTGAACAGGATCATGTCTAATTATTCATATGTCATTAGTTATTCTTTATACTCTATACTAATTAATTGAGTTTGGGTAACCGCCAAGTCTATTAATAGATTTCCTAAAATAATCTCTTTTTTAAAATTTAATTACATTTTCTTACTTTCATTGGTTAATGTCTTTCAAGAAAGAATTTTTCTATCTGTCTCTATTGTATATTAAAAGGGTCAGATTTTAAGTAAAGATCTTTTATTGTCAAATGTTAATTGAGTAAAACATCCCTTCCTTCTTCAAATTAATGTTTTGTTGTTATATTTTACTTTTTCTAATTGTTCTCTCTTCAATTTTTTTTGAATTTTTTAATTTATAAGTCATTTTAGTTTATTAAAAAATAATTATTATATTTTAATATATTAGTAAAATTATATAAAATTGAAATTACAAAAATAAATATTGTGTACTACTTTTACTAGTTTATGTTATGTGACGTCATTCTTATTTAATTATTTTTTCTGTCGAACTTTATGCCTTTTGTAAATCTTGTTATCCTTTTTTTTTTAATTTTAATTACTCTTTGTACCTTTAGTTTATACGCGTACTATATTATCCTGAAAGTAAATGTTTTTGGTTCTACATTATCAAATAAAATAATTATCTTTAATTTTAAAATTTTCATACTTTTCTTTTGTAACTAATTATGTTTATTTATTTTCCTTCCAATTGTTATCTCTTCTCACAGTATTTTTTTCCCTTTTATTTTAAATATTATTTATATTTTTTAATTGTAATTATTTTTATTTTAAAATATAATGATTTAATAATTGACGTATAAAATTGGCCTTTCTACTAGTTATGGCAATTGTGTGGCCCCACTCATGCTTGTCTATACTCACGTTATTCAAATAAATACATTCTGAGTATCTGTACTCCACAACCCACGCGGGATTGGAGAGGGCAACGGGAATGGAAGCCAAAACCGCGTAGACCCTTATCCTTGGCCTCTCAACCACCCTTTCATTTTAAGTTATATATATTATTCTTGCTTGGCCCTAAACAAAACAAAACAAAAACATATGTAATATAACACGATTTACCAAAACCCTCTGCAATTGCAACCTAATTTCCCTTTCACTCAATGCCTCTGTGACGTGCATAGTTTGAAAACAAATATAGTCAACATTATTATATTTCACCTGCTTAAACATAACATTCAATAAAATAATTATTTATTTAAATTTAAATTCTAATTTTCTTTCTATTATGTATATAAAAATACATCTTCACTATTAAATTAACATTTATATATAAAATACATATACTCCCGTATATTTTTATTTACACACTAAAAACTACTTATTATTTAATTCTTATTATAAATATATTTAAAAAATTATAGTATTCTCCGCATCCCAACATCCCTAGCAGCATGTCCCGCCAAAAACCATTAAATAACCAATAATTATTACCATTAAAAAGAGTAACAATTGAAGTATTTAAATATTGACTCTCCATAATCTAGACTACAAAATTTGAAGGATTCACTGCCAACCTGCCCTTCAATCACTTTTAATAATTCATTATTAACTAATGCGGGGAGCAGCGAGGGCTTTTTCGGCCATTTGATCTTTCTTCGCTATCATGATAATCAAATTACAAATACAACGTTAACCCACCGCGTTGTCTCTTTTCGCTGTCTCTAATTGTCCGTCCACTGGTAGACGCCTTATAAAATTAAACCAGCTTACCCACATTTTCAAGTTTCTGAATTTTTCTCTCCAATTCTAGTCTGACTCTCTCCTCTCCTGTTCTGCCGCTCGGTAATGCTTTGCCCCGAGTCTTCTTTTCCTCGATGACTTGAAGATTGCATTTTTGGCCTGCAACTGCTGATATTTCAGGTAATTTTTATTCTGCCTTTTTTCTTCAGGTTTCAACTGCGCTCAGGTTTCTTTTCCATCGATTTTTGGCCTCTCGGGTTAGGTTTTCTTCTTCCTCTTGTTTTTTTTGGTTCGTTGGATCTGTTTTTTCTTCTTCTTGTTTTTTTTTTTTTTCTTTGGATTTGTTTCTTCTTCTTGTTGTTTTTTTTAGATCTGTAATCTTCTTTCCTTTATCGGTAAAATGTCTTCTTCCCTTCCCGGTTTGCTTAATTGGACCCCGTTCTTTATTCATAACTTCTTCAGATCTTTGGATAGCTGCAATTTATTTTTTTGGACTAAGATGTATGTGGAGTTGGGATTTTTTAGTAGTTCGTTAGTTTTGTTGGTACGTTCAGCATCTGATGATTCTGTGTCTGGACATGTGTGAGCGCTTATACACAGATCTGTTCTTGCGTTTTGTATAGATGTCGGGGATTTGATATTGTTTATTTCTTTTTCCAGAAACTGGTGGCTTTCTCTGATTTTTCTATCTATCCACTATGGGGAACAACATTAACCTGTGGCCCCTAGCGGCCCAAAGTTTTCTGCTGTTGTTGTTCTTAATGGTTGATGTAATATCGGCAGCTGATTATGTACCAACAGATAAGATTTTCTTGAACTGTGGAGGTCCGTCTGATTCTACCGATTCTGATGGCCTTAAATGGACATCAGATATTGGATCAAAGTTCGCACTGTCCAACACCCACTCTTCAACTGGCTCAGCAGCTACCCAAACAGCATCGGTGCCCCAAGTTCCTTACATGACTGCTCGAATTTTCCAATCTGAATTCACCTATAGCTTTCCAGTGGCATCAGGTCGCAAGTTTGTTCGCTTGTACTTCTATCCCGCATCCTACAACGGGCTTGCTGCTTCCAATGCTATATTCTCAGTGACTTCTGGGGCATATACTCTGTTGAGAAACTTTAGTGCTGCTCAAACGACAGAGGCTCTAAACTATGATTATATAATTAGGGAGTTCTCTGTCAATGTCCCCTCGAAGGTGTTAAATGTTACGTTCACCCCTTCAAAGAACGCATCCAACTCATATGCTTTTGTGAATGGGATCCAGATCATATCACATCCCGACATTTATAGTGCCGACGGGACCGTACCCGCTGTTGGACAGCCCACTGGCTACATTTTTGACAACACTACAGCCCTCGAGAATGTTTATCGGCTAAATGTGGGTGGAAATGACATTTCACCTTCTCGTGACACGGGTCTTTTTAGGTCATGGCGTGATGATTCGACTTATATATATGCTGCAGCATTTGGGGTCACGCCGGTTCCTGATCCGAATGTGACTGTCGCGTTTCCTTCTGGATCACCAAGCTACATTGCCCCAGTTGATGTATACGGCACGCTCAGATCCATGGGTCCGAATGCATCTGTTAACGTGAATTACAACCTAACATGGGCGTTCGATATTGATTCTGGATTTTCTTACCTCGTAAGGCTCCACTTCTGCGAGATAACGGATGTTATTTATAAAATAAACCAAAGAGTCTTTAGTATCTTCCTGAACAATCAGACTGCGGAGCGAGGGGCAGATGTAATTGCTTGGGCCGGAAGTAACGGAGTTCCCGTTTACAAGGATTACATTGTTCTTGTTCCCAATGGACCTCCCCGCCAGCAACTTTGGCTGGAATTACATCCTTACACTGAGCTGAAGCCCCAATTCTATGACGCCATCTTGAATGGAGTGGAAATATTTAAAATAAATGACACTACCGGAAATCTTGCTGGTGTAAATCCCGATCCACTTCTACAGCCTTCAGATGACGTCCCGAGTGTCCAATCTGCTGGATCTGGTAAAACCCACAAAGCTACCATTGGAGGAGCGGTTGGAGGTGGAGTTGCTGCTGTTGTTATTGTTGTTGGTTTGTTAGTGTGTCTTCTTTCCCGAAGGCAGAAGAAGCAGAAGAAGGATACTAGCGCCAGCGATGGCTGGCTTCCTTTGTCTCTGTATGGAAATTCACATTCTTCAGGCTCTGCCAAGACGACCACCAATGGAAGTCATGCCTCCTCCCTCCCGTCAAATCTTTGCCGCCACTTTTCAATTGCCGAGATCAAGGCCGCCACTAATAATTTCGACGAGGCTCTTCTGCTTGGAGTTGGAGGTTTTGGCAAAGTGTATCGCGGGGAGATTGACAGCGGCACCAAAGTTGCGATTAAGCGTGGGAACCCCCTTTCTGAGCAGGGGGTGCATGAATTCCAAACTGAGATCGAAATGCTCTCAAAACTTCGCCACCGCCACCTGGTTTCTCTCATAGGATATTGCGAAGAGAACTGTGAAATGATCCTCGTATATGATTACATGGCTTATGGAACTCTCCGCGAGCATCTGTACAAGACCCAAAAGCCTCCGTTGCCGTGGAGGCAGAGGCTTGAGATTTGCATAGGTGCTGCTCGTGGCTTACATTATCTGCACACTGGGGCAAAGCATACCATAATCCATCGTGATGTCAAGACCACTAACATCCTCTTGGACGAGAAGTGGGTGGCGAAGGTCTCGGACTTTGGTCTGTCAAAAACTGGCCCATCACTGGATCATACCCACGTCAGCACTGTGGTGAAGGGAAGTTTCGGGTATCTGGATCCCGAGTACTTCAGACGGCAACAACTGACGGAAAAGTCTGATGTTTACTCATATGGAGTCGTGCTTTTCGAGATTATATGTGCTCGGCCAGCTTTAAACCCCGCACTTCCCAAGGAACAAGTCAGCTTGGCTGAGTGGGGGGTGCACTGTCATAAGAAGGGCATCCTTGACCAGATAATCGATCCGTATCTCAAGGGTAAGATTGCACCCGAGTGCTTTAAGAAATTTGGGGAGACGGCTGTGAAGTGCGTGTCGGATGTCGGAACGGACCGGCCCTCCATGGGTGACGTGCTCTGGAACCTTGAGTTTGCTCTTCAACTTCAGGAGAGCGCAGAGGAAAGTGGCGAGGGTCTTGGAGGAATGGACGTGGACGTATCGTGCAAGGGGAAGAAAGATCCCGATTCATCCCCGGGCTTTGATGGGATTATATCCACCGATTCAAAGAGCAGCGGGCTGTCGATGAGCATTGGTGGCCGAAGCCTTGCTAGTGAAGACTCAGATGGGTTGACTCCAAGCGCCGTCTTTTCTCAGATAATGAATCCAAAAGGGAGGTAGTGTGAGCCAGCAAAACTTGGCCGGTCGTATGGTCCTCTATTGCCACCAGAAAAAGATCTTCCTTTTAAAAAAACCAAATCTTGTACCTTTATTCTTGTCTATCATGTGTCTTTATTTTTATGCCTTGCTCATACCTCCTACTACAAGTTGTAGTACCCAAACTCGAGAATATGTTGTTTTTCTTTGATATTTGATATATACAAACCGGTGTTGGGCACGCTGTTGTGGTTAAGAGGAGTGGCTTGATTCAACATGAAGCGCAGGTCCTCTCTCGAGCTTTGCAGACGGTAGAACCTATTTTACTGGTGAAGTTGGAGAAGATCAACAATAGCGTTCTCATTAATTAGAGGAGGAGAGGGTGAGAGTAACCAATACAGCTGCAGGGGCAAGCCCCGGGGGACGGGACGGATGGGGCGACAGCTTACTTTGGTTCCATCTTACGCCCCCCCGTAACTTTTTATGTTGGACCGCTTTTCTACACACCTGCCAAATAATATCTTCTCGCGTCCTATAACACTAACGCAACAGCGCCTAGGTACACTCAACTACCCTTTTTTCCCAATAAATAAATCAGGGTTGGGTTCTTAAAAATCATATCATCTCACCACAATAAATCATGAATTTCAGTTTTTTAACGTTTCAAAACACCCATCGTCTCTATTACTCGGAATATAATAAAAAAAAATCATCTTCGACGTTTATAAACATAAGGAAGACTATGTTCGACGTGGCACCTCTGAATCTAGTATGGCAATCTTCTTCTGCAGCTCTGGCTTGTTGGCACCAACGAGTTTGTCAACTTGTTGACCGTCTTTAAGGATGAAGAAGGTTGGAGTTGCTTTAATATCCCACGACGTACTAAATTCCTGAAACCCACATCATTGACATACACCCTCAATAACGGAGCTTAGTTAACAAATTTCATTCTCCACCTTTAAGAGATTCAGCAGTTATTTTGACATTTCAGCTAGCCGGGAAGCAGAACTTACTGTAAGTTGGTCGACGTCAGTGGTGAGAAACATTATTGAGGGGTGTTTCTCAGATAGCTCAACATAGAAAGGTGCAATCATCCTACAAGGGCCACACCATGTAGCGCTAAAATTGGCAACCACCTGTCATATACTCAATCCATGTTAGGACACGCTACATAAACAAGACAACAGGCTCTAAGCGTGTGAGATTACAGCAAATATTTCCATCTTCAAAACAAATAGCAGGAGCAAACTGTTGTCGTTTTGGGGAGTACGTCTGCAATTAGCAATGTGGGTAACGTCCACAATACATTTCAAAATATGCAATTCCTACTCACAGAGGAGGTGAAAAGAGCATGAAGCGATGGAATTACGAATTCCAGTGACTAAGGCAACACAGAAATACAATAATTAGATGCAACCAGAGTTACCACCTCTTTGGTTATTCCAAATGACTTGGAACTTCAACAGTTGAGGTAAAAACTATATAGTCTCCAACATAAATACATCTCACTTAGAGAAAGCAAAGACGTAAAGTTGAAAGGATCTCCAGTATTTCTTATTAATAAAGGGATTATGCTAAGAAAGAATTAAGAAGAGAAATGGCAGGAAATTTATTTTATCACTAAAGATCAAAATACTCTTGCTTGCTTTGTTTAAAATTTTTGAGTGAGAATGTAAAAATGGCAAGTGTGTATGTTAGCTCATTTGCTTTTGCTTTTATATATAATTTTATGTAACAAATGAATAATGTGATAATATATGAAAGTAATTATTAATTTTTAAAATATAATAATATAATAGTATTTTTTCACCCTCATCCAGTGTACAATTAAATATTTATATATTGTTGATAAAATTATATGAATATAATATATTTTATATTAATCAGTGAATTTCAATTATATAATTTTATTAAAAATTTACATCATATTTGAGAAAAAAATTAATAATCAATAACCTATACAAACTATGTCTGGTACATAGTACCGACATAAATAAAATTATAATAAAACTTAAAAAAGAGATGAAGAAAAGTCAAATAAATGTTAGAGAACAAATGAATAATAAAAGAATAAAAATAAAGTAAAAGAAAAATATAAAAAAAAAAAGTTAAAAGAATACACCGGCTACAATTCCATAACTTATTTATTTTGAATGAAACATAATTGTAAATGGTGCAAAATGTTGAGCATCATTAGCGCTGTTTGGGTGGCCATGGTGCCATCCACAGGAAACAATTACCATCTTCGATATGGCACACCATAGCACCATTTGTGCCATAACACATGGCATAGATGGTGCTATGGCATGTGCCATATTGGAGACAAGGTTTTAAAGATTTTTTTTTTCATCCCAAAATTTAAATAAATAAGAAAACAGCCATAAAACAGAAGATTCGCTCAAGTTTAGTTGGGTCTCATGTTTTTTGCTCTGTCCTGTGAATCTACTGCATGTTCAAAGGCTTGTTGGGGTTTCAATATCTGCTTCAAACAAATCCTAAAATGGTTTGGTCTTTCTATTGATGTGTTTCTTTTTTCTATTGACAACTTCTAATAATTCAGGTAAAAGTTTTCTTTTTCTACTTTCACATTTTTGTTATTTCTTTTATTGTAATTTTTCTTTTTCACTTTTTTGACCTTTCTTCTTGATCTTCTTTTGCCACATTTTAATCTTTCTTTTCTTTTCCTTCTTCTTTATTTCTTAAATAGTCTGGGTATGACTAAAATTTTAAAATTTTCATGAATTATAGTTAGGTAGTACTAAAGGTTTACAATTTCTAAAAGGGCATGCTTAGATTTTGAAATTTTCACAAATGAGTTGTTGGATATAGCTAAAATTCTCTAATTTTAATCAATGAAATTCTAAAATTTTCATTGCTAAAATTCTTAATTTTTTTACAAATTTAATAGTTGAATATTAGTTAACTCTTTGTTATTTGTTTTATTTTTAAAATTAAGAAGCTGCAAATTATTTGCAACTATAATTTAAAAAGTAAAATTTGTTTATATTATATCTTGTTAAAAATTAAAGGCAATATAAATATATTTTACATTATTTAATGTTACACGATGCTTTAATAAGCCCTGCACCACCTGGTGCATTGTAAATCATGGCTCTAGAAAGTCTTTGTGTTTTGCCACTAACAACTATGGAATGAAAGGGAATGTACATTTTAACCAATAAGGCCTCTTTTTTTCATTAAAAAAAAAGGAAGATAGTAGTTATGATTAAATTAACTAAAGAGGATATTCTAGAAAATCTATTAAATGACCAATGGTAGTACTCTAAGTCCATTTTCCATAATATGCTTATATGTGTGTATACACATGTAGATAATGAGACAATAATAAATAGATATAATGATTGAATTTTTGAATATTTTTCTATATATAAGAGAGGAAAAAATTTAAGCAAGGGAAAATGATATAAAAAGTCACCAAATATAACCTTTGCTTTCTTGATTTGCATGTGTTTGACTTTCTTCAAGAACAAGAATATTTTTGACACATCTTAAATAACTTATAAATTCACCCCGACTATTTGGTAGACTAAGAAGTAGCAGTCAAAGTAACAGACTCGTTGAAAAGAAAGATGGCAGTGAGGGGTGTTGAACAAAAATGATATTTCAAATGATTTCCTTTTGTCCCACATTATAAAAATAAACCATCTTCAATCACTTTCTATTGCACCCTATTGTGGTGGGCTTGGGATGAAATGAGAAAAATGAGGGCTCGCCAACATGGGCCTCAACGCGGGGTACGGGGTGGAGGTGAGGGGAACAATTGCGGGGGATGGGGCAAGGGTAGAGAAAAGATTTTAGTTATGGGGCGGAAGATAAGCCCAAGGCCATGTTTTACATTTGTTCATTTATTTATTATTTTTGTTATTTTATTTAGGCCTTGATTACTTTCTTCAGCTAAAAAGTTGTAATTTCTTCCAAACAAGGCCTTAGACCTTCTTTTTTCTCCAAACAAATCCTTGAACCTAAACGCACAAACATTATGTTGGGATGAATAATGTGATTGAAAAGAATGGTTTGAAGTAACAAATAGTATAATTTATTCCAATTTGTATTTATATATGTACAAAATATATAATAATAATTGAATGGTGTAATAGTATATAAGAATAATGATTAATTTATAAGATATAAGTAAATATAAATATGACAGTAAGAGTGTGTGTATAAGTTTTGATTCAATTATATATAACAATTAAAAAATAATTAATTAGTTATACATGTAAAAGAGGGATATTTTAAATTTGAATTTGAAAAAAAAATTGTCATGTAAGATGTTTGATGATATGAAATTTATGAGATTGAGAAAGAAGAAAAGATGGTAACAAACATGGTGCATCTGAACAACGGGATAGTAACCCATTCATTAAATTTCCAACATAGGACAGGACATTGAGTACTCACAATCTTTCCATCTCTTTTTGCTTCTGCCATCTTTTGTTCCCAACCTTCCTTTGTTGTGATGAGGTGCACATTCCCACTAGCAAATTCAACATTATGATCAGAATAATCTTGATCGTTGTTAGGCTGCATTGTCACAGAGAGAAATGATTATTGGTTGTGAGTGACAAGGAACATCAACTTGTAACGAGAATCCATGTTAAATTATAAGAAAGGCAAAAAGAGGATGAGTTTAAAGTGAATGATTCTCTGGTAATAAATCGAAATTGAACAAGAATGAAGATAAATTGAAAGAATGCCCAAACACCATAAGTAAACTAAAGGAATGAGCTAAAATTATGAGAACAACGGCATACCTTAGCTAAGCAATGACCCATTTTTACGGCTTAGGGAAACTCAATTAGTCAATTTATACCAAACACCAACACAAAGCAACTGCGCAACCTTTTATCTGTTACTTCACCCTGAGCGAGAACAGAAATGTATGATTAAATAAATAAAGGTCGAGTAATTATGTGCTACATAGCACGCAGCAAAACTCACGAATCAGCACGATAAATCCCATTCTTCTTTTTCTTTTCTGAAAGAGCATGCTACAATCTGACCGGTATAGTAAATACTAAAATCTTGCGAGCGATAAATTATCGGATGAAAGGAAAGCGAAAAAAAGACTACCTCGAGGAGCGGACGAACGGAAGAGGCGAGGCTTTAGGCAGCGGAGCGGGAGGGAGAAAACTAGGCTTTGATTGGAGGGGCAGAAAGGCGGAATATAAAATGGCTGAGAAGACTCCAACAGGCAATGGGAACGGCAGCCGATTCTGAAACAAGAAGGAAGACTTGACCACCAACTGCAATAATAATAAAATCATAAGAGAAATTATAGAAGAAGCAGGACCACTAGAAAGTTGACAACGGCCAACCACTGTGGATCCCACAGGCGGGACCCACACCTCGTTTCCCTTAATTTTGCTTTGACTTTACACGTGTCGTCTCAAGCTGGTCCATGGCATGTTTTTTGTTTTTCTTGCTTTTTTAACTTAAAAACTGTTTACTTGGACAGGATCAATAAATTAATTATAAAATAATTTAATATTATATTTATTAATATAAATTAGAATATAAGATAATTTAATAATAAGTATATTACATGAGTTAATATATTTGAATTATTTTATCATATTTACTGAGTCGAACTATTTTATTTAATATTTTATTAAATAATATAAGGTTCGTATTTTTATTGTGAATTTTTATCATTTAAAATAAACATAATAACAAGTGTTGATTAACTCCTTAAAAGAAAAAATGTTCTAGTGTATTATGTATTTCTCTTATTCTATTTCATAATTTAAAAAAATTAGATTGATTGAATAACTTTAGTACAACATTTGGGAACAAGTATTTTAGAGGAATTGATTGTGCATACACTGCCTAAAAAGTGAACATAATTATGACAAATTTTAAAAGTTTGTATTGAAAATATAAAATTTTATTAAATATTAAAATTACAATATATATCATATAATGCAAATACACCAAATGCAGCATTTATAAGATTGCATCACGTAAAAAGTAATTAAAAAAATGTTGGACTAACTATTCTCAATAAGTAATGTTTTTATTTCAAAATTGCTAAAATAATGACGAGTAAAATGATCAATTTAAACAACATAAATTATCACAATAGAGGAATAATACGAAAACTCTTCTATTGTGACAAAGATGCATTCACTAATATCTAGTATGACCAAACCAAAGATTCAAAAGTAAGGAATAGAATGGATTAAATAAATATGTTAAAATCGAGTGTTATTACAATAAGAACAACTCATATGTAGAAATGGATAGAAGTTTAGAGAAAAAGGTCAAAAAAAAAAAAGGACAACTACGATTATGAATAGATACATGTTGCCAATGAATTCAACTTCAATTATAAAGAAAATATTATTAATCTTACAATTTAATAGACTAGTTGAGTTATTATAGACTGATAGTGATACCACCAACTACCAATCATACAATTTTTTACAATGATTTATTTTCTTATCATATATACTTGAAATTTTAGGTGGAATGAGAATAGAAAATGAGAAAATTTTAGAAATTGTAAGCATGAAAAATATGTAGTTGAAGATAGAGAATTATTTATAATTAATCTTAAAAGATGCCAAATATATCTCAAATATGTGTCGTAATTTGATTTCAATAGTAAAGTTTGGTAATAGAGGTTTTGCAATACCTTTTTTTAATATTCTATAAAAACTTACTAGATGATCAATAGTAATAGTCGAAGCAGAAAGGTACAAAAAATTATATTTCATATAGACAAATCTTTGTCAAAATACTGCGAATTCAATGGAGAATAATAGTGCCATGAGTTGTAGTACAAATAGGTAGATCATATGAATGAAAAAAGCGTGATTGGGTGAAAAGAGTATATCTTGTTTGACAAAAAAATATATTATTGAAATTAGATCAATGCCATTAAAATAAAGGTTTAAATTGTCGAACAAACAATTAAGTTAAGAGTTGTTTTAAAAAGCACTCTCGTTTTTAAATAATAATTTGATACTCTTAACATTTCGATTAGGTAGAAATATGAGAGAGGGAGACAGAGAAAGAGATAAACTAATCAAATTGTAAATACATCATTGTTCAGAAGAAACAAAAAAGAGGCATTGTCATAATTTTTTGTTATTAAATAATTGAATATAATATAATGCAATAAAAATAGACGAATGACAAGCCAAACTAAATAATCCCATGTCTACCTCACTACCCAAAAAGAACAAAAAAGAGGCCTCGTCTTAATTTTTTATTATTAAATGATTAAATATAATATAATGCAATAAAAATAGACGAATGACAAGCCAAACTAAATAATCCCATGTTTCTCCTCCTCTTGACTTTTTTAACCCTTTTGGATTGGGGAATGTGAAAGCCCTACACAAACAATCGTAGTTATTTAATTCATTTATGTGCGCGTGTGTATGTGTACATATGTACTTCTTCACCACTTTCTCCAAATCTGGTGCTCATCTCCCAAAATCAGAATTTAGAAGCCTTGAATTTCAAGAGGAAAAGCTTTCCCACACGTCTCGCTGAAAGCTTCTTCTTTTGAATGGATGTCTCCGCGTTCGTACCTTTTTCCTTCATATTCTAATCGCACATGTATTGGGTTTGTATATATGTCGGCTACAATTTGTTTCAATTCCTTCTCCATGCTAATACCTTGAATTCGCTTTACTGCTATTGCGTGAATTTTCTGCGTACATTTTTTTTAAATGCTGAAGTTTGTGTGCTCTCTGCAAGACGTACATTTTATGGTTGTTTTCAAACATCTCGCCCACATTCTTTTGTTCTGGAAATTCGGATTTGAGGAAGCTTGTTTTTTATCTGATATCATTCGACCCGTGGACACATGAGAAAACGGTATTCTACACGTGGCCTACTAAAGTTGTTAATTTTGTTTAGCTCGAGGGATTTGACGTGACCTAGTTCTGGGTTGTAAAATTACGTATTTATAATTAGGTCATCATAAAACTTATTGTCCTGTTATTTTGATTTCTGAATTCATACTATTACATTGGTTTTGTTTTGGAGTTTGCGTGCAAAGTAGTGCGCCTAGAACGTTTTAGAATCCAAGTGAGTTTGCATAATCATGCCACTGAGACTGGTGCAGATTGAGCTTGGTGCAACATTGTCCATCAGTATTCAATTTTTGACCTTATCAAAAAATGGAGGAAGACAAGAACAAGAGAAACAAGAAAAAGAAGAATAAACAAGCTACTAAACCAACAGAAAATGTTACACTTGATGCCAGGGAATCAACTTCTAATAGTCAAAGCCATGTTCGAGAGAGAGGAGAGGATAATAACAGTCAGGTTTCACTGGCTACACATGAGCTAGACGCTGTTGCAGGGGACATGGCTGTAGACGAGGATGGAAATCGTGCTAATGACATTGAAGGAGTAAGTTTATTCTATGTTTTTCCTGTCTATTTGTTGTTGCAAGTGTTTTGAGTTTTCTTGCATCAGTGCTGAAAGAAGTGGTCATAACAACCTTTATTACTTTGATTTCATGCCTATTGCATAATTTTCCGCTTTGTTCACAGAAAAACTTAGCTGAAGTGGAGGAACGCTGTTGGCTGGACAGAGAGGTAAATGAAGGTTCATCTGTCTCGTGATGAGATTCATAATATATCAGTCTTGTTTTTAGCATTTCTCACGAAAAACTACTAACCTGAATGATTATATAGGCCAGCTTTCAAGAGAAAATCAAAGAACTGCAAGCAGAAAAGGATGCGCAGATACAGAATCAGGTAGCATAACCTTTACCGTTTAATTTTTTGTATATACAAATATGTGTGCTTGTGTGTTTACACATATTTATCCGTTTTACTTTAGCAGTTTGTCATGTGCCCATACAGGCTTCCCTTGAGGAGAAAATTAAGCAATTACTGATGGAAAAAGATGAAAATTTGCAGAAAGAGGTAGCATATTGTTAGATCAGCATTGAATACATTTGTTTAGAACCTTTGAATTGCTTTGTTTATTCTTCAAGTACTGTTACATTTTTTCATGTTTTTGTGAAGCGGAAGACACAATTACCATATTTTGCTTTGACAGGCCGGTCAGAGAGACAAAATTGAACAATTGCAGGATGAAAAGAAGGCCTCCATGCAGAATGAGGTAATGAAACTTTGGAGAGATTGATATTCTCTGATTTTTTCTGGATACATGCAATTCCTCATTTGTTGCATTTGTACAACCAATTCAGTAGGGAAGTGGCATGTGACAATGTTTCCTTTTACAGGGTAGCCTAAAAGAGAAGCTTATGCAATTGGAAAAGGAAAAGGATGCATTAGTTCAAAAAGAGGTAATTAGTACATATTTATAAGACTAGATAAGATAGATATTCTGGATAGCATGCGTGTACTGATCTACAAATCTAATAGTATGTTTGTTTCACATCTCAAAAATACACACACTTCAATCATTACACTTTTTAAGTTTCTCTCTTTTTCTTCTTTTTCTTTCTTACTTTTACACAATTTTCAAGAAAAATATACCTAAAAACCAAAACAAACATACCCTAAGTTTTCTCAAATTTTATTATACTTTTTGGGAGTAACTGATTTTCTACTCTTTTACAGGGTAGTTTAGAACAGAAAATTCAACAATTACTACAAGAAATGGATGCTCATACTCAGAAAGAGGTGAAATAGTACATAATTATTGCTGGCGTGTCAAATTAGATTTCTAGATATTTGTTGAATTCTTAAATGTTTTGTTAGGTTTATTGATTCTTGCAATCTTCTACCTCAATCCCATTCCCACTCCACATATTGAGTAGGAAATTCCTCTTTGTATCAAATAACAAAGTAATCAAAATTTAATCTTTATGTTTTAACATGGTATCAGAACATGTGTTCTTGCTTTTTATTTATTTTTCCTTTATCTTTAATAATTTTACTCAAAAATGTATTATATTTTGAAACCACCCCAAATTATCGATGTTATTATTGGTAAATGAGGATTTGCATTATTATTTGTCAAGTTTTGTCACAAATTAACATGGTTTCTTGCACATCCGTCAACCACTGTGTCTTGCTTATGAAGTGTGATTTCTATTTCAGTTGACTATCTTTCTGCTACTTATGAAGCACAGTGCAACCTCTATTTTTGCTGACTGCTCATGAAACACATCATTTTCCTGTTTTTTTGCCTAATATGGACGGAGTGTAACTTATATGTACTTAGTGTTAATAATCCAAGTTAAACGTTTTAATAAAATCCTCATTGGATTAGATTTCTAAGTATTTGTTGTATTTTTGAATCAGTGTTAAACTGTTAGGTTTTTTGTTCCTTGTATTCACCTGCCCAATCTCTCTTTATATATTGAGTTGAGAAGTCCTCTTTGTAGTCTGTATACACCAACAAGTAATAAAATTGTAGTATTTACTTTAACAACTAGATTATTTCTGAATGGAGAGGTCATGTGATTAGTGAAGCCTTGCGTTCATGATTATTTTTGCAATTGATATTTGCAGCCTTACAGTATACTGGTTTTTCTTCTTCCTCATTTAATCTTTTTTTGGTTTTTGCTAGAACTTGGCCTTCTAAATTGTTCTGCATAATTTGTAGGCTAGTCTAGAGACAAAAATTCTACAACTGGAGGCTGAGAAGGAGTCATCATTGCAGAAAGAGGTGATTTTCATTTGTTATTTTTAGTAACATCATTTTTTATGGCCAGCAGCACTGCATGCATTTATGTCTTCCCACCATTATCTGAATATCATTTCCATCTTTTATTTTACAAATGATATCTTCCCATGTGTTTAGCCATATTCCTTGAGGTTCTAAACTTCTTTCTTGCTTTGAGGGAGAAAAGTAATCAGTTGTTGGAAGAAGCTGCAGGTTTAAATTTGGAAGGGGTAAAATATAGTCTATGTTTATCTAAATAAAGGAGATATTAATTAGTTTTCTCCTTCTAATTTCTGAAATTTTGCTCTTCATCATGCCGTAGTGACTAATGCACTGGGGCTGTTTCAATAAATTAATTTGTAGCTTGAAATGCAGGTTAGCTTACAAGAAAAATTAAAACAGATGGAAGGAGAAAGAGATTCCTGGATCCTGAAAGAGGTAAAAACTGCTTTTATCTGATGGATGTGCTTGTTTTCCCTTTTTAACACCTGCATTTTGAAACCCCTCACAATCATTCGAAGAAAATTACTTGGCCCTCTTTTGACTGCTATCACAATAAATGACTATGGAAATGCATGGTTTTATGATTTAATACATATTTAATGGAACTATGATCGTATTTTGGTGGCCTATTTTCGCTGACATGGTGCTAGCATAAATCTGGGTAATACGACCTTAAGTAAGTGGCAAAACTACTAGCTACGTATTAATTTGGTTCCTAATATGGGCATGTAATTTTATAGCTCTATCCTCCCAATAAATTAATACCACAGATTTCATCTTCTTATAACCACCAATCCCTGCTACCAAATTGAATACTTTCAACAATAAATTTCTACTTTTACACTATGAACTCTTGGTCCTGCCAAAAGCACCATCATTTGAGATGAAGCATATACTTATGTTGTACACACACTCGTTATGGTCTTCTTTTGTGCTACAACTTGGTATTTTGTTTTGCCTTTTGTTATGGAGAATTATAACTCGAGTTGACAATAGAATGACTTAATGGCTGCTCTATTGAAAGGGATTGTTGCTCTGGAATCTGTTGGCTGATTTGTCCATTATGTTGATTTTTGCCCACATTACAGTATAATATTAACCCTGCATTGCCAGTATAATAATGGATTGAGACACTAATTTTCTGTATGGGTTGAACTGTGACAGAACTCAGCCAAGGAATCAATTGCCACGCTGACTAACAATAACGCCCACTTACGAGCTCAGGTATCAACCATAGGAGCATAAATTGATGAAAACAAATGGTGAAATAATTTTTGTTTGCTGATGTGAAGATCTTTTTCTCTTAATTGTATGGGTTATGTTACTGTTTAATCACCAGGCTAGAGTCTGCTCTTGCACGTTACCAAATTCCATGGTCCCAGTGACCCCTTCTTTTTTCAGAAATTTATTTCCTTGTTTCCTTTTAAATGAAAAGAATGCAACTGCTCAAGGAGCCTGATTATATTTCAGCTTCATCTACAAGCATTCCTATTTATTCTGATTTTGGAAATTAAAATCAGAGCCTGGCAGGTGATAGGGCTGGAGCAAGCAAGGGAAACTCTTTTAGCAGAAAAGAAACAGTTGAAAGAAATAATTTCCAGTCTAAATTTACAGATTCAGAATCTTGGGAGTGCGGCTGTTCTTTCTCATTCCTCTATGGGCAACAAAGCAGTAAGATATACTGTCTTTTGGGTTCTCTTTATTTGGTCATTATTTTTGAAATTCTGACTTTTCAAGAACGAACTGTTGTTTACATTTGGGGTTTGGTATTACATTTTTATATGTTCTAGTTGGTAAATTTTTATTTGTTATTCAGACTTCCAAAGAGGATATGGACTATCAGGTAGAAGCAGCACAAGCTCTAGTTGAGAAATTGATTGCAGAAAATTCGGAGCCTGTTGAAAAGGTATGATGCTGACTGTTGAAATGACTGTTGTAGCTATTGATGATTGGGGTATCATCTTATTTGGCAGTTGGGTTATGCCTTAAGTACCAGCTGACCCTAACAATCTTTGATGCAAAAGTTTGTTTGAAACAAATGTAAGAGTTCTGATTATTATTGTTCAGGTGAATGAGTTGTATGCTGAGCTTGATCAAATGAGTATTTTAAGAACGGAACACTTTTCAACTGCTGGCTCGAATAATGGGGCGGCAAGTGCTCTGTCTGGTGATGGCTCAGCTTACACGTCCAATTTGGCAGTCGGAGCCGATGATGGGCACGAAACTGCTCAGGCTACTGATTCAACGTCTGGTGATGGCTCAGCTTTTGTGCTCGATTTGGCAGTAGGAGCTGATGATGGGCACGATACTGCTCAGGCTACTGATTCAGCGTCTGGTGTTGGCTCTGCTTTCATGCCCAATTTGGCGGTTGGAGCCGATGATGGGCACGGAACTGCTTGGGCTACTGATTCATCTTCTGAAACTAGCAAGAAGATGCCCATGTCAGGCAGAAGCCAATTGTTGGAAGACATCAGGATTGAATACAAGAGGAATGGTGAGCACGTGAATGTTAATGGTGGTTGTGGAGTTGGGAATTCTTCAGAAATAATGAAGGCTGATGAAATTGTCCAAATTCCATTAGATGAGAATGATGTTAAGGAAATTAATTTGGAGGTGGTACAAAACAATGAGAATGCTGATGTCTCACTAACTGATGCTCCTTTGATTGGTGCTCCATTCCGTCTAATTTCTTTTGTTGCTAGGTATGTTAGTGGAGCCGATTTAGTGAATAAGAATGCCGGAAATTCAGGCTAGTTAATCATTCTCTATTCAGACGATTGGGAATGAAGGACTGACGCGGGAGATCTAAACAGATGTTATGCATTGTTTTATTTTATTTTATTTTTTTAATAGGGATAGAAACAACCACAACAAACGGTATACAGGCACTGCTTATGCAGTAGCTATTTTACAGGCGTTTCAAAGATCAACTTACATGCTTTTTTTCAATCTTATTATTATTTGTTGCTGTTGTGATTTTATGTTAATTGTTGACTGCGTTGATCGGTAATTCAGCGGTTGAATGCTCAGTATAAATTATAAAGATGGTACCTGGTACAAGGATCACAATGTATCCTGCCCTGCATTTCATTTGGGAATCAGACACCCCGTCCTGTCTCTAGCAAATTACTGTTATTATAATGTGACACCTGAAGAAGAGGGAATCCTATTTTGGGGTTTGGAAGACGGAAACTGTTTATATTATGGCTCACGTGGTGGAAGGGCTGGCTCTTGAAGATGATGGCTGTTTCCTAGAATCTGATTGCTGAATTTCCTCAATCATCCCGACCACCTCCTCCATCGAGGGTCTCATCTCCGGCGCCATTGCCACGCAGGCCAGTGCAATCTGAAGCATTTGCACCATGTCTTCTTCGACATTTTGGTAACTGATGAGACTAGCGTCGAAAACCTCCGCCGTCCATTCCTCCCTCACCACCGACTGAACCCATCTAGGTAGATCTGCTACCGCATCATCCTGTGCCCCCCCCGACTGAAGTGTAGGAATCATTGGTGCTTTACCAGTGAGCAATTCCAGCAGCAGAACACCAAAACTGTAAACATCTGACTTTTGAGTGGATTTCCTGCTTTCTACGGCCTCGGGTGCTAGGTAACCGGCGCTTCTGGATGGTATCATTCCCATTAGAGGAATGAGACCCAAGTCCGTAACGCGTCCGTTCAAGTCTGGCGTGAGGAGAACGTTGGAAGACTTGATATTCCCGTGGGTCAGTTTACCAACAGAATGGATGTGTGCCACTCCCTTGGCCGCCCCCAGGCAAATTTTTACCCTAGATTCCCAATCAAGACTTCCTCCAGACTCCCTGACCCTGTTCCCTGTAATGGAAATTGGAAGGAAGACACGCGATTGATTACTGCATGCATGCACGCATTTGTTTTGTGTACTTAAAATTAGAGGGGGTGATAGATGTGAGGCGGGAGTACCGTGGAGTTGGCTGGAGAGACTGCCGCCGGGCACGTGGTCGTAGACCAAGAGTTTCTCATCCTTGGAATGGTAATAAGCCCGAAGAGGAACAATATTAGGGTGCTGGCTCACTCCCCCAATGGCCTTCATCTCTTGCTCAAATTCTCTTTTCCCGGCGACCACTTCCCTCAGCCGCTTCACAACCAATTTCGTTCCTTCTTCTAGAATGGCCGAGTAGGTTGTGCCATAGCTCCCTTTTCCCAGGACCTCCGCGGAGGCTCTCAGTAGATCCTCCAGATTGAAATTATAGGAACAACCTTGCAAGAAAATCAATTTATTCGTCGCGCCCTCTTGGACTCCATTGCTGAACTCTTCCTTGGGCGTCTCCAGTCCGCCCTGCGGCGAGGGTTTTCCTTTCACCACTCCGCTCCTCCTTTTCTGCTTCACACAGCGCACCAACATCACCGAAGCTATGACAAACAGCACAGCTGCACCCCCTGCTCCAATTGCAGCTAGCGCCCCCGTGCTCAAACTTTTGTCGTTGGACTTTGGCCTCCGGGGAATCGGGGACAGTGGGATGCCGCGCCCCGGAGGGGATTCAGACGGCGGGGGGGAGGCTTGAGAAGGAGAAGGAGAATAAGGTGACGGAGGGGGAGAAGGAGAAGGAGACGGAGATGGAGATGGTGACGGTGGAGGCGAAGGGCATCTATCCAGGGGCCTCCCACACAACATAGGGTTCCCCTTGAAGGAAGAAGCAGGAAAAGTCTGGAGGCGAGTCGGAATTGAACCGTTGAGATGGTTGTTGCTTAAATTTAGCTGCATAAGGTTTGGGAGGCTGAGATCAGGGATGGTGCCGGAGAGAGAGTTGTTTTGGAGGTAGAGAGCGGTGAGAAAAGTGAGATTTTGGATTGTGGGCGGAACGTTCCCAGTGAAGGAGTTAAACGAGAAATCAATGACGTCGATCTGTGAAGAAGGAGGAAAGGAGGGAATAGCACCCGAGAAGTCGTTGTGTTGAAGGTTGATGTGGCGGAGGGAAGCGAGGGAGAGGAGATCGGAGGGGAGAGTGCCATTAAGGTAATTGTAACGGAGGCTGAGGATGACGAGGGCGTCCAGCCTGCCCAGAGTGTTCCCAGGAATAGGACCAAACAGTCCCAGGGCAGGAAGGTGAAGCGACATTACGCGGGCGCCGTCGGAACTGCAGGTGACTCCAAGCCAGGAGGTGCAAACTGAAGAAGCGTTTCTCCAATTGAGCGCTCGAGCGTGAGGCACGGCAGACGCAAAATCAACAAGGGCTTGTCTGTCCGACTTGAGGTCGGCAATCAGCGGGGGCACCGCCACTAGTAGGAGGAAGAAGAAACACAAGGGCGAATGCTGCTGCAGGTTGGGCATTCTCATAGGGATTGAGGAGAGACGAAGGTCGGGCGAAGGAGGCATCCGCGTTTGGTAAGCTTAAAAATGGATGAGGAGAGATGTGAAATGGGGGTGCTGCTGCATTTCCTGTCCTAACTCTGACGGGCAGGCCTGAGTTGATTATATTAATAGCCTTGGCTTATCCTACTCCTGGCATCGTTTTTGTCAAAGCTATAACGAGGCAGGGGAAGGGAAGTGGAGCAAGTAAAAGGAGTTATTGTTGTAGTTGACTGGAAATAGAGCGGAGTAGATTGCCAAGCAAGCGGATGCTTATTGACCACGCCCTCCCGTCTCTTGGCCATGTCGTCCCTCTTTCCTCTTTCCCGAGTGGTTATGAAATTGGGGATTAGCGTAAGATACAACTGCTCGTCAGCTAATACGACTGGTCAGAATGCTTAAAAATTTGGTGACGAGAGTGATGATGGCGCACGCACACACCATTAATCCAATGTAGACCCATAATGAAGGGCCAAATGCTGGAGTATTTTCTTGTCATTTTGAAAACTTGAGAGAATTAATTAGAACAAAAAAACACACAATACAAATAATAATAGTCATAAATAAATATATGAGGATTACATAATATAAGAAACTTCAACACGAGCGGAGTAATAAACGCCGGCCAACTACTGCTTGTGATTGGTGGCGTAAGACGTCATCGAAAGATAGTTTAAGGGCGTTGACGAGAAGCAAGCGTGGGCTGTGCCGCTGGACGGTTGGAGTTTGGTGCGACACTCCCAAGATATTTTACAGAGAAGAAGAAGAAGAAGAAGAAGAAGAAGAAGAAGAATATCACAAATTTTGGATTGCCTGTATCCTTTCGAACACACACACACACACACAAACTAGCAGGCTCTTGTTGATGATGATCAATCACCACCTCATGGGGATTGAGACCTTTCGGTTTCGTTGGAGAACAAGTGTGTGATTCTGAATTCTGAAAAAGGATTAATAAACGGCCACAAGTAAGCATGAATGACGGGAGCACTACGGTTCACGCTGAGATGCTAGGACGACTTTATTTACCCATTTTACCATACATTCACTCAAGTTTAGCAAAATTTCAATTGCACGCTGATTTTTAACATTTAATATGTTTTCCATCTCTTATATATATATATATATATATACCTTCTTAACTTATTCATTAGCACTATACGAACGACAAATCATTATCGGTTCTCGACATAAATCATTGTTAATATCTGATGCATGTTTTATTATGAAAGCACTAACATAAATGGTGCCGGAATTTACAAGAAAACAGACACTGGTGAGATACGTAATAGTATGTTTGATTCACACGTGCAAACAAATAGGAAATGACACATGAATACTCCGCACAAGTTGTACGGATTGATGTCGCATAATTTTACAATTTGCCCTTTCCCTCTAGAAAGCAGAAACTGACCATCAGTATCAGCTAGCCCTACTCTTCTACCCAACCACAACCGCTCACCCATATTCTGGTATACCAGAAAGATCAGTAGACGAATCATTTCGTACACTCCTCTTAACCGCTTCTTTTGGCAAACACGAATGCATCATATCATAACCTCTCTTTAGTGGGGAGATTACCGCAGCATGGCATGTCAAACAAGAAGCTTACGTTGGCAACTTTAGCCCAGAACCACATGATAAGAAGCTGCTTATCTCTGCAGGCCAGGGTGTAGCATATGCCTGCAACTGTCCATCACAGCAAACACCATTCAATCTTTATGGTGTATATAGAGTGAAGGCAATTCATTATGTTCCAAGACGAAAACAAATATAACATGCATACGGCTTCTTTGATTATAATACTTAGGCTCTCATATGCCATCTTTCTTATCTCCCAATCTTTCATTTAAAAAAAAATTGAAAATAAAATCAGGGAAGAATTTTCACCAAACTAAAGCCCAAGCTCATCATGAGGTTATAAAAGGATCCAAAGGTTCAGGAAGTTCAAATCCATTATCAAAGATGGGCCCTCGGTCCAACTTACCATCAAGACGGTGAAGCCAATTTGTGTTCTTCAGGTCCTCTTTGAGAATAATCATGTCATAGCGGGAACTCTCATAAATATCATTGGTCAGTTTTGCTGAAGACCGAGACTTGTCTTCTTCACTCCCGCTTTCAGAAAACCGGCTCCCATTTTCAGCAATGGTCCCATTACTAATGTTAGATAACCCTCCATTGACAGATGCAGCACCAGGTTGTGTTTTCTGGTTAGTCGATCGAATGCTTTGAGGAAACAGAAGAGCACGAAGCCCATTGCTGCCATTTCTTATGTGCTGCAGAAGAATGAGATCTTTTGAGAATGATGATGAAGCATGGAAGACTCTTAATTCCTGTTTCGCCATTAAATTGACCAGCATAAGTTAAATCATTGTATCTGAATTAGCATGAAATAATTACACGTGTTGAAGAATAATCGAAAGAATTAACATCCCCAACTCAATTTATAGGGTGAAATTAGATTACAATTATGGTAGTTAACTAAAACACAGTACAAAGTTTACATATCATTTCTATACAAAAGAAAACAAATTATACTAAACCTACAAGATTGAAAACACAATATATCAAGAGTTAAACTTGGTAAAAATATACATACCATATTAATTACAATATTTTTCCTCAGCAACATGGATGCGATGGTGATGATATTATCAAGTTTTTTATGCCTTGTCAACCCCACATAAGATTAAAAAAACAAAAATAAACCAGCTTAAAAACTCAAAAGAGACAGTCAAGGTCTGCTGTTGTGGTCACACAGACAGGATAAACTTCATTTGAGAAGATCTCGTATTTACTTACACCATTTCTACTGAGAAAAATTTAAAACAGAAAATGTTAGAAAGTTAGATATGATTGCCATATGCCTTATGGTCATCTCAAGAGATTTCTCTGAAATTGTCCGACCAAACCCTGTGCTTTCTGCAGACATCTTCAAAGTTTTCTGTGTTGACAGCTCTCTTGAGAGTCCATTGTATCAGTCAGCTGACCATTGGCAAGTGTTCGACTCCTTCCAGTAGGTTCTGAAAGTTTTCCCCTGATAACCACAGGAGAAGAATGTCTCCAAGCAACAGTAGTAGTATTTGATGCAGGCTCTACATTTCCCTTTGCGGTAATGGGTCTGGACTTACCAGTAGATATTGGTCTGTTTGGCAAAGTTGTCCGCACGTTTGGTGGTGTTTCAAGTGGAAAATCGGGGAGTAAGATTGGCTGCGGTGGAGGCCAAACTCATGGACCAGGGGAGCTTGGGCGAGAAACTGAAGCGACACTGCACCCATTAGTGAACCGACACCCACCTGGGTTTGAAGATCCAGACATAGGAGAAAAAGACGGTGTGGGGTTTCGACGAGTAGGTGTTGATGACCTTGATGTACTCCGAACAGAAGGAGAATTCAAATTTGAAGAGATTAGTGGCCTAGAAGTAGGCGTAGATGGCCTTGAGTTTTGCGATGGTCTTGGTTTATCTATTGAAGATGTGCTGAGAGCAGGACGGGGTTTTGAATGAGTTGTAGATCGTGACATTGTTGGGCGGGGAGAAGGGGTTGAAGGTCTCCTAGTTGATGAAGAGTGGTTTGTAGGAGTGGATGGCCTAATATAAGATGAAACAGAAGCAGAGCTTGTGGTAAGAATGGCGGCTGACTTATTGGAATAAGTATTATAATAATGGGAACTAGAAACAGAAGGCCGAGTCACCGAACGGATCCTAGTTAGCTTCGCAGCGTGGTTGTTCTCTGAGTGAGACACCGATAGTTGATATTGGGAATGTTGTATGACTAAAATTAAATGCAAGTAATATTCAACAAAGAGTACAATCCACAAAGTTAGAGAAACTAGACAATGTAAAGTGCGTGTTCATGTGACTACCAGTAGCAGATAAACAAGAAGTCAACCTGAGCAAAGATAACAATCATAATAAGCACAAAAGGAAGCAAACAGCGAGAGGACTGTGCTAGAAATCGATGGTAGAAGGGAGACAGGTTTGCATACCTATCAGGCTTTGGCATCCGTGATTGATTTGATCAATGAACCACTTCTTGGAGCTATAAGACCTGTTTGACAATCATCTCCATTTGACAATGGTACCAAAGTTGTTCCAGGAGTAAGAAGCTTATTAGATAAAATTGGAATCAATAAATAGAAGTGACCAACAAATATGTTGAACTCTATGATACAACTATCATAGTGTTAATCTAATTTACAAGGCAAATGTGTCCTTATGACAACCTGCACTGGTCTTGTGTCCTCTAATAATTGTTGTGGGTTGGAAACAAGGTGTGCCACATGTTTTGGTGGTTATATTATAAACCTATATGCCTAATGCTCTTTTTCACGGCCTTGTTATTAAAACAAGTCTATTTATGCGGTTCTTAATTTTTTGACCTTCTTTTAGGTTAGTTAAGTTAGCTTCGCTTTAGTCACTCAACCCCTAAGCGACTTTTGTTAGTGTGTCAAAAATGTGTTGAAAAATTTAAAAAGATGCCAAAGAGTATAAAATGGTTGGAAAGAGAAAACTTCCATTGCTTAAGAGCTCTTGATTATATTTCTTGAACTTGATAGTTGCAAATGAGGACCCTACCCCTATTCACAGTAGTTCACTTCCTTGACAGGTTGTAGAGATCATTTTTGATTTGACGACTAATCCTATGATGCTAGAACATTCTACATGTTCTCTATAATTTCAGAGCAATCTTTGAACAATCTAAAATGTTTCGATAAGCTTCTAATCGACTCTAGTACTAACTAATACTAACACTCTACATTACTCTAATGTCTATTAGTATCAACTACAAGTTCTAAATTAATCTACTATGTACAAGAACGAGGTGTTTTAGGATAATCTCTAAGCCCTATTTTGTATGTAAAAGTGATTTGCCGGGTGCTTGGAGTTTAGCAGGCCACAACATCTTCCCCAATCTAATTTAGTAACATCCTCATCACCTCATAAGCTTGAATTATGTCTCGAAATTGCCACAAGTCTTCCTTGCTCTCTTTAGTAGTCTCGGATTCGGGTAGTCCCTCCCACTTAATCAAGTACTGCATACTTGGCAGCACACACCTCTAGTAGACCACCTTCGTGGTAAGCACCTCTTCACTCTCTCAATCAAATGGTTTGGTCATAATGGGAGGTGCTCGATGTGAATACTCTCAATTTTGGTCTTCCTTGCCTTCATAATATGGCTTTAACATACTTACATATAAGATTGGATGAATCTTCAAAGTTAGCGGAAGATCTAGTTCGTAAGAGACCTTACCTGCCTTGGTGATCGTCGAAAATGGCCCATCGTATTTCCAAACAAGTCCCTTGTCAACACTCCACAACACCTTGAACTATTGTGGTTGTAACTTCCCAAACACTTTGTCCCTTAAATGATACTCCCATGGTCACCCTCTCTTGTCGGCCCATTTCTTCATCTTTTGTGGAGTCATGAAAATCAATTATAATCTAGTCATCAATCACCAACTCCATACACATAATGAGATGAGACAGAATAGAAGGAGAAAGATAGACAATAAAATATGCAAGATCACCATCGGATTCGTTGGAGGAGGCGAGACTATGGTGGCTTTTGGAGAAGAGATCTAGATTGTCATCAATGGAGTCATTGGAATTGGAAGCACTAGTGATGCTAAGACCTCGGTGGTGGTGGCGGGCGCTACCGATGATAGTTTCCTTTAAGATCCGATTCATGGGAGGTGAGGTCGGTATATATGGTTAAGTCAAAAGGGGGAATAGCAGAATAACTAATGTAGTGTAGAGATGTAGTCAAATAGCAGAAAGGGGAGAAAGCAGGTAATATGTGGGAGGTGACAAGGGAGAGTTTTTTAACCGTTTATAACAAAGTTTTTATCCATTTATTAAAATGTTTTGATTTTAAAATTGTTTAAAAATTTATCTTAATTTCATAATTTCAAATCACATAATTAGTTGAATTCAATAAAATTATCAAAATATCTATCATTTTCGTAAATTAAGGCAACGAAAATATCATTCCCATAAATTCAAACAATGGAAATGTGAGCCCATCTCCTCTTGAACCCTGTTAGCCACCCACAAGCCCACCTTCCTCCTAAACCCCACTAGTCCCCCCCCCCCCCCCCCCCCAACCAATAATTTTTATAAAAAAAAAATATAAAAATATAACTAAATTTTATACAATATATATAAAAAAATAAATAAAATTTTATTAATAAATTAATATATAAATATATATACATATATATGTCAAATAATTATTTATATTTTTAAACATAATCAATTGAAATCTTTTATAAAACAATATATAAATATATATATATTAAATAATTATTTATATATTAAAACATAAAAAATAACTAAATAAATACAATTCACAAAAATATTTATCTAAATGAATTTTATAAAAAATACTCATTTTATAAAGAAATATTAAAATATGACTAAAATTTATACAATATATATAAAAATATATAAAAAATAATTTCGTATATATTAAAATATAATTAATTATTTTTTATTAAATTAATATATATATATATATATATATCAAATAATTTTATTATTTATATATAACTAATACAATAAATACATCAAATAATTTTTTTAAGAAGTATAAACCCTCCCACGGCATAAACCCGTGAACCCCATATAAAGTCTCCCATGGTATAAACCCTCCTGAACCCCATATAATTGATTAAAATTAATTATACTTTATCTTAATTAATTATCATATTAATTACATTCCATAAAATGAGTTCACGCAATATATTTCGTACCCTCATTTCACAGAATATGTTAATTAATTTTCTGACATGTGCGCTAGGGGTGAGGATTAGGCAGGAGTAGGAAGTGGGAACTGGGCGGTGGGAAGACGTACGGTTCCGCGATACTTTCTAAAAAAATTTTAATTAATTTTTATTTAAATTATAAATAATTATTTATACATACTTATATATTAATTTATTATATGATTTTAATTAATACATATAATTAATTAAAATTATTTATACTTTATCTTAATTAATTACGTTCCATGAAACGAGTTCACTTAGTATATTTCGTGTTCTCATATGTTAATTAATTGTCTAATATGTCCGCAGGTATAGATTGGGTGGGGGCAGGAGGACGTGATACTTTCTAAAGAAAATTTATTTAATTTTTGTTTAAATGATAAATAATCATTTATATATACTTAATATATTAATTTATTATATAATTTTAATTAATACACATAATTAATTAAAATTAATTATACTTTATTTTAATTAATTGTCATATTAATTATATTTCATGAAACGAGTTCACGCAATATATTCCGTACTCTCAATTAATGGAATATGTTAATTAATTGTTTGATATGTGCGCAAGGGGTGGGGATTGGGCAGGGACAGGAGGTGGGGATTGGGCAATGGGAAGGCATACAGTTTTCTATGATACTTTCTAAAAAAATTTAATTAAGTTTTTGTTTAAATTATAAATAATTATTTATGTATATTTATATATTAATTTATTATAAAATTTTAATTATTTATTTTAATACAGATAATTATTTTATATAATTATATTTTATATGGTCGCTGGTTTAATTATTTGTATTAAAAACTTTTAAGGAATTTTGGTTTAAATTATAAATAATTATATATATATATATTAATTTATGATATAATTTTAATTAATTATATGTTAAAATGAATAATTATTTTTATTTAATTATATTTTAATGTATCTTGTAAATTGAGTTCACGCGATACCCTCGTTCCACAAGATCTGACACATGCCCAGAGGGTGGGGATTGACAAGGGACATGGCGTGGGGGATCAGAAGACGTACGGGTTTATACCTTTCAAAAAAATTATTTGATATATTTGTTGTATAAGTACTATATAAATAAATAATAAAATTATTTGATATATATTTATATATTGTATAAATTTTAGTTATATTTTAATATTTTTTTAATAAAAATTATTGAGGAATGACATTTCCACGGAAATGATAAGTATTTTGATAATTTTATTGAGTCTCAATTTTTAAACGGTCTTAAAATTGAGACATTTTAATAAATGACTAAAAATTTGGTATAAACTGTTAAAAAACTCTGACAAAGGATGCATTTCTTTTTTCTTTTTATTTTGTTTTGTTTTTTTTTTTTTTAGTGGGTGGAGGGGAGAACGAGAAATTAACTTTTAATTGTTTATAATCAATCAATACATACAAATGCATAAGCGTCGTCAAAATGATCAGTCATGTACGTGTATTAGATGCGTATGTATGTTAATGTAGCGTTTTATTGTCTGGTATTTGAAGATGAGATGTACGAGTGCACGTCAATGTTTTTAAAATCGGACCGGACCGGCCGGTTTAACCGGTTCGACTGGGAATCGGCCGGTTTTCAGGTCCGAGTTAAGATGTAAAAATAAAACATTATACAACCGGTCAAGAACCGGTCAAAAAGATAAAAAACCGATCAAAATCGATTTGAACCGGTTAAAATGGCTAAAAACCGGTTTTATCTAAAAAATTAAAAAAAAAAAGAAATTTTTAGCAATTTTTTTTTAAAAATTACAAAATAAATTTTTAGACTTTTTTTAAAATTTTCTTACATTTACAATCCTTAATATTAGTTAAATATACAATTTTTATTTTAAATTTTGTTTTTAATAATTTTTATCCTTTTATTTTTCTAATTAATATTTTGAAAATTGAATTATTGTATCTTAAAATTAAAATGGGTTATATTAATTAATCTGTTTATTTTTCAAAACTATTTTTTCAATTTTATACTTTTAATCATTTTGAATTTAATATATTTTTTAATTTGTGTAATAATTTTTATTTTAATCAAATTATTTAATTTTTAACATTACATCTAAAATTTATTTTATACTCTATTGTTATATTGGATTACATTTATTTTGTAAATTATTTTTATAGTAATATATATAATATTATATAATTAAAATAACCGATTTTTTCACCGGTCGGACCAGTGACCCAGAGACCCAATAAATTTTCCGATTCAGTCACCGATCCGATTTTAAAAACATTGGTGCACGTGTATGTATGGGTGAGGGGAAGAGTGGGTTTGGTTAGGGTTAAAGTAAATAAATCCACACAATTGCTGTGCAAAGTCTGCTATGCTCCCATTTCCCATCACGTTTGCATGTTGCCCCCTTCTTTCCATTTTTTTTTTTTTTATTCTGTGATTGAGTTTAGTTGGAAGATTGGATCGAATATGTTTAAGGACAGTGAAGTAAGTACTTGTATTTAATGGCGGGGCAGGTCTGTGATCTGCCAAAATTTAGCCCTTCCTTTCATGCATAGGAAGGAAAGGAATGGCACTAGCACTAGCAATGGCAACAGGAGATATTCTAATACTGCGTTTGAATTGGGATGTTATAGTAATTCTAGGAAGCAGGTAGCATCATATTTGGTTACTGTATCATTATCACTAATGTCTGCCAATGACATTCCCATTCCATTATCCTCACCTCATCTCAATTGCTGGGAACATCAACCTCTTCAGCATCATCCTCATCAATTCGTGGAAAACCGCAGCTACTTGTTCTTGGAGGAAGTCGTGTTTGATTAAACTAATGGTGGCGATATGCATTTCATTTCCCCCTAAAAGAGATCAGGGCCATCAATGATGTGTGGTCGATGCTAACATTTCTATTTCTAAACCTTTTCATGTTTTTGCATTTTTGCTTTTTGTTATTGTCAAATCAGGATGTCTTCTAAGATGTAAAAGACACCTTGTCTTCTCTCTCTCCCTCGGTTGATTTTGATTTTTCAATCGCTTTCCAGACACAAATTTATAATCTAAAAATTTATTAAAATATTTTTTAAGAGCAAATTTATATGAAAATATATAAAATATTTAAAATTTTTCATAACAAAGTCATTGCTCCAGTTCTATATGTATGCGTAGGGCATGAGCGTATACATGCAAGCGTCCAATAATGCGTTGAGAAGCAACAGAGCTTAAAAGCATGTTAGAGAGGAGAGAGAAACAAGAAACGCATGGTGTATGAATGTATACATGCAAGTTTCCAGAAACACATTGAAAAGTAGTAGAATTTAAAAATATATTAGAGAGGAGAAAGAAAAAGGAAACGCATTGAGTTCTATTTGTGGTAAAACTTGAAACAGCAGCATTGGGGTCATGGATGAGAGTAAACACATCACCCACGTCTTATATATACGTGTGGGTGTGTGCATCCATCCTCTGCTTTTAGAGCTGATTCACATGGAAGTGAAGTGAACAACTGCGGGCCGGTCCCATCATCAATGTTTGTGTTCCGTTTTTTTGAAGTAACGATGACTTCAACTGCTCCTTTTCCCTTGCATTCCTACATATTGGATCAGAAATTTATTATCATTATTATTAATTACAAGTAATTTTGACAGAAACAAGAAAAGATCTAAAAATAATTAGGCCAGGTTGCGAGCTTAGCTCCCCAAAGCTGGCGACACGAGCAACTTCTTTAAAAACCAGAAGACCGAGAGAGAGAGAGGGAGAGAAGAGAAATCGGAAAAACGGGGGACTAAACCTAAGAAAATTGAAAATCAAAGATGCGGGCCAGAAATGAGAAATCGGCAAAACGGGTGACTAAAGTTTCAAATATTCCGTATCCTTTGGAGCAAAAAGAAAAAGGAGGCGAAGAAGAAACTTCGACGAGTGGGGGCAGTGAATTACCCATCTTTTTGGATTAGGTTTGCGCCAGGAGAGGACTCACCTCCTCCACCCTCCACGCACACCTCCCTCCTATCCAGAAATATGCCTGCCCGCGACGTTCTTGTTTTACCCACCGCGCTCAGGCTGTGAGTTCCTCACCCATCTCTAGTTTCACATATATTAGACTAATTTCAATTTGGTTGACGTGCTCCCCTCCTGCTTTGCAGTCTCCCTCCAGTTGTTTCTCTTGATTACACCTTCCATCTTAATTTCGGTCTTCGGAGAGGTCTGAAATTTATCTCCTCTGCAACTCACGTTAATTAGCTCAAGTGTCTTAGTTTTAGTTGATTTTCCAGGTACTGAGGACATCATTTTCGCAGTTTATTTTTGAGCCTTGGCTGTTGATGAGAAAAATGGGAAAATGGAAAATAAAAAGTAATATCATTTGATTTCTTTTCTTAGTGTCGTTTGCTAATATCCTAGAAGCAGGACATAGTGTAAACTTTCTAAGACTGCAATTTGATATTCGTGGGTCCTGAAAGTACAAAAGCAACTCTTGTACCAAAAATGGATAAACAACAAACTCCCAAGTTCTAAGTTGTAGCTTCTCGAATAATTAGATATTATGGCAAGCTCAACTGGCTGCGTCTGAAATTTCCTATTTCTTTATGGGTTTGTGCATTGTTTCACCATTATCACTATGCTTTACTTTGCAGGCAGCAGGAACCAAAAGGTTTGCAGATTGAAGGCAGGCTTTTGGGAATCCATCAGATCAGGGTAAATGGAAGTATCTGATAATTGTGGTTAATTGCTGTAGCTATAAGCCTATTCTTCTACCAAATTCTATATTTCACATATTGTCTAATTATGAAAGGCTTCAAAAAAAAGTTTACTTGTTCGTTAATTCATTAATAATTCTGCCACATCTGATTGTCTTTGGCGGTGCAATTTATCTTTCCACTTGTCAACCACTTTTGTTCCAAATGAAGTGGATGATCAAAAACCTCAAGACTTTTTCCGTACTTCATGTTGCAGGATTTTGAAGAACAATACAGCACAAGTTATAGAACCACCTTCCACTACTGAAGAGGAGGAGGAGCCCTTATCTGAGGAATTTGTTCTTGTTGAGAGGACCGCACCTGATGGAACAGTTGAACAGATCGTATTTTCATCTGGTGGGAATGTGGATGTGTATGATCTCCAAGCTTTGTGCGATAAGGTGATTAAAATATCGATTTTTTGTTCCCTTGCTTTGCTTTCATATAAGGTTTTTCTTGATCTTTTGTAGCAAAACAATTTTTCCATGGACACATTCTTCTGTTATTATACATGGCATTAACTCCAATTCTTTAGGGTACGGATGTCATAGATATCAACATGAGATACTTTCTCATGTGATGTTTAGTTTCTTCAGGCCATAGGATATCTAATTGCATTCACTCGGAATTAAGTTCTTATTATGATAACGTTGATGCATTTAATAGGTTGGTTGGCCACGGAGGCCACTGTCAAAGCTAGCAGCAGCGTTGAGAAATAGCTACATAGTTGCTACTTTGCATTCAATAAGCAAATCTGCTGGAGAAGGTATTTGTCATGGTACTTTTCCTGGTTAAAGAATATAGTGTTTACCTCAAACTCAGTGTCTAATTGTGGTTTTCTTAAAAGAATATTTCTAGCCTGTGTGACAACTAATAATATGTTTATTAAGTAAACGAAATGACAGACATCTTATTGTACTTTGGCAAGTTACTTGGCAGAGGGAAATAGCCAAAAGAAGTTGATAGGAATGGCCCGAGCTACGTCAGATCATGCTTTCAATGCAACAATTTGGGATGTTCTTGTCGATCCTTCTTATCAGGTATTTTTATGGCATTATATGAAAATGAACCTGGTCAGCTAAGCTACATTTTAGCTGCATACTGTGTAACTGGATGTTGACTTTCTGGTCTTAAGTTATGGATCCAGGCAAGGAGTGGGTAGTGGAATCTTTCTGTTCCAGTAGATTTTGCTTTACTAGACACAGAAAATTCATGAGATTCATGGCGCCTTTTACCTTGTTTCTTAATGCATAGGTGCATCTAAATTCATGAAACTCATTTAGGATGACAATATTATGATTCCATTTTTTGAAACTCCCATGAACATGTAAAATCTACATTTAACACTGCTTGTTTCGAACTTGAATGAGAACCTGATTAGTACTGTTACAAAGTGATAGCCTTCTCTGTTGGTTGGACCAGAAAGGATTGCTTGGAATTTAGAAATCCAATACTTTTTTTAACCAATGCCTTATAGTTCATATATGAGTTTTGCAATGTAACATGTTGGATGTGCTGGTGATTTAGGGTCAAGGACTTGGAAAAGCCCTTATTGAGAAGCTTGTAAGGGCTCTTTTGCAGCGGGACATTGGAAATATTTCACTATTTGCAGACAGTCAAGGTAATACCAACAATTGGATCCAAACCAGAGAAGAGCTTGTATCTCTATTCATTCAGCCATTAAATTCTATCAACTTTTGGCATACACATAGCAAGCAGATGCGCTTTTATGATCTGCTATTATTTTTGAGATAACCTTGTTCTTGCAACTGGATGCAGTTGTGGAGTTCTATCGGAATCTAGGTTTTGAACCTGATCCGGAAGGCATTAAAGGAATGTTCTGGTACCCGAAGTATTAGTTGATCCATTATGGGCGACCACCTTGACTGCTTAATTTAGGCGTTTGGATATTTTGTTGGGTGAATGGGGTAATCTTTAGCTCATGTGACGTCAAACTGACACGTGGAGCTTTTGAAGAGCCTAAATTTGTTGCTACAAATGCTATGTGGATGGGCTCTTGTTCCTAAATTTAGGGGGGGAAAAATAATAGCGCTATTTGCCTTTATCATGATGCAAGAATTATTTATTCTGCACGACCATGAATCTGAAAATGTCGATGGGATTGGACAAAGTGCATTGTGCAGCATTAGATTTTATGGTTAGTATTAATGAAACCATCCTTGATAGAGAGTGTTTATGCGGAGCGCGGACGAGTGAATTTAGACGGGAAAACAATGTGATGTAGATGGAAAAGAACCAAATGGAATGGATGGCGTGTGAAGCAATGAATATTGAATTTTGGAGGGAGTTCGGAGAGCTTTAGGGGTTTTTTATGTCGAATTTTCACCGTCGCTTTACCCAATAGCTCACTAAATTTTAATCCCTGTTAAACTATCAAGTCCCAGCACTTCCATGATGTGCGGTTCTTTGTCAATGAGTCGTAAAACATTAAACAAACATTACGAGAATCAAAAATGAAAAATCCACGACAGTGAGAAGTGTCGCTATTCTTATGACTTTCGAGGTAACCTATATACTATTTGGCCCCCTAGAAGGCAAAATCCATCCGCAATCAACGATCAAGTTAATCAAAACTAAAAGTATTCACATGGTCGCACACCCACTGCAAAACAAATCCCATGCCCAATTCACAATTGTGTAGCGGAAACTTAAAAACGTATTTGAGGATGGTTATATAATCTTATGTGAAGAGCAAAATAGTTTGAATAGGAGCGGAGCGGAGGAAGGGTATCATTGTACCAAAAAATATGTACGAAAAATAAACAAAAAGCTAATTGAAAATGTCCCCAGCCCCTAGCCCCAACTCATCAAATCACCACCCTGCTAAAGTCCTAGCTACATAACAAGCAAAACGGGCAGCATGATCAACAGGCTCTACCTTAAACACCAACAATTTGCATATACATTTCCCATACTATAAATATGTAGGAAGCATTCGGATGCACAGTTTATCGAAACGAGGGTAAAATTGGCCCATGGCAGGCAACAAAAAATTGTACCAACACAGACCCATCATAGCAAGCCCTTTTATAAGGGTCCCAAAACCCCATTCCACGTCTTCATGCTTGAGACCCTTCAAACAAGAATCTGAGATCTTCCACTGTCAGGCGAGTGGCATGGGCACCACTTCGATCTTCGCCAAAAGCCGATGCAACCATTTTTCTCTTGTCTTCCTGAAGATGTTGGAGGCAGTTAAAGACAAAATTCAGGGAAAATAAAATGAACAATTCCTGTTCCCTAGAGGAAGGAAGCAAGGAAAGCCATCAAAACTCTTGCAAAAAATGAAAGGGTATTATTGCATGGATTAGTATGTCGTGAATGTTTTAAGCTGCTTCTCCGGCTGACACCTTGAGTTTGAAAGAACGGCACTGCAGCCTAGCACTAATATACAAGCAAGATATAGAAGCACTGGATGTCACATTACCTGAAGGGCCAAGATGCGGTCTTCAACTGTGTCCTTGATTGTTAACCTTGACACAGTAACGGGACGCGTCTGTCCTATTCTGTGAGCTCGATCAATAGCCTGATCTTCTGTCGTGGGATTCCACCAAAGGTCCAAGAGGATCACACGGCAAGCGACAACCATATTCAGACCCAGATTTCCAGCTTTTAGGGACATTAACATGACATCGACCTGCAAAACCTAATTAACTTAAAACAGGGGAAGAGTTATATGGGCAAATTAAACATTTTTTCAAGCACAACATAAAGAACGGTATATAATCATTAAAGAAACTTCACTAGAAATCATAATAATACTGGCTTAAACAAGTGCCTTAACAAAGCATACAATAACTTAACAATGTTCTTTTATTCCTCATTTAAAACCATTCATATTTGCTATAGGTTGCCAGTATTAGATGTGAATAAACCATCGCTCATTGTGCACCATATCAACAAGTTTCTTACAAGAACATAAGATTGCAACATAATGGCAAACAACTACATCCTAAAAAATTTGCAATCATTAATCTGATAAACAATTAATAGACAAGAAAAAAGACGGGGTGATTCCAGACAACCGACCGAACAATTAATCTTAACTAGCAAGACAATTATAAACATAGAACAGATTTCAACCTCAGGATCAGTGTGAAAATCTTTGACAGCTTTGTCTCTAGCAGCTATTGACATAGTACCATCAAGCCTCCGGTAACTGATACAAGAATTTTGAAGTGACATCTCCACCAAGTCCAACATGCTAGTCCACTGGGAAAAAACAATAGCCTTTTCTCTACTCTCCGACTCTATGTTAAGATCACCAGAAGATGAAGCATTTCCATCATCTCTGACTAAATCATAGAACTCTGAGCTTCGACTTTGTAATACACAATGCGCCTTGAGAATTTGGAGAGCACACTTGATTTTAGAAGATATGTAGTCATTCTGTAGAACTATACATTTCTTGCCCATTTCATATGAAAGAGGGGTACCACTATCAATATCGTCTGACATGCATCTCCTTAGGGTAGATCTGGAATATACAACATCAGCACCTAGTTGTTCTTTGCATTCAGGGGCAGGACATGTATTGTCTTCCCCTGTCAAATGATCCGAGACACACTGATAACAGAAAACATGTCCGCACATTGTGACAACTGCATTTTCAGGAGGATCCTATAGAAAACATTAAATAATTTACTACATTAGATTCTAGCACGTGACAACTGACAACTGGCTACCCCTGATTTGAGAATATTTAAAAAATATACAAGTAAAATTTTACCTGAAATTGAACTCTTACTATTACATGAAACATAATGTGGTGACTAGGAGAAGCCAGCAAATGTCAATTTGCCTGCACCTTCTTTACAAGGAAATGATCCACTTCACATACATTCTCACTGGTACTATCTAGCAAACAATTCAATACTTCTTATGTTTTATTGGTCGAAGAGGTTCCATGAAGAGAGAATACTTATAAACTCATTAGGGCTTCTCGTTCATTACAGACTATCGTACAATAAAGCACATAACTGGCAATCACAATCAGAGTATTGCTAGATCTAATCCTGGAAGTTAGTGTCAATCAGCAACTTGACTGTGAGATAGTTATGGCTCATAACCATAGACCAACCTTGAAAAACAAACAGAGGATTTGAGATCTAAGGAATTGAGAATCCATAATGTCCAATCCACTCAGCTTGGTTGAATATTTTTGAGTTACTACAGAGTTCAAACCAGAAGTAACTTCTTGAGTTATTTCTGCAATCATTACTGAAACTAATAACACAACTTTGAGCCTATAACCTTGTGAAAAGTAATAGGTCAGATCAACAGCGCTATTTGGCCATAAAGTGATTGCTCATACAGGCTTTTCAAATTATTTTTTAAGGGAAAAGTCCTTTAAATTTTCCATTCGAAGACCTAGAAATTGAGAGGGGCCAACTGCCATGAGTGACCTCCCCAAAAGAAAGAGAATATCAATAACTCCTCATATTTCACAACACAAAATATCACCAAACTAAGACTCTCACAAGTGGGTTCTAGAAATAATTTCTAACATATCACTGTGCAAAAATTATATCCCAACTTGCATTCTCTTAGTGTTGGAAGACTAAATAGAATAGGACTCTTATTCAGATTGGTACTAATTTATGATAGATTAGTTTGTTAGAATTTTAGTCCATCTGCATAAGTCTTTTAGTTTAATTATAACTCTTGTAACACACTCCAAAAATAGTGCGCCCAAATTTCTGATTAATGGGAAAATTGAGTCACATTTTCAACATGAAGGGCATAAATGAGTTGAGTTCTAGTAGTAACTAAAGCCTCAAAAAAAAACTCGACTTGACATTATTTTGTAGAACTCAAACTTAAGTTCAAACAAAGAAAAAATAGTGAATTTTTTTTTTCAAAGCTTAAGTTAAAACTCGCTTAGACTTAAAATACCTTCTCATCTAATCGAGCTTCAGTTGATTAACTTGTTCTATTGATGTTATAGATATAATTGTGTATTACGCAATATTGTAGGGATTTGATTGTAACCACATGATTGATAGCAATCTCTTAATTATAGTAGGCCATTCACATGATAGGATTCTAATGTATCCTGTTACCTTAAGTTCCTAAGTGTGTATATATATACTTGTACCATTCATTATCAATAAAATAACAAAACATTATTCTCTACGCTTTACATGGTACTAGAGCCCGGCTACATGTCAAACATGGGATATTTCTCTGCGGTTAGGGTTTGTGAAAGATAAGGTTTCAAATTTGGGTCTTACACTACAGGATCAACTGACCATCACCATACAGAGAGGATTGTTGTCCACTGATCAGCCATTCCCCGATGTCAGGCAATCGAAAGCCGCACGTGTGAAACATGCACTATCTGAAGTTTGTCACCTGTGGCAACGATGAGTGAGGGCGCGTCACTGCCAAAGACAATCTCTAGCCACCACTACTGTGCTCACCTCGGTACGAACAATGCAACCCTATACTCGATTTTGTTGATTCTTGGTCTAATTTTATTTAGATAATAATGACTGAACAAAAAACCAACTATTGTATCCAATGTGATTCTTGTGATGCCTAAGATAACGGAACACAAGTTACATGGGTCTAACTATTTGGATTAAAATAAAACTATTAGACTTTATTTGAGGAGTATTGACAAAGATGACTATATAATAGATAATCCACCTAAAGGAGAATCTACGCATGGTTAAGGGAAGATGCTCGATTATTTCTACAGATATGCAACTCTATTGACAATAAGGTAAATGCCATGATTAATCACTGTGAATTCGTTAAGGAATTGATGGAATACTTGGACTTCTTGTATTTTGCAAAAAGGAATGTTTCTCGTATGTATGAGATTTGTAAGGCATTTTATTAAGCGGAAAAGCAAGACAAATCTCTAACTAGATATTTTATAGAGTTCAAGAAAACCTATGAAAAATTGAACACGCTGTTGCTATTTAACCCTGATGTAAAGGTACAAGAAAAACAATGAGACAAAATGGCTATTATGGTTTTTTGATGGGTCTTTCCGCTGAATTTGAGACGGTTAAGCTTCAAATTTTATACAAAATACCATCCTTACAAGAACATTCAATAGAGCACTCTGCATAGAGAATCAATACCCTACACAACTAGGAAATGCCTTAGTCAGTTAGAATATAGACTCGGAGCCTGGAAGACAACAAAACAATAGTAGTGGAAAAGGTGTTGAGACTCGAGGCCAAAACTGAAGAGGGATTATATGCTACTACTCCCATAGACCAGGACACCTAAAGCACAATTGTAGAAAGCTAAACTAGTAGAATTAGGGAAGTAAGTCGGCGCACATTGCGTCTGTGAATGACACCTGACAAGATGATTCTAGTCTCCGCAGACGAGTTTGCCTTTTCCCAGTACCAAGAATCTCTAAAGTCTTTATCCATTACTGAGTCAAGTAAACCAAATCCGTGCTTTATTTCATCTTCTTCAAAATGGATCATTGATTTTGGAGCCACGTATCACATGGCAAGTAACTCTAGCCTATTCTTCACCTTTCAATCAAATAAATCCACTTCAACCATCACCCTAGCAAATGGGTCAACGTGCCAGGTCCTCAGATCTGGAATAGTTAACCCAACATCGCTGCTTCCATTACCATCTATTTTAGGTTTACATGACTTGTCTTTCAACCTTATAATTGTTAGCAAACTCATTCGTACCCTTAATTGTTGCATCTGATTCTTTCCTAATTATTGTGTGTTTTAGGATCTTGTGACAAAAAGAATTATTGGTAAAGGATGGGTATTTAGAGACCTCTACATCCTTGATACCCAAGTGCTAAAACTTGTCACCCATTCTAGTGTGGTGTCCCCATTCAAAGTATGTTATTAGTTGGGCTACTCATCTCTTCCAATGTTAAAGAAGTTGTCCTTAGTTCCAAAGTCTATCATCTTTAGATTGTGAGTCTCAGTAATTTGCCAAACACCATCATGTTAGTTTGTGTCCTTTGTTGACGACTATTCCCAAATGACCTGGTTATATTTAATGAGAAACTATTCTGACTTGTTCTCTCACTTCTGTGCATTCTCTGCTGAAATCAAACTCAATTCAATGTTCATATACAAGCTTTACATAGTGATAATGCCAAAGAATATTTATCTGAATCGTTCCAATCTCATATGATTAAAAATGGCATTACCTTCATATGTTGATACCCCATCTCAAAATAGTGTAGCGAAGCAAAAGAATCGACACCTGCTTGAGATGGTACATGCTTTATTATTCCAAATGAACGTCCCTAAACAATTCTGGGATGATGCTGTGTCCACAGCTTGCTTTCTAATTAACAGAATGCCCTTATCTGTCTTAGAAGGTAAGATCCCCTTTCACACATTTTTCCAACACAGCCTTTATTTCCCAGTGAATCAAAAATATTTAGGTGCACTTGTTCTGTTCGAGACGTCCGTCCTTCTACCACAAAACTAGATCCAAAATCCTTAAAGTGCAACTTTCTAGGGTATTTTGGAGTTTAAAAAGGGTATAGATGTTACAACCCTACTCTTGGTAGGCATCTTATGTCAACTGATGTGACAATTTTTGAGGATACACCATTCTCATCACCATCCGCAAATATAAAGCAAGGGGGAGATGATGATCTCCTGATAATACAATCTCATCCCCTACTCCTAGTCTTTCTAAGACCCCTATTCTCATATCTATTCTTGACGACAGTGGCCTCATAATACAATTTCCAAACCAATTCCCTCGTCCTTAGATCCAGCCTCGAAGGATGATCTTCTAATTGTTCTCCGCAAGTGTAAGAGACAATGTACTTATCATATTTCTTCATTTGTATCTTATAATCAACTATCAACATCTTCTTGTTCATTTCTTACATCTCTCGATTCTGGATCTCTTCCAAAAAGTGTCCATGAGGCCTTGTTCCATCTGAGTTGGCAGGATGTCATGATCGAAGAAATGAATGCTTTAGACAACAATGGTACTTGGGAGTTGGTGAACTTACCTGCGGAAAAAAAGGACTACTAGGTGCAAATGTGTTTGCTATTAAAATGAACCCAAATAAATCTGTAGCTAGATTAAAAGCCAAACTTGAGGCCAAGGGTTATGCTCAGACATATGGAGTGGATGTCTCAGATACCTTTTCTCGTGTTACTAAGCTAGCATCAATCAAATTGTTTATCTCTACGGTAGTGACGTATAATTGGTAATTGCATTAACTTGACATCAAGAATGCCTTTCTCCATGGAGAACCTCAGAAGGAAGTGGGCATGGAACAACCTCCCGGGTTCATTGTTCAAGCAGAGTCTAGGAAAGTATGTCGCCCTCGCTAATCACCGTATTAGCTAAAGTAAAGTCCATGCACCTAGTTTGAAAAATTCAGTCAAGCAGTTGAGCAATTTGGAATAAGAAAGAGTAAATTGGATCACTTTATATTCTATAAGCACTCATAGAGGCACGTATTATCCTCTTAGTCATTTATGTGGATTATATTGTCATTACTGGAAGTGACACCACAAGCATCTCATCACTTAAATCCTTTCTACATGGCCGATTCCAAACTGAAGATTTAACAAAGAAAGGGATCGTTCTTTCTCAAAGAATCTATTGTTCGAAATAGGAAAGTTGAGAGCTAAATCGTGTAGTACTCCGATGGCTTTTAATTCTCAACTTGTTAAGGAAGGAAAATCGTTTGAAGATCCTAAGTGATGACTGGTTGGGAAACTAAATTCTCACTGTGACTTGTCCAAATATAGCATATGCAGTTAGCATTATGAGCCAATACATGACACTGCCAAAAACAGATCACTGGGTAACTATAGAACAAATCTTATGCTATTTGAAAAGAGCTTTGTGGCATGGTATACTATATAATATCATGGTCACTTGCAGATTGAGTGCTTCTCAAATGCGGATTGGGCAGGATCCAAAAAGAATCAAAGGTCCACGTCTAGATTTTGTATCTTTGTAGATGGGAATTTGATTTCATGGAAAAGTAAGAAACAAAATGTTGTCTCACACTTAAGTGCAAAGTCAAAGTATAGAAGCATTGCTTAAGCAACATGTGAAATAATGTGGGTATACCAGCTCCTAATGAAAATAGGGGGTGAGGTCTTGATGCCGATAAGATTGTGGTGTGACAATCAAGCTACTATACAAATTGCATCAAATCCAATTTTTCATAAGCGGACCAAGTACATTGAAATAGACTGCCGCTTTGTTTGAGAAAAAATACAAAAGGGCCTAATCTCTGCCAAACTTGTAAAAACTAAAGAATAGTTGGCAAATCTTTTCACGAAAGCACTGAATGGGACTAGAGTCGAAGATCGTTGGAACAAGCTAGGCACGATCAACATCTATGCTTTGGCTTGACGGGGAGTGTTATAGATATAGTTGTATATTACGTAATCATAGGAATTTGATTGTAACCATGTGATTGATTGTAATCGCTTAATTATAGTAGACAATTCACATGATAGGATTCAAATATATATTGTTACCTTACTTAGGCTCCTAGGTGTTTGTGTGTATATACTTGTACCACTCATTATCAGTTAAATAAGAGAGAACATTATTCTCTACATTTTACAATTAACACCTCTTGGTATTAGAGCGATAATGCAATCCTTCACATCCACTAATTATGGTCCAAAATTTCCCCCAATCTAACCTTAATTACACTCCATTTCATGGTTAACTCTCAATCAAACCAAGAGAACAAAATGTGAAAGCAGAAACTATAACCTTAGCTTTCTCGCTTCATCACAACAAAGTGTTGCCTTTTGCTACAAGCCACAAACATCATAAGCTGTCTCCTACACACTAAGCTGGCCCATTATCTATTTCTAGTAAATTGTTCTGGCTGTTTCCTTTCTGACTATTGTCTGTCTTCTACTACTGTCTGACTCTTAGTCACAACTTCTACTGCTATCTATGTGCTGCTGGTCAAGCACAGCTTCTACTACAATTGCAACTTTTACTTCTGGTGCCTATCACGCATAACATGATTTTTATTTGCTATCATGGTTCCTTGCTGTTGTCTCCTGCTGGCCACTGTTTGACTGGCACTTTTTACTAGCTGGCTATCACTGGCTTTTGCCTGCTGCTGCGATCTACTGCTGTATACTACTAAGATACTTGTTTCTGGTTTAGTCAACTAGAACATTCCAATACTTCATTTTCACCCCAAGGAGAGTGTTGGAAAACTAATTACAATAGATCTATTTAGGTTAGGACTTCAGCCTATCGGTATTAGTCGTTTTTCTAGTTTAATTATAATTCTTATAACACATTTTATAAATAGTCCGTTGGAACTTTAGACTAATGGGAAAATTGAGTTTCATTTTCAACACTATGTCCATTTGAATAGGGGTAACCCTTAAGCACGATAATCAGAAATTGTTTTATTTTGAGAACCTCAGCTAGAGTTTAACCCATATGGGGTATGTTCAGCTAGAGTTATATTTTTATACGTATCTTTCTCTAATCTCAACCACAGCAGACAAAAGTTCATGATTCCTTGTAAACCAGTGGCTGACAACAGATAAACATAAAGGAGCAGCACTTCCTGAAGGTCCACATGCAACAAATTCAAAAAGCTAAAATTCAGAAGTGTACAAGTGAAGTACCAAAAATGGTTATTAAGCAATAGAAAAACATAGGGCACGGAGTAACATACTCTGCATACAAGACATATGGCCAATGATGTTTCCAATTGTCTCCATAAATTAACTAGCAGTTCCCGGGGAAGTGTCTTGGCCATCTCACATGAAACTTTTCCAACAGGATCAGAGCTGAGCTCTTTGACAAGTAAGGGGTGGTCACAAGCTTGGCGAAGGCGTAGAAGCAACAACAGAATGTTTGCATAATTTTGATGCACTGTACCAGCAGCAGCATAAGCCTACAAGACACAAATGTGAATGGAAAAGTAGGAGAAAATGGTCGGAGGATATCAAATAGAAGACAAGCAGAGGCTGACAGACCTTAAACTGTTTGCGTGAATCTGCTTCAAGTTTATTGTAGAAAGTTCTTTCTTCTAAAGAAAATTCCACCCTTGTCAAAAGTATTTTTTTGGGAGGCAGGGTAATTATAGGCGTACCATCAATCAATGTACCTAAGCCACACATGTCACAATTATCATAGTTTCCATTATAATGGCTATGGTTATGGTACAACTCCAGATCAACTATTACCATGTGAGTGTGCAAGTTAACCAAAAAGAAAATTAAAAAAAAATAGATGTTGACCATGTCTATCAGAAACAAGCGCAACCAAGACACAAGAAAATGCTAAATCAAGCAGTATAGACCAGCTGCGTAGCCAAAAATTTTAATGTTTGAAAATAAATTTCTGTATTAATCCATTACAAAATTGCAGAAAATTTTCAGTAATTTTTTTCGCCATAATTACAATCAAAATTTGTCAAAGAGATTAGACAGCATCATATAAAGGGTAAAAAAGTTCAAATTACAGGAATTAATAAAAAAATTCCATAGTTCAGAATTCATGAGTAGAATTGTTGAAGCAGAATGCACAACAAAAGCTATGGCATTACCCTCCTTTGGTCTTTTCCAGGCTTATTATATGAAATGCGAATGCTGGTGCCTGATTCTAATCATGATGTGAGGTCCCTAATGAATATGTGTGTGTGCAATAAATTAAGGATACCGCAGTAATTGTCCATTGAATGCTGGATTTCATGACTATTGGCTTCCTAAGTTTGATGGATCAAAAAAAAAAACCAAAATTTTTGGTTATGTTTGGGACCCAATTTTCAACTAAAACACATTATCTCAAACTTCATAATACCAAACATACAATGCAACAAAACATTCATCCTAATTCATATTCAAATTCAAAATTCCCTATCTGATTAATTATTTTTCAATTATTACATTTATTAACAATCAAATTAATACTTATTTATATCACACATATACTCATATTTAATTTTATTTACATATTAAAATATAGTCATTATTCTTATATACCATCACATCATCCAATCATTATTATATATTTTATACATATATTCAAACAAACCACACTATTCATCTTATCAAAATATTCCTTTTAAGCATACTATCTATCTCAACACAACTTTTATCAACAATTATCTCCAACAAAAACCCCTCTCCCAAACACAGCCTTTAAGATTATTAGAGTTCAAACGGATCTCGCCATAACCAGGTGAACTCTGCAGCAAATGGAAATTGGCCAGAAAAAAATTGAAGAATCAAATGGAATGATGCAAGCACGATCTAAACCAGAAGTCAACTAAAGGCATCACAAATTAAATTTTCAAGCTATCAATATCAAAAATGAGGAAGGATCACGTTTCTATGCAAAGCTAAGAGTTTGTAGGATTGAAAATTAATTTACCATGAAGTTGGGAAATAAAAGTGGTGGATCCATGCGAAGAAATGGAATTCCCTTTAGACAGGATTGTTAAAGCCTTACAAGTTAAGTTTATAAAATAGACGACCGTTACTCACAAAGTAGCTATATGATTTTTTTTGGTTTTGCATTTGGTTATTGTTGGTGGTGGCAATGGTGGTCCTTTTAAGTAGCATCTTTTCTTTTTCAGTTAGAGTATCTATTTCATTTTCTCCATTTTTCCGAATGTTAGAAAGAAAATCATATATGTTAGTCATTGATTAGATTGGATGATATCATATCATATATTTGAGATCAAAGATATTTGGTATAATATGCTTCTATTGATTTCTTTCAATAATTACATTGTAAGTCTCAACTATGAATAGATGGCAATCATAACACATTCATAAGAGAGAATCAAAAGAGAAAAAAATGTAGTTTGTGCCCATTAGGCATTTGTCTGTGGATATAGGCCTTAATGCTCGAACCAAATAATTCTTTTATTATGTTTCATTGTCTCTTTATTCACCTAAAGATTTAGTTCTTTCAGTATTTAACATCGGACAATCTTTAGGACAATCTATAACTTTTCTGTTTCAACTTAACTGGTTAAAGCAGGCAATACTTTTTCATAGCAAAAGAAAAGACCACCTAATCATGGAAGCAGAGGCGCATATGAGCTAACTGCTAAATATTCCTCATCTCAAATTAGAATTAGTACTTACACTAAGTTAGTATCAGACATCCATTAACACTTCTATCTCATCCAACGTGATCAGTACAGAATCGACATAATTTCAAATACCATTTTCATTAAACATTTATCTATAAATACCAACACCTAATTTGGTTATCATAACTAAACTTGAGCTTTTAAAATTGAAAGCACAACCTAAAACATCCTATGAAAAATAACAAAATTACTGGTTTCTCAAATATGCACACCTAGCTAGGAAAATAATGGTTGGTTGGATTCCTCATATATAACCCCTCATTCATTAAGAAAGACTAGAAAAGAAAGGACGTGTGACCAATGATAAGAAAAATTTGAAAATCCGTCCCATAGCTTCCAGATGCATATGATTAGTAAATATCATAGAATCTACTGGCTTTGTGCAACACACGAGTTGTGTGCAGTTTTTTAACATATGATGTGTTATTTTTCACGTTTATCCATACAATTTTCACCAAATGCTGAATAACAACAATGAATCACCTTTTGTTCGGCGTAACATGATGTTCCTTAGGACAACTTGAAGCTTCTTGTAACCTTTAACTGAGTCTCTGGAGATCAGGCTCTTGATAGAGGAGCCAAATATTTTGTACTTATCATATGGATCATATCTCAAAAATCTGAAGTAGCTGAATAATTCATCTACAGAATTCTGGATTGGTGTACCAGATAAGCACCATCTTCGTTTCGCTCTAAGGCTACAGCAGGCTCTAGCAACTTGCGTTCTGTGATTTTTTGTTGTCTGAGATTCGTCCAAAACAACCCTAGACCATTTCACCCTTGCTAATGTACCACAATTACTATCAAAAGCAGATATATCAATTTCTCTCTTGCCCTTCTTCAACTTCTTATTAGCTGATGACTTTTTCCGTTTCTTCTCCGTGTGAAATGCAGAAGACAATCCATATCGTTCTCCATCTTTCTGTTCATCATCATCCTCTTCAACCAAAGGTTGCTTGGGAACTTCATTTGTCACAATAGCATACGTTGTTAACACTGTATCATACTTTGCCAATACAGCAGGATCCCTAGTTCTATTGCCTCCATGATATATCAAAACAGAAAGTCGAGCTTCATCTGTAACTTTCTCATCCAGCTCCCTAGCCCACTGTCGAAGAACACTAGCTGGACAAACAATCAATGTGCCAGCTGTAGGCCTCCTGCTGTGGAATCCCTTGAGTGTATTGCTCACTTTCGGAATGATTGCAAAATCATCAGATTCTTTAATCTGGTTTCCATCAAGTGCAACACAACCACCGCTTCCATCATCGTCATCCAAGTTCAAGGCTTCAGTTCTGGTATTACACGAGTCCTTGGATTTAAATTTTGCCTCCAAAATTCTCTGCATTTGTATGAGGGCAATCATTGACACAGTCTTACCAAGACCCTGCAGTATGGATAAATATAAGAGAAATTGAATATATAGAAATGGGTTAAAATAGCAGACGCTGAACAGGAAACTTGAAGGAGAAAATAGGATCAACCAAATCTAGCCTGCCGACCTGATCATCAGCCAGAATTCCTCCCAAACATAAACCAGATGATTCCTTATTAAGCATCCATGCCAAAGCAATTTTCTGAAAAGTGATGACGTCTACAATGAAAACTACATAATACCCAGTGCAATTAAACTGGAGTCTAAAATAAGCAGGCAAGGACCTGGTGCCTAAGAAGTGAAACTGACAAGAGACCTTCAGGTAAAGTAGCTTCCATTTTAGGTTGATGAAGATCCTGTGGAAAAAACGCATTAGCTCCAATATATGCTCCTTCAAATATCAAATAATCAAACAGACTCCATACTAGCAGAAAATCATGATGAAGAATAAAATACTCATGAAAGTCGAGACACAGTGAATCATTCCATGAAAGAAACAAAAATATCTCAGCAAGTCATGAAAATGATATAATAATTGAAACAGGAACAGCTACTAGAAAAGGAGCCTTATGAGAACACTCCAAAACCGAACTATAGAAAGGTTATTACTGTGATTCTTCCAAATTTCAGATCTCCAAAAATAACCTAAAATAACATAGATAAGATATAAAGAATACAGGATCTTTGAATTGATTAAAGTTTTGTTCATTTTACTGATTAAGCTTTACTTTGATCAGGATTTTTCAGAGTTGAGATTCAAAAGAAAAGGCTCTAAAATAAAAACATGGCCATGTTCAGGAGCACTACAAATGTCTGAGTTCAATATTCTGAATTCATTTCAGGTTATCATTCAATTTGGCGATACTATCCATTTTTCCTTCCATATTCCCTAATAAAGGTATTCACTTATGTTCTGCTAAGCAAGTCAAGCTACTGAATTTCTGGTAACATGAAATCAAGCTTAGCCTGTCAATGATCAAACTCAGGACCAACATGCATTTATAGATTGCTAATTAGCTAAACTAGATACACTTGCTGGTACATAAAAAGTTTTCATCCATGAATATAACTAAACACAACCACATGACTATGCCACAATTAAAGGGACAAAACCATTCATCTTCAGCAGAAACCTAAAAAATCAAGGTTCTTGGACGACACAACGAGAAAACTTAAAAAATTCTGTAGTACAATCTGCATTTCAGGAGTTAATAAGAAAAATTGGATAAGATGTACCATAAGCCCCTCCAAGAAATGGCTATAAACAAGAAAAAGGAAAATAGAAATGAATAGTATTCCAAAAACCATAGAACAAATAACATTGTTTTCAGAAAAATTGCAAAAGTTTAACTTAGGGCCCATATCAATCAAAATCTATGAATAAGCCCGCATGGAGAACTGATTACATAACTAGTATACTCTCCTGCGAAGACAAAAACCTACAAAATGAGTACCTGAAGAGCTGCTTGAAAAACGAATCTCTCATCGGCTCCTGGAGCCCTTTCTTCGCCTAACCCAGTATGGTGGAAAGAATCGCTTGAGCTGACAAAAGAGGTGGCAGAAGAATGCTTTCCAGACATCAAAGATGGAGGCAATAGCCTATTCCCCTTCTTCTCATGCAATGATGAATCATTCCCACTGCCCCAGACAAGATTTTCTTTTGTTGAGTTTTTTCCATTAGAATTGTCTGACCATGTTGCAGGTTGGTAAGATTTTCCATATGTTTCACAAATTTCACTTATATCAACATTTTCTACTACGTTGTTTGAACGCATGATAGACGTAGAAGGTTGGATGGATGTAGGAAGAGCTCTCTTCATTGATTGATATGAATAATGTAGTTCAGGACTTGTATCATGCCTGCCAGAGTTATTTGAACCAATTTTTCGGGAAATATTTCCATCCAACCTTGAAGTTGAAGCTCCAACAGTCTGCATTGTATTCAATCGATTGTCTGGTTTTGATGAAATTTCATCATATACAATCTGCCTCTTCAAAGAAGAAGAAGGACCTTTCCAAGAAACACCATTGAAACCTGTAAATCACATTACAGGATATGCAATCTATAACATCAGATTTATCACGACACAGTTATTTATTTCAGACAATAGAGGCGTTACCTGTTGAATTAGAAAGGACTCTAGATGCCCAAGATGGAAGAATTCTGGAATTGATAGAAGAGTCGGTATCTCTCACTGGAGACTCATCTCTATAATTATCTATTTCCCGTAAATCTGAATCACTGTCTGTCGAACTGATATCTATAGGATCCAGTGATTCCATTGCAACAAAAGAACAATTACCACATGGACTGACGAAGTCAGACTAGTGGCTAAATGCTGAACTTACCTGCAATTCAGATGGCCAACAACAAAGGGGATAAACAGGGCAATTGACACATCCATGCCACAACCATTTAGAAAAAATATTTCTTCACCCATCATGCATGTAAAATGCCTCAGAATAACGTATTCCACCAAATTTTACGTTTCCAACTGAATTTTAATACACAATCCACAGGGTCCACATTGTCGGGCATATGCACGTCATGTCCGCAAGACAGTAAAAAAACAAAAACAAAGAATAACAATTTACAACACAAAGCGAAGTATTATCCCCGAACTTTAAGGGAAAGATTTTAAAAAGAAACAAACTGGAGCAGCCCATATGCTTACAATGATTTAATTTATTAAAGAAAAGAATCTCATATACGGCAAAAACTGATCACAAATTGAGAAGGCCAAAATGAGCTCCAACATGAATAATTAAATGGCGGACGGAAAATGTGGTGCAATTGCATGCACGGATGAGAAGGAAAGGGAAACAAAACAGCATCTTGAAGGTAAAATCCGATGCTAGAAAGTCAGAGAAAACTTCGAAAGCAAAGTGATCTTAATTTCACCGCAATATACACACCATACAAGATCATCCCCAAATTTTGTTTGTTTATTTAATATTCTAGTATACAAAGTAATAAGCTTCAAATGGAAAACAGTAAAACAAAAAAATGGGAAAGGAAGGAAGGAAGGCAAAAAAATCACACATTTCAGTTCGAGTCGATTATGAAAGGAAATAAAAAATAATAATAATAAAAGATGCAGGCTACATATAAAGGTTGCATGAGTGTGTAGGAAAAACGGGAAAATATTTCACAAACCTGGCGTGAGAAACGGCGGAGTAGCTCGATGAAATCTTGTTTGTTTGACTGACAGTCGTAGAAGCCCTAATTTAAAGAGGCAAAAGGAAAAAGACAGAAGAAACTGATGTATTTGGGATACAATGCTGGGCAACAGCTTTAAAGTTTACTTGGTTCTCAAACACATGTTCGATTTCTTATTGTGATGATGTGGGGAAGCGCGCATCTGACAATCAAGGCGTCTGATTATTTGAAGCACGCAACAATGGGAATGGGGATGGGATGGCAGTTCAAAGTTAAAACCAAACGCGATTCCATAAAATTAATTCTCTCTTTAATTTATTTTTACTTAATCCTACAAGAATCACTTTCAAGTATTCACTTTGCAACGCTTTTGTGCATATTTGGTCTCACATCACAAACGTACATTTTTGTGAATATTTTATTTTTAATACTTCAAATTCTTTATTAGCTATTTATTAGCTTAGAATTACTTTGAAGTTCAAAGTGGAAACTGTATTCTTTTGTGAATATGCGGGTGCGATGCCATATTTGTTTGGAATTAATTTTGTGGGAGAGGAAAATTGTGCCTGTAATTGGAGGATGGTTGGTCTATTTTCAAATTTTCATTTATGTAACAAAATGTCTACAAGTTAATGCACTGTTTTCTCAACCTCTTATTTCTTTATTTTACTTTTCTTACTCTCTTTCTTTGACACCCATTTCCATATTTCTCCTCTTCTAGTTCTACTCAACAATCAATATCTCACCTTACTCTATCAAACTCTCTATGTTGTCATCGGACTCATTTTCATCTCTTTTTATTCTCTATTTCACATGAATTTTAAGTGACAGTTTTAATGTAATAGAGAAAATGTTGGGTACTGTTGGTGACAAGTTTGAACTACCTATTCATTTGCTATGGGTGGCAAGGGACTATGTTTAGTGAATACTTATTATACACACCTAAAAAATTTGCCCCCTAACCGATGACCTATAAATATGTGGATATTACTGTTCTCTAATGACTCAATACAAGCTAATAATAGTCATTTTGAGTAATGACGGGGAAGAGTGAAAGTGGCCCAAACATAGTGTTTCTCATTGCCATTGTTCCGTGTGAAACTCCTCCCTTATCTTTTAAACTATTTATTTATTCTATACTAGTGTATTTCTTTTAGGAGGGCTCGATTTGTTAAATTTAATTAGCTATGATATGAGTATTTGGCTAGTGGTGCTTTCTGGCAAAGGAAAAAGTTCAATAGTGTATCATGACAAGGTCCTTTGTGGTCTACACCCATGGCATCCTTGACATTGTCGCACCTTCGTATGTCTTTTATTAGTGAATATGAGCCCAAACATGGTTGTGACATTAAGGTGGATTTTATGTTTGCGTAGTGGTTCTGTTTTTTTTCCCCCTTTCTTGCCATAGTGGTTTTCGACACCAACTAATGAGAGGATGCACCAACAAGTGACGATGACAAAGAATTAAGGACACACCAAGAAGTCTTTTGTTGGTTTGACTGTTGTAGTTTCAACTTATTAGTACGTTGGGGAATGTTAATAGTATTTTATTATGATTTTATTTTTGTTTGATATGGTTTAAGTAGTTGTTATAACTTGTTAAATGAATTTGATTGCTAGTTAAGGGTAATTTTAATTAGTCAATATAATCTAACCAATGTTTTAATTTTTTGGTGATGCTTGTTGACTGTTGGCATGAATGGAGAGGTTGATCAAGTTGGAACGATAGTGAGATTTCCATGTTATTTGGTGTCAAATATGGGGTGTAAAAACTGATCGAATATGTGCAATATATTTTTGTATTATAGTTATTATAAATTGAATAATGTAATGTTCATTTATTTTCAGGTTTGTACGTATTAATTAAGACTACTTTGGTGTAAGGTAGACTAGTTAATGACGTGACAAAAAAAAGTAGTATATTTACTTTTGAGTCTCTATAGTTCATAATTGAGAAATTCTTTTAAATACGCCCTTTTCTTTTTCAATCACACACTTTAATAGCTTGTGCATTACTATCTCTACTCAATTCAAATGGCTTGTGTAGAGGCAAATTTGGACATTTGAAAACTCAAACTTTGTGTTGTTAATTCGTTATATGTAACTTGATAAATTGTAATTTGTTGTCTACAATTTTTTTATTAGAAAGTATGTTGCTCTCGTATAATGAGAAGTATAAGCGATGTGTTACAAGATCATGCCATCATGTATTATCAAATTTGTGAATGTTGCATATTGTATTCATAGTTGACTATATACTAAATTGTGATTTTTTAGTTTGTTTATCCATTACAATGTGTTGCTTTATTATGTAGTCTTAATATTGTAGTCAAGGGATTACATAAGTGGATTGTATATTGTACTTAGACTTTAGTTATCGTTATTGACTTATTTATGGTTGTCATAGTAGATCGGTAGTGCTACGAAGAAATTTTGACAAACAACTACCCTATTCAACAAACTCAATACAAAATTTTATGGATTGTTAGGATTGATTAGAAATTAGGGCATTATACTTGAACTCAATTATGTTTCAAAATATGATTTAATGGTATTGTTAGCTGTAGCAAATGGATTTTCAATTATAGAAAGTAGATTGTGTAATTATTTGTATAATTATTTAATAATTTACATAAGACTAGAAATAGTTATTTCCAATTGTATTGTAATTTATTATTTATGTAAAACACTTAAAAAATAAGTTGAGAGAATAATACTAAATTAATCTACTCCTAATTTATCTAAAGTACATGTAATTATCCAAAAATTAAGTAATATCAAGGAAACTAGAAAAAAATTTGACAATCTAAATTAATTATATTATTTTTAAAATATAATTCATTTATAAAAATCAAAAAATTGCATGATTAAATATAGATAATTGAACTATAAGTTCATCAATATATATCTAAAACTAATAATAACATCATTGGAGGATAAACAAAAAAAATGAATTAATTAATTTTAAATTTATAAATATACACATTAGCAAAAAATACAACAATGAAGCATACAGCAACATGTATACACAAAGTTACAATAGTCTGTTAGAAGTTAAAATAAAATGAAAATATTATCCACATACAAAATATCAGTATTTTTTATAAAATATTAATATGTCATAAAATATTTATAAAGTGCTATGTTTTTTACTATCTATACCATGGAAAATGTGGAATTTTTTATATAATATTATTTAATCTCAAAATTTAATTATAAAGCATTGTTGATATAAACCTTTGAATTGTAAAGATGAAATACATTAACTAATAAAATTTGGTCGACAGATCAGAAGGAATGTAATATTACAAAAATAAAAATATGTTTTAAAAAATAAAACTTAAATTTAGTATAATAGAGGGAATGATGTGTCAAAAAAGGGTAACTGCATGAAAAAATGTGATTTGTGACAAGCAACGATAGAGTATAAAAAAGTTGCAATAAATAATCAAACTTTTATTTATCTGATTTATTTTAATATATTACTAATATACACTGATAGACACCGTATAGAAGATAAGAACAACATAATGTACTTAGTTAATTTGATATTAAAATAATTTATAAATTAGTCTTCAATCAACCAAATTAACAATAGAAGACACTAAAAAATAAAATTTTCAAAGTATGTGTATAATGTTATAATGAGAGAACTAAATTAGCTCTAAACCTTTCTGTTGAATTTCAAATGTGAAATTGAATACGAGAAAATTTCCGACTAATTGATTTTATTTTAATATCGAATGGTCTTAACACATTAAACTTTTTTAATGTAAATTCTAAAACTACCAACAACTTTTGAAATTTAAAAATAATTATTTGAAATAATTTTATTTTTCTTCCTTATTTCTTCGTCAAAAATATTTTTAATTTTCTTCCTTTAAGTTCAATCTTCACAAAATATATAAAGACACTTTAAAGTAATATTTACTAAATCCAAAATTTTAGTAATAAATCTCAAATTTGTTCCCATACGATTTTATTTGTACATAATAGTCAATAAAGTAAACAAAACAATACAGAACACTAACCTAAATATACTAATAACATTATTAACAGTGTCCAATACTATATTTCGTAATAATTTATACATATGAACAACTAATTCCCCAACGACTCATTTGCTATAACCATTCTATGCAACTAACTTGTGCACCTTGGAAACTTAGTTCAAAGTATCATTATCTAACTCCTTAAGCATGGACATGGGCAGGGAAGCTAACGATGCCCATTAGCCAAGACTGAACATTGATGTTTTCATTGTTGCCATACATGATGAAGTGTTGTGAGGAACTTTAAAGGTGCCACATTCATGCCATTAAAATGACAAAATATTATGATTAAAATATGGGAGGCATCCCTTAATTTCAACTTACCATTAAGCAATTGTAGGGAAAATTCAACCAGCTAAAAGCAAAGTGGAAAACCTACAATCGCCTACTAACTAGTGAAATGGATTTTGGTTTTGGATGATTTTAATGACTAGTAATGAGGACCAATGAAACCTTGACTTCTTAGCTTGTAGCAATTTGAGTCCTACCTATTCTAATTTTTTTTGAACGCCCTATCCATAATATATTCATATGAATCTATAATGTGGCACAACCTTCTATTGTAGGCAAATTCTAATGATAAATCATTGCGTATAAATGGTCCCCCACACCATAGGCACTTGACCACTATAATTTCATATACTGCGGTTGGGCACAGGGCTTGTTTCTCCACCCAACTACTATCCTTCACCTAGGCATCGCTAGCGTAAGGAGGAATTTATGTACGAGGGTGGGGATGCAAAAGATCTAAACACTAATCTAACCTTGTAGTCATTACAACATCATTTACAGTTATTCAACAGGTGCATGTCCACCAACTAATTGCCTCTTTCTCTAAGCACAAGAAGCCCACACATCTTACAATTATTTTAGTGTTAAATTCATTGGAGCTGGCAAACATGGAGGCCTCATATATGGACTCAAACTTAATTACCACGTAGAGATGTACGTCAAGGCGCCTGAGAAGATACCATATCTTTCACTAGAGGTGTATTATAATGCCCTAATGAAGGTAGCCGAAGACCTTACTCATCATTAGATCTTTCTTGCCCTACCGCCCCATAAGAGACATGGCTACTTAGAAAAACTAAGATAGTTGTTAGGATTATTTGTCAGTGTCTACATAAAGCAATGTATTATCATGAACATGAACTATTTTATGCTTGTTAATGCACATTTTATGTTATTAATTTTCATTTTTGCTTTCCTAAAAGTGTGCCATTTGCTTATTTGAGCTAACTTTTTATAAAAATGCGGGCATTAACATAGTTTATAGATAATTATTGACAAACAAAACCACAATAGCTTAATAATCATACAGTTATTATCCTACAACAGATTTACGTGGAGCTTCTATTATTAAATAAGATTTCATTGTGTCCTTTTTATTTGTGAATGTAGGTATGGCTCAGTGAGATGATAATTAATACAATGATGAATTCAATAATAAAGTGTACAACGATATTGTAGATGACAATAGCAATGATGTCAATGCATCTAATGGTTGGGTAGTAAACCATCTCCATAGGAGCATGCAAAACTTCTCATTTTTTTACCATGAGGAGGCATTCTAATCATTTGCCAACATGTTCAAATGGACTTTTTAGGATTTTCATTTCGTGGGCTAGATTGGATCAATAAACTAGTTCTAGACCATGATGACCAATTCTATGACGAATTACGTATGACAAAGCCCACCTTTCATTTGATATTTGAGAAGATAGTTTAGATCAACTAGTTACCATATCACAATAGGGTTCACCTACTCTTAGAGGAGTCTATTACTATATTTCTCAAAATAATTACCATGCATCACCAACATCTGCATACAACCGAGTGATCTCAATGCTCCCCTAAGATAATAAGTTGTTATCTACACATTGTGGGTGACACATTGCGTGTAGTGGTGGTGGAATATATATGCCCTTTAGGTGTCACGATTGTGCTTGAGCAAATACTTAATTACCCAAAGTGATACTTGTACTTTAAGGTTAGTGAATATCACATGTAAAAATTTGTCTTATATTGAATATGCATTATGTTAGATGTGACACTGTTAATTTACCATATCCATGGCAAGATTGCATTGGTGCTATATACAGGATGATAGTCCCTACCTAGGTCCTCGCGAGTAGGTCACTTGCATATAAGAATAGAAAGGCAGTCCTCAACTATAATGTTATGTTTGCATGCTCATTCAACTTCAAATTCACATTTGTCATATGTGGTTTGTAACAAATACTTGAATGTTTCAACACATCTTATAAATTTTAGAATACAACTTTCCATGGCCTCCCCTAGGTATGAAAAATAATTGCTTAAAAAAAAGCAATGCTTACTTGTCCTACCAAACGATGATGCTTGGTGTGTTCTTTTGATAAGTACTACGTGGTTGATGTTAGGTATGCTGACATCCCTAGCTTTCTTACAAAGCAACATGAGAAGCCCTCCTATATCCTAAAATGGCATGGTCTGGGTTAGAACCCTTGCACAATAAGGGAGATGTTCAATTAATGTCGCTCATCCATCCACAACCACATCAAATGTTTCTTAGATGTTCTAAGGAAATGCTTTTCTATACTGAAAGGTCTCATGCCAAACTACAATCTTGAAATCCAAGCCAAATTGTAATTGCAATGTGCGTGGTTCATAACTTTTCATCACATTTCAATGATAATTGTTTTTTAAATAAGGTTATAGATCTTGATTGGATGGATGATGTCCTTAAGGCACAAGCATAGGCATATCTATGTGCACAAGAAGAGTATTCTCATCTAGATCTTTCAAATTAGAGTATAATGATTGGAAACATCTTTAAGGACTTATTAGCACAACACATTTAAGCATACTAATAGACTCGAAAACTCTATGAACTACCTACGTTGTGTGTACGCTGTAGCATACCCCTTTGTCTTGTATTTATGGGGTTGGACATTGTACCCGTTATCATGTTTGTATTTTTCTCATTCGTGTGTGTATAAATTATGTAACACACACCAAAATTTAATCTAATTTTTCAATTTATGTCATACATTACTATATGCTATTATATTATATCTACATGCAATAGTCGACTTATCCATTTATCGCTAAGCTACATTGCTAAAAACATATTATTTCAAGAACTAATAATACACTAGTTCTAAGACCATACCACCACAAATGAACAAACACTAACCTGCACCATGCTCTTAGACACCTACATGGTTAGATGAGGAAACCGCCCTCTTAGGCACATTAATGGATGCTCGGATAAAGCATCCATATGTATATTTGACGAGGGTTTATGAAAGAAACTTTACATGTGCCAACAACATCAGACAAATGACTTGTTAGTTTAGCAAATAGTACATAGTTTTCTAGAAAATGTTGAAGTTGAAGTTGGCTAGCCTATGGATTCGTTACATGATATTTATTAACTACTTATTCGTGCCTAAGATATATATGATAGAGAGACACACCAATTTAATATAGGACCTGCATGTTAGGAGTGGCCTAATAGGTAAAGCCACTATTCACCATATCATTCTATATAGTTATACTTTATTATAACATTATCTTAACTTGATATGAATATAGAATTATTTACAAGATACATCATCTCAAAAGTATTGACAGTCACAGAGAGCCTCTTTATGAACTGCTAAACACTCTATTTTCCAATCTAATAAAGCCCCTCATAGAGAGCCCACCACAGCCTAGCAAGAAGCCGTTAATTGCAATTTAAATACAAATTCAAGGCATTTTTCATAGCCTTATTGTATAGCCACCGCTGCCAGTTGAAGCGATCAATTTGTCCTTAAGAGAACTAAGTGACACATTTACATTTGTGTCTTGTCCACGGGGCTTTGTCCTTAAGAGAACTAAGTGACACATTTACATTTGTGTCTTGTCCACCGGGCTTAAGGGACGTTACTATGTACCAATAACAAACATCTGAATTCAGCTAAGAGAATACTAGATAGCACCACTCACTGACCTCACTTAATTGAAAATGCTCTATTCATCCTATCCTTATTGCCTCCGCACTTCCACGCCTATGACTCTTATTTATTTATCCATCACAACTCTCATTGTGTAATACTTTTATATGTACAACTAAACTTTGAATTCGTAACTATTATACATGTGTTCTATTATATTATTACTTTTTTGCTATATTTTATAGCAAACATGAATGTATTTTCTATTTATATACTATAAATTAATGATGTGAATTGTATAATAATAAATTTACTTTTATATATATACTAATAATTTCGGCACACTTTATGTGTGCCCAAATTGACAAAATATAGAAATAATAGTACATGAGCAAATTCACGTAACCAAACTAAATCTAAACATTTAATAATATAATAATAATATAGAGACTAGTAAAAATAACACACCCTATGTGCATGCATGTTTACTTATAAAATATAAAATATTATAATTTAAGTAATATAAACAAAATTATTTTAAAAAATAAAGAAACATCGTAAGAATGTAAAATGATAAAAAATCTGAGAAAAAACATAAATTAAAAGTGAGTTTAAGAGAAGGAAAAATGGCAAAAGGAATTTAAAAACATAAATTAGAGATAATTATATAATTTTACATTATACAACCACAAAATTTTACTAACTTAATAATATAGTGCAGATACATAATTAAATAAACCAAAAAATGTTCAAATACAATTAGAACCACCCCTAGCATATTATCATATTTAATCATGGTCAACAAAGAGGTATAAAGTTGAAAACGCGACAAAAGTTCCAAAGATATTTCATCACTTCTTCCATCTTGCTGGCTTGGTCTATGTATGCAAAAGAAGGCAACGAAATAAAGATTTTACCAATAACACCACTCCTCAGCAAACGCGTTACTAAGATTGAACTGGTCGCTAATTTCCTCTTTGCTCAATATTCCAAGTTCCAACAGGCTGACTAGGCCAAACAAAGGTAAATCTGCACAACTTACGTAATAATCATACATATTCTTGATTTGTGTAAAAGTGGGCCATAAGTCATTAACAATCATCTCTCACATATATAAACAGCAGCAGGAAACAGCAGGTAAATAGTACACAATTTTCAAAGAAAAAAGCAGGCCGTAAACAGAACAATCAATGTCAGATCTATCATATTAAAGGACAACAAAACAAGGCTGCAGCTATCCCTGTAGATCAAGGTGAAACAACATTCATTCCGGAACCACAATACAAAAAAGAGGTAAAAACTACAGAGTATCAAACACACTGCTCAGTGTATGAATATGAATGTGCACCAATTGGTTGAAACACCTGATGATGATGGTGGGAAACACTTTCCCTGTCCTGGAAAACCAAATAGCAGTATAGCACCAGCATCCTGGTCCCTCCTGGGGGAATTTAAACGTTACATTACTGAGACCAATGACTCGTGCACATTAGGTGCTTAGCCCCCTTACTTCAAGATCTACAGACACAGCTGTTTAAAATATCCCATTTGACTTGAATAAAAGTTGGACTGTTGTAACAAAATACCTACAAAATCTGAGCTCTCAATGCTACTCTGTACTGATAACAGCATATATCACACTAGAAACTAACACAAGAATCAATCCAATGAGAGGTTTTGAAGAACTTACATCACCAAAGCCCGATTCAAAGCAAACTAATATGTCCCTGTTGTCTTCCTCTTTTTTTCCCAGGTTCCCCTGTCTGGTTCTGTGTTCTGTTCAATCAACTAAGAAACAGAAAGCCCGACTAGAAAAGCTCAACGGCAAAGATCCTATAATCAACTGGTTATCAACTAGGCAGGATATGTGATTATCATGTATTTTGAAGGGATGTGACTGTCAATATCAGAAAAGTAGAAAATCTTCAAATATCTTAAGGACTTAATATCTCAACGTCCTGTTTTTGCTCGTTTCATTCCAGTGGTATTGAAAGGTGAAACACTCCCACTTGGTCCAGGGCTATCTTCTCTAAAGTTGGAATTTAGCATGGCCAGTTCACGTAATTGCTGTCGCTTTACATAGTCCTGAGATTCATCCTGTAGAAAAGCGAAAAAAATAAAAATTGTGAATCAGTAAGTCTTACCAAGCATGATTTTGGAAGTTTCAACCTTCTAATTCAAGTATGCTTGAGGTTAGCAAACCTTCAAGATGCCCGGAATGACTAATCCAGGAAAAAAAAAATGAAACTTTCAATGATTGAACAGAAATTTCCAGCATTCTTTACACCGAACTTTAATATAATTAAATGTACCTTGTCAACAATCATGCTTAAAACAGAATTCTGAAGTATGATAATTTCACCTAATGAGTTTCATCATCATATTTATTTTTTAAATTTGAAGCTGTGATGAAGGACGAGTATTAAAGATTCAAGTCAATAGTCTGATTTCTTCAAGCGAGAAGATGAATGATCGGTGCAAGTGTCTGAGACCCATACCACTGGCTTTAGCAATTCTTCAATGATCTCCTGTGCTTGCCTCAGTTTGATATCAACAATGTTGGCAGGTAAATCAGCCTCAATTAGGATATGGAGTGGCTCATTAAGGTGCTCATAGCCTGGGCGTCCCCGTAGACTCTCTTCCTGATATTGACAAGAGCAAAATTAAAATGTGTTAACATTACAACCATGACACATATCAATCAGCAACGATCATAAATGACAGCTAATTTGCCAGTGAGTCACATCAATTATATAGTTATTTTATGATGAGTTATTAGTATTGACCACACAAAAACAAAACAATAACAATTGGCATTACCTTTTCAGGGTCCTTTATCGAACCTTTTCCTCTGATATATACACGGCATCCTGTGGTGGCTTCCACTCGTTTCAGTGAATTTCCTCTAGGGCCCAAAAGTCGCCCCACAAAATTGAACTATGAGACCAGCAAATACTTATTATGATAAACAGTCTAGAGCAAAGGGGAAAAGTTTGTCTCTGATAACTGAAAATAAGCTATCAACAAAAGGCAGCAAAAAGCAATCTCATTCAATAATCTTACATTAGGGAACCTGTCCACAGGAATTTCTATGCGCAAAATCCTTTTCATGGTGTAAGAACTGGGACTTGCAGGTGCTCCTTGCCAGTCCATTGTCATTCCAGGAGGCCCACTCCATCTCTGTCATTTGTCAAGAAGTTTGGCAATTTCTTTAGCCTTGAAAACATAAAAGTAGAAACAACGGAAACAATGGCCCCATTACAATTTGAAGTGCATCTATCAGAATATGGGGCCTCCACCTGAGTGAAAGAAAATTAAGGAACAAGAAATTTTCTGACCTCCGACATTGAAACAAGTCAAACAAAGAGTCCGTGAAAACAAAGCATCCCATCCATAAGTAGGATTCCAGCACAATAAAATTGACCACAACATATGAAAATGCAAGCAGCAAATCAACAGTTGTACAATCCCATAACAGCAATTTGAAACTATCAGATGGGAAACAGGTTGGAGGGGAGTCGTGATACCACTGGACACTAGATTTACTCTCCATAGAAAACAGATGAACACAGGTTATGTTCATATATCCAGTTTCAAGGTTAGCCACTCAGGTTTTACCTGCAGCCAGTTATGAATAAAACCACTGTCCTACATTGCATAAGAATATAATTTGCAAGACATGGTTATCACCCTCCCCCTTCTCTATCAGCAGCCTAGGCATGCTAGTTTACAAAGGTACGGTGCTACCTCATCTGTTGCTTGCTTGTGGCATAAGCATACAAAATGAGAAGGTCAAGCATACATGAACCATGTTGTGACAGATAATGCAAAAAGACAGAGTAACAATTTATATACTACCTCCTGAGGAAGCCCATTCCAACCAGCTAATCCTGCGCCAGAAACATTCGATAAAAGGTTTGATGAAGCCATTGGACTGGGACTTCTATGTCTAAGTCTCTCAAGTTCTCCAAAGCTTTGGTTTGGCATCATTCCAGTGACCCGTACAATCTCTGAGAAAGAGGAAAGGCCAGTGCAATCACAATAAAGAACACAAACATTTAATATAAAGTAATGCACTGCATTAACATTGTAAAGAAGTGAATTCCAAAATGAATTGCTTGGACAGCATAAATACAGCAAACAAAGGAGAAACAGAATACTTAATGCTACCATTCATGTCAAGAGCTAATCCTCTTAGCTGACTTCATGTTGCACCTTATTACAGATAAGATTTTAAGAAATGAGATTGTTATGCAACTTTACGTTTCAGACACAGTAAATCCTTGCACCAAATGGTGCCATTCTTGTGATTATAAATAAAAATGAAGTCACAGTTTGAAGGACCCAAGTTATAGTCTACATACATTGCACAAAATTAAATGTATAAGGGTAAATACCAAATGAACCCAGCAGAATGATCTTTACACTTATTCTAGGATGTCTCGCATAAACGATACACAAACATATTCTAGGTTAAAAATTGGAAACCACACGGGACAGCAATGACAGGTTCCAAAGGCATGGGTCAAGACTTAAAATTTCGGATTACAATATTGGAAGGTCGTCTGTGCACTGAGATGCATGTCTAATTGCAGCAGATAAGAGACTGCGGGAAGCGGCAAACAGATTAACTAAGGTAAGATCCAACAAGTTCAAGTAAAAGCCAATAATCAGCTGCTTAGAAGTAAGGAATTTGCGAAAAACCTAGATCCCGTTGATGGAAGAAAGAACAAACAAAATAACGAACCTTGATTCAACAGCCTCGTAGAGATGGGAAGAATTTGCATGAAAGGGCCAATCTTTTGATGCTCCGCCAACAGCTCTGACAAGTACTGATTACTAAAAATGAAAGAGCGAGAAAGTGTAGATGGATCACAAATCCAGGAGCAAGCAGAAAAATAAAGGGGGGAGAGAGAGAGAGAGAGAGCGCCCTATTAGAAATGATAGAAATGAAACAAATCGCACCTGTCAACATCGGGGGTGCTTCTAATCTGTGGAGAGGCAGCCCTCGCAGGCGAGAAGTTGGGATTGTAAAGGCCAGACATGCCTTATCAACCAAATATGTTGAGGGTTTGAGGGTTTAGTAACGACGGGCAGAGAAAAAGCAGAAGCACAAACCAGCCTGTGAACGAATGGCTTGTGTGCAAATATAAGGAAAGCCGGTAGAAAGGTCTAAAATTCAGTGGAAAGGCAATTGTTATTTTCTTTTTCTTTTGTTGCCAATAATTAAAAAAAAAAATGTAGCGTCCGAAATTATTCATAGCTGTCTTGAAATAATAATAATAGGAAAAATTAAATTAACGTGGCCGTCTATCTTAGTTCAAAAATTTTACGTTTTTTCTGTTAAATGTTGACTCTTCAAATGTATTATTTATTAAAATAATTTTTTATTTTGACACTAATTTTCATTCTCAATATCCCAACAAACGGCGAACCTAATGTGGGACAGTTTGGTCGAAACGTGTTGTGCATGCAGAGAATTATACTAATTACTTTTTACTGATTATTCTGATGGCTAATTGCTGTAATAACAATATTCTCAGTATATATAAAATTATTATATTTGTATAATAAAAAAAATTTATTAAAAATTTAAAAGTTTAAATACATTTGAAATAAGAAATAAAGAATATCAAAATAAATTAAAATGTAAAAAAAAAACACACACAAATACAAAATATATAAAAATTAAAAATTAAAAAATATAATTTAAAGAGAGAGAGTGTGTGTTTGTGTGTGTGCAGGCTATGCAACTAATTATAGATAATAATATAAATTAATTGCCGTTGGCGACTGCCTGCCCAGCATGACCGAGTGGCCGCCGTTTGTGGATGTTCCTGTACACACCGTTTGAGGTCTAGTAAAAAATGCATGTATTTACGCTAAATGCTTAAATTATAATTTATTTTGAATGATTAAAATTATAATAAATATATTAAAAATGTTAAAAAATTATTAATTTAAAATTATAATATTTGTTACAATCTTATTATGGTACAGTATCTACAAGGCTGGTTCGAAGGTAACGTATCGGGTACTCCAAATGCTAACAAATGTCAAGTTTTTTAATGCCATATTTTTTTTATTTTCAAAGCAAGCCAGTAAAATAGTAAAACTTAATTAGGATTTTTAAAACTGAGTTTAACAGTTAAGTAAAATTAATTGAGATTTTTCATATTTAAGTTTAATTAATCTGAAATTTTTAATTAGCTCCAGAATTAATCAATTACAGTTAATTAACTCAAAAACTTTTAATTAATTTTACTAAAGTACTGATTAGAATTTTGAGTTATTTAATTGTACTTAATTAAGTGAAAGTTATTAGAGTTTTGGGTCAATTAATTGTACTTAATTAAAATGGAATTAAATTAGAATTCTTAAATTAATTAATTTTAATTTTTTAATGAAGCTTTTGTATTAATTAACTTTAATTATTAGAGAAACTAATTAGCGTTTTTTAGTTAATTTACTCTAATCAATTAAAAGATTTAGTAACATTTTTTGAATTAATTATATTTAAATTCAAAAATCATGATTAATATTTACTTAATTGAAAACTCAAAAATTACTTTTTAAAAATTAAAATTTTTATAAAATTTAAGATCTGACTTGTCGAGATTTGATGCACCAAATGCATCTTTGATGACACGCCATCTCCGCCCTGGGGCCTCCCAGTTTAATGGTTTGATATGTTTGTGAATTGTGAGTCAATATCCATTAATTTTTATGTTCGCCCCAAAGTGATCAGTTTAGTGGCCTGACAAGTTTTTATGACAATTTTTTCATTAAAATTTATATTTTTAAAGGTGCTACACAATAAAATATAATTTTATTACCTTTCATTTACTTTCATATTATTTTAAAATTTTAACATTATTTTTTTCTTATTGTAATTTACATCCAAACAAAGCCATATTTCATCATATATGTGATTATTACCCACCCCTACTAACCATACCTTGTTTGATACTTCCCATTAAAAATTTTTATAAGCCTTTCATGTATAATGTCTTAAAAAATAACGCTATTGTTGGTAATTAACCTCGTCTCCAAGAAATTTAGTTAAAGGAGAAAAACAAGCAATTTACATATATTATACGTACAATAAAATGGTAAATAAAAGTTTCCAAAAGAAAAAGGGAACCAAACGTACTTTTTTACCTTCTTCAATAAATATAGAAGACGTAACAATGCATGCTAAGTCTTGATTGATGGTGAAAATCGCAAAATAATATAATAATAGTTTTTACGTGTATGTCTTTAGCTTGAACACAATTGTTTTCCCTTATTGGAGTTGTTTCACACTTTTTGCATGTGTATTTGAAAAATATATTTTGTATATGAAATTATATAAATAAAATATATTTTGTATTAATTAGCGTGGTCGATTATACTATTTTATTAAAAATTACTTTAAAATTAAAAAACAATCATTAATAATCTATACAATCAATTTTAATAACAATATAAATAAAATTATTGAAATTTTAAATTATGTAAAACTTAAAATAAAAAATTTATACATGAGAATCAAATGGAGATTAGAGGACAAATGAAAAGAAAAGAAAAAAAATAATGATATTGTAATAGTCTACACATAGGCACCTATAAGCCAAGTCGTGTAGAAAAGAAGAAAAAATATGAATATTTAATGGGATTTGAACTTATGATTCGGTTAGTATGAATCAAAGTTCGGGAGTGTGACTATTCAAGTTTTCAAGAATATATTTGGTTATACTAACTCTCAGTGTATAAATAATTACTCTTTAAAATGTAACGAACAAGTTCAGTAAAATACAAAGTAATATAATATTGAGATATCAACTTAAGAGTGACATCATTATCACTGGCATCATATATGGAAACGGGAGCTAAGAGACTTTGAGAAAAATAGAAGAGAGTAGAGCATTGGTAGGAATAGAAAACGAAGAATATCACGAGACACCGCTCCCATAGGTGCATTCGGTGAAGGCATGGAGATTTCAAGAGTCTGGTCTAACGACACTTGGGTAAGAGCCTAGCATACCTACACTCGGGTTAATCCAAATTTCAACAAAACAATTAAATAAAATAGTTGAAGCTGTGTCAACGTTTGCCCTAAAAAATCGAAAAAAAGAAAAGGTAAAAGACGAAACTGATTGCTTGACTATGGCTAATAGTACTAAAAGAGTTAGGCAAGAGAAGTACCTCTACCATTTGAAATAGAAAGAAAATTTACAAACATCTATTACTGGTTAGAGTCAATGTAAAGGATCAAGGTGAGGACTAGAGAAAGTTTGTAATTTATAAAAAAAATATTGATAAATCCTTTGTCTAAAAATTTCAAATTAGTCAATGTCCCATAATATAGCAACGCTTTTGACCCCATAAAACACCTGGCAAAGTTTAGACACTAGCTATTATTACATCAATATTCAGAAGGAATTAAATGTAGAATTTTCCTAACTATCCAGGGTAGTCAACTCAAAGATGGTTCAACCAACTACCAACCGAGATCAAATGAAACTTTAATGATTTTTCTTCTTTATTGTTACATCAATTTGCTAGTTATAAAGATACGAATGAATATCGATGTCACTATTTAACATAAGATAGGAAAGTGAAGAATTCATTCAGGAATACATGAAGAGATTCTTTAGAGTGGCCCTAGAAACACCATCACCTATATAGGAGTATTGGCTAGTGCTCTCGCTTAAGAGCTAAAAGAGGGGAATTTTTTTAGGCCATTGGCCAAAAGACTAGCTAAAGCAGTTCAATTGGTAAAATTGAATCAAATCGTACCGAAATTTTGGTACATCAAAATCACGTACCAAATACCAAACTGAATTATTTGATTCAGTTTGGTATGTACCGAATTTTTTCGGTCAGTTTCGGTTTGGTTTTCGATAAATTGAATTCTGACAAAAAACCATGACGTGAAGAAATCATGAATGCATTTTTGGAGTTAAGGCCATGTTTGTTACACATAATTTGGAAAAGAAGAAAAAATGTATTAAAAATAAAAAAATTCAGTATTCAGTTTGGTACAGTATACCAAAACTAAATACCAATACCAGACTGAAAATTGAATTTTTAAAAAATGATATATCGAATACCGAATTGAATTTTTGTTCAATATTTGATATGTACTGAAATTTCGATTTTAATACGGTTTGGTCGGTATACCGAACTGTGTACAACCTTAAGACTCACTAAGGACTTCAACAAAGTCCTAGCTAAGGCTGAAAAATACATTAATATGGAAGGGGCCTGGAAGGAAAGGACAGAAGAAAGGAAATCAACACATGTCTAAAAAAATGCAGCTGTCCTTGCTAATGCCTAGTGATCATGTGCCTTGAGGGCCTGAACACCCCATTTCACACCATTAAGGGTAAGTAACAAGCAAGCTTTAATAGTCATACAAAAGACTGAGATGTTGAAGTGGACAAAAGGGTTGTACACTCCACCAAAAACCTAAAGAAAGTTTGATTATGTAAATTCCGTAATGAGTACGGATACACAATAGACAAATGTGCTAATTTGAAAGTTTAGATGGAAAATTTGATCAAAAAATGGTAGTCATAGCTATTCATCAAAGGAGGACAAAGGAATAAAGAAAAGAATATAGCTCATGGAAAAGGGGTAGAAGCCAAGAATGGTTTTATTGGTATCATATCAAGAGGAGAATCCAAAAATAGGATAAGAAAGGAAAAAAAAAAAAAAAGAGGTAACAACTCTAGGCAAAGAAAAAGACATAACAAGGGAAATGAAGATTAGTTTTGAAACTTGAAATTTGGAATGAGTAATTACCCCATATCAAGATGGACTAACAATAATTGTAAAAAATCTAAATTTGATGTCGTTGGATGTCTTATAGATGGAGGCAACTCAATTAATGTCGTATCGACGGGTGTATTAACAAAAATGAGACTAGGAAAAGCTACCCTAAAATAGTAAAGAGTACATTATTCGAATTCATGGAGAAGCTACACACATGCGAGGTAAGATTACATAACCAGTGACTTTAGGATAAGGTAAAATAAGAAAAATTAGGTCCGTCCCCTTTTTTATAACTTTAATGTCCCTCGCATACAATATCATCCTTAGAAGACTGGTATTAACCAATTTTCAAACAATGGCCTCTATATACCATCTTGTTATGAAATTTTTAACTGATAAGAGGGTGAGAGCAGTAAACTAATTAAGGAAGTGGAGAATAAGCCAAGAGAAGAAAGAGGCCTATCCAACTTGAGAAACAATTGCTTAACATGGACATATGCCCACAAAGAGAAAAAAGCACTAAGGTATAGATAACCCTCCTGCAAGATCTCAAGAAAAGACTAGTGTAGACATTTAAAAAAAAACATCGATATTTTTGCAAGCTATTGTTATGAACTCCAAGGCATCACGGCTATAGTATTAGAACACAAACTAAATGTGACAAAAATGAGAAGCTGGTAAAACAAAAATTAAGATGGTTCAATGAGGAGAATAGAAAGGCCATGAAGGAAGAAGTGACAAAATTGCTGGAGGCAAGGCACATAGTAAAAATAAAGTATCCAAAATGGTTGTCCAACATTGTAGTAGTACTAGAGTAAGGAGAGAAGTGAAGAATGAGTATAAACTTTAGGGAATAAAATAAAGCTCATCCTAAAGATTGTTATCCTTTTCCCAGATAGATCAACTAGTAGATGCTACAGTTGAGTTAGAATTACTTAGTATGATATACACTTATCAAGGGTATCATTAGATACCTTTAGCAAAAGAAGATTGGAGTGGAGTAAGTTTCATAACCTTTTTTGGAACATATTGTTATACGGTAATACCATTTAAGCTAAAGAATATCATAACAACATACCAAAGATTTGTAGATAAAATTTTCGAAAAGCAAATAGGAAAAAATATAGAAATATATGTGGTGACATAATGGTAAGATCTGCCCCACAAAGAAGAACATGTCCAATATTTGATAGAAACCTTCTAGACCCTAAGGAACCATGGATTAAAACTCAATCTTTTCAAATGCATTTTTGGAATAAATGGAGTAAAGTTTTTGAGGTATATCATTGCCCAATGAGAAATAGAAGTAAATTCAAAAAAAAGTAAAGGCAATATAGACTATGTTATCACTTTGGAGTATAAAACAAGTCTACATGCCCTGGTAGGAACGTAGCTTGTTTAAAAAACAGCTGTACTCTTCGAAAGATTTTTCCTTGAACTACTCTAGCTCTTCCCTACCAAGCTTCATAAAAATCGCGCCAAAGCTAGGTAACCTGGTCACAGCATGTGGAAGGGTTTGAGGGATATTGTACTACAAGAAAGTAAGCAGCCGTCTTATAAAGTCCTATTATTTAACTAAGTTCTTCAAAATGGAAAGACAAAAATGCTAATAATATATCTACCAGAGAAAAAGGGATCATAGTCAAGGCCCACAACTGGAAAAAGAAATATTCGACATATTAGTGACAAGTTCAGAAAATAATATGACAACCATCCATTTTTTATAGATAAAGAAGGCATGTTGGGGAGGGGGGGGGGTTGGAAAAGAAGAAGAGATATAAATATTTACTGACATTTGAATCTATAATTCAATTAGTACAAGTTAGAACTTAAGAGTATGAATACCTAATATTTTAAGAATGTCTCGTCATACTAACTTTAATTATATAAATAATTACTCACTTTAATTGTATAAATAATTACTCTTCGAAATGAAACGAACAATTTGAACAAAATAAAAAATAATATAATATAGAGACATCAACTTAAGAATGACATCATCATCAAATATATTAGAAGATACATAAATAATGATATCTCAGGAAGTTCGATTACCTAAATTTGTCATACACTAAAATGTAACACAAAAGTGATGAAAGCGGGGTAAAAAACAGCGATAATGTATAAATTGAAGTTACATGATTCAATAACTGTTTACATACATGAATTTTATTATTTTTTTTCCCATTCGTCACAATGAATTGGGCTATAGCTCCTACCTCTATACCACGATCCCATGTTCATTGACAAAGCCTGTGAATCGTGGGGGGTGGTTGGTTGAAATTGTTGAAATGGCAACAATTGTTTGTTGTGATAGACACTCTCCCTCACCCTTTGCATTGATTCGGTCGATTTTCCCTTGAGCCATGTATGGTTTCACTCATCCCTGATACCGCCAAGTGAGTCATCTTGACTAAAGTTGGTTGGGTCGCTAATAGGTCATCTTGGTTGGCTTCGTCAATTCATTCATGCGGTGGCTAGATACATTACGTCAAGAAGGATGGCTTGCACTCAACCATTCTGCCATGATTGCAACCTTGCTGTCTTCCTAATAAGGATATTCACATAACTAGATAAAATAAAAGGCTAAAAGTGTATGTTAATTTTCTTTCTACAAGTCAGTTTGTTTTTCATTTTTTAATAAATGAAATGGTATGGTTTTATCAAGATTTTTTTTAAAAAAATATATAGGTTGTTACAGTTGAATATACTAATTAGACATTTTAAAAAATTATTAAATAGCTAGAGTTGGTTATTCTAATTCTCTTAGTCGTGATAAATTGGGCAAATAAATATGTGAAACATAGTTTGGTTGTCTTGATCGAGGTTGGGCCACGTGGATTAGAAGACATGTACATTAAAAATTTTCAATATTTGGTTGAGTTTATAAACTTTTTAAAATATCTTATAAAGTATTCAGGAATTTATAAACTTCTCACAACTATTAGGTAATTTTTTAAATAAAAGAACTTATAAATTTTAAAAATAAGATATTTTTACAATTTATAAATTTTTTAAAAATAAGTTAGCTTGCACCAACTTATTTTTTAACATTTTATAACCTATTTCATTTTATATATTAAAAATAATATAAACTTCTTTAAATTCATTTTATTAATATTATTTAATTTAATTTTTTATTTTTACAACAAAAAATTATAATTAATTATAATTATAAATTTTAATAAAATCTTATAAGATAATTTTACCAGATACTTTATTAGCTTATTTCTAAAATAAGACATTTGAACTTATAAGTTTTGAAAATATTTTAGAAGATACATATTCTTATAAGCTATAAAAAATAAATTTAACCAAACACTCTCTTAGTCTTTTAAAGATTGTTAAATAACAGGAATTGGAATTTTAATTCTTTTAGTAATGATTAATTACATAGTCAAATATGTGAAATGTAGCTTGGTTGTGTTGATTGAGGTTGGGATGTGTGGATTACAAGACAGGTACGTAGAATGCGCATTTAGTTGATCCTATTGAGTCAACTTAATTTGTATCACAATACATGAAGGTTATGTTTGGAATTTCACTTTCAACCATAAAATAATATTTCAAACTTTACACTATTAAATATATCATTCAATAATATTTTCATCCAAATTCAAAATTAAATTCAAAAATTTTCTCTTTCATATGTATAAATAACGAATTAATTTTTAATTATTATACATATTTATAATCAAATCAATACACACACACATATATATATCATATTTATACTCACATTTACTTTTATGTACTTTATAATAATATAATTATTATCTTTATAGACTATTTACATCATTCAACCATTATCATATATTATATATATATATATTTAAATAAATTATACTATTTATTTCACTAAAACATTCTTTCCAAACATATTACTCTCAACATAACTCCTACCAAAAATTATATCAAACAAAAATCCCTCTCCCAAACATAGCTGAAAAGAATAAGTTGCTTAATTGAAATTATAAAAATTTCAGAAGAGAACAATTGTAAAAAATTGAAAACTTCACATGTAAGAAACGAAGCAGGAACACGGCTTGGACGTTGATGTTTCAACATCTCGTCATTCAGTATTTTGTTCCTCCGTTTGACATTATAGCACAACGCGCTGCGAACACATGGCAACCTCACAAACAATTGCCCACACGACATACTTGAACACCAATCTCAAGTACAAGGAAAATGAAGACCTTATGGAGCTATGAATATGAAAATTTTTGTCGCATAAATCAATGACCAAGAACACTGGCTACGTTAGATTTCATTTTTCCCAAAACACAAGTCTCAATTATTGTATTTTGAAAATTTATCCTTTTTTTTTCTCTTGTTTTTACATAATTTTAAAGGAAATATATTTAAAAACACACTTTAAAAATAAAACCAAACAAAGCCATCAAGTTTAATGTGTAAAATGGCCAAGATTGAAAGAGAGAGAAAGGAATTAAATTTTAAAGTGAGGCTAGAGTCGTCTTGCATGGGAAAGAGCAGCTTCAATGGAGATACAAAAATGGAAATGAAGATTGCACGCATAGAAATTTAACTTTTTAAAAATTATCACAGAAAATTAGAAAATAAACATGAGTGAAACATCAAAGCACGGGTTTTCTTTTTCTTCTTCTTCTTTTCTTCCATTTTTTCTTACTTAGTCAAAACACATGACTCTAGTTGGAAATTTTCCCTTTTGCCAAAATGCACTTGCATTAAATTTTTTTCTTATTGTGTGCATAATTTTTTTTTCCACACCTTGATGTTAACAATTCACATGATTTTATGCAACTTGGTTTAACTTTCTATGAAAAAACAAGAGTTAATAATTTATAGCCTATTTTTTCAAAAAGCTCGCCGCCGATATAAATACGGCACTACTTCAAAGATCAGTATAATTTAATTAAACCTGCATAACGTACGGCTAGAACAAATATGAAACATCTATAAAATTTTTAACTGCATTTGTATGCATCTTTTTTAAGATTTTGAACCCACCAAATCTACAAACGCATTAAATTCATAATACTTTGAAATTGATTCTATATATAATTTATATATTAGTAAAACTTACACGCTATATTTGTGAAAGATTTATGACTTTGGTAATCATAATAAATCAACAAAAATATTACATTGTTATTAGTTCAATAATAAAATAAAACAATTTAATTATAATTTTCCACAAAATAAAAAGAAAAAATAGAGGTAACAAAAAAGATGAAAAAAGAAACTATTGTTAGTTAAAAAATAATTTAAAATAACAGTAATGAGAGGAAAAACAAAATAACTAACGACATTTTAATTCATTTATATTTAAGAGCAAAATTAGTTATTTAGCATAAGTAATTATACTCATAGGGGTATTTTAGGAGATTTATTGAACTAGCTGAAGTTAGTTACTGAGTAGGGTGAAGCCATAATACGCCGTATATTGTTTATTATTGTAGACATACAGAATTTTGTATCTAATTAAATCGTATCGCATGGAAGATATAATGTGAAATATTAATTAAATAAATTTATATTTATATTTAAGAAATTTAAGTAAATATAGTTTTTATAATAAATAAATAGAAATTTGATATTTTAATCGGTCAGTCAAGTGGTGAACTTTTATTACAAGCTTGGAAGATTAATATTTTGCAAGATTAAACCTATTTGTTAATTTTTTAGATAAACTCTAGGCTGTGATAGCTAATAAAATAACATCACATTAATAAGATGATACAATTCTACTATTTCTCGTATAATTATAAATAGATGACAAATTTTATAGAAAAAATGAACATGGAAGAAAACAATAGAAAACACATCAGAAAATATCAAAAGTTAAAGAATTGAAGTAGCTGAAAATTTAAGTAGTGGGAGTTATCTCAAAGTCTTCTTTGGGATTCTTAATAATATTTAAGATGTGTTTCGTCAAATTTAAAGTGTTTTTTACTAAATTTAAGAAATTTGTTGTTAAATTTAAATTATTTTTCATCAAATTAAAGAAATTTGTCACCACATTTTAGGCAATTTTCATCAAAAATCTTCAAATTCACTGTTTGACTCAAAATTACGATGCTAAACTGAAAAATCAACATTATCGCAGATTCAACAATTTGTAAAAAAGATCAATTACAAGTCATTTCTTTAAATATTGTTTAAATTTCAAGTAAGCATTATTAAAGGAAAAATTAGAAGATTAAAATTAAAGAATATGACTCACTAAATTCATTTTTATTCAAATTTATTCAGTCTCATACGAATTTATTTATTATACAATAATTTTATTCTACAATAATATTTAAAATTTAATCATTGCATTTATTTAAAATTAAATTATTGTTTAAATTTTATATGTATTCACTCACATTTGTATTTATTTACATAATAAAAATAAATTATTTTCTTTATATAATATCATACAATTCAATCATTGTTTATGCTATTTTGTTATGACTAAATACCATTAATTGGTTACACAATTTGGGATTCCAAAAATATATGCATTGAAAAAAGTCAAAATTTTATCAAAACATCAAGAGATGGGTAAAATGATATTTGCACAATAATAACTAAATCCTGATAATTATCCACTTGTGGAACTTTTCCGCTTATTTTTTCCCCAAACTTCTTTTTCCATTTTTCACTTTTTCATATTTCTTCGATTCCCCTCAAACATCGTCCCTACTTAAAGGATTTCTCCATTTTTCACTCAATTTCTTCTTCAATTTCTCCACTTTTGCAACTTTTTCCCTCTCAAGTCTCAAATTCCATAATTTTGATTTGATAAAAAAAATAGCGTTCATCTCTTAATAAACATGATTATATCCACATTTTCTGTTAAAACTTTATTAAATTTAATTAATTATTATTTATTATTGTGTATATTCTAACCTTTTTACGCATGCATCCAAAGTACCTTTTATCACTAATGTAGTATTGTATATATGTACATATAAATAGAAACAATTAAATCATACACACTCATTGATTTTATGTTATCCACAAATTCTCTCTCCTAAGATACAGACTCATTCTAACACCTTAAAGTTTGCAACCAAACGAATATAGCATGCTTGTTTGTATTTTCAACAAAGTAAAATATACACTTCAAATATTTCATGTTTTAAATTTTATTTTTTCTTTCTTTTATGCTATTTTGAGAAAAATGCAATTACAATTTTTTTTAAAAAAAAATTAAGACAAACACAGCCTTTATATTTTTTTCTCAATTTGAAAAAAACTAATAGCTAATATAACATTTAGTGATATTTTTTCTGTAAATTTTGAAAAAGGGACACGCGGGTGCCATTTTACTTAAAAAAGATGGAAAGGAAAGAAAGTTTTTCTCTATGTTACTAGCTATTATAAATGCTTTATATCATATAAATTTATATTTTTAATAATGAATCTTACTTGTAACTTTTAATTTTTGGTTGGTACAAAGATAAATTATTTATTTAAATACTAGTTTTGAAAAGAGACAAAAAAAAAATGATTAATTAGTAAAATTCTCCTAAATTACTGATTTTGGAAAAAATGAAAATTAAGATGGAAACCGACGGCAAATGGAAAAAATTGCTATGCAACCACTAGATAAAAGGATATACCATGGTTTTTAAAAAATATTTTATTTTTAAATTAGAATATATCTTTACATAAGTGTAAATAAATATTTTAATAAACTAATACACAATATAAATTAAATATTTTAATTTTAATTTTTATATTAAATATTTTAAATACAAGTGTGTCAAAATTAATAATATATATTTGCGTGGAGGAAGGAACAGATGTGTTAGTCTTGTTCATTAGCTTAGTTCGTATCTCCCTTCTCGCGCTGCCGAAACAGGAGAGGGAGAGAGATACGAGGCGAAGCGCTCAACCAACCAACCGAAAACGCCTATTCGTCGACGCCCAGCCGTGATTGCCACCGTCGCCAATTCTGATTCTCCGACTTGGAGCCAACAGTCTGATTTTGTCCATTCATTTCCTCGACTCTCCTTCTCCGCCATTGTCTGCACCCCCCCACCCCCTCCCGTTTAGGGTTCTCATTCCAATAACGACTCCATCATCTTCTTTTTGAACCTCAAACCTCTATCGACGGATTTCCGATCTCCAAGGTACTTCTGTTGTTTCCTCAATCCCTTTCTCATTTATTATTTTTCGATTTATATCCATTATAATAGTAAACATGTGTTGTCTTCTCAAATATTTACACTGTTTCACTCCGTTAGCTATCCCTGACCTACGACCGTGCTATTCTTGATTAGGGTTAGGTTTAGGTTTGTGGCGTCCTCGCGAATGGAAGTGTCCGGTGGAAATTCGGACGCTTACAGAACTTCTTCGACTATCGCTACTCATTCCCGAAGACAGGGATTGCATATTTCGGCTTCTAACATTCTTCGCTCGCCTTTGTCCACACTATTAGAATACACTGGAATTCTTAGAACCCGGTCCACTCATTCAGAATCCGACACCTCATTGAACAATGGAGCCCACGTTGGCTATAGAGATCACAACCTTCAGCCTCTTATAAATGACTCTCCACGCCCTTCAGCTGCAAATAATGGCAGCAATGCCGAAGAGGTTTCCATTAGGATCATTGGTGCCACTGAACATGAGCACCATAGGGCTGCCTCCGGGTTGCATTCGGCACCACCAGTTGGGCAGCTTAATGCGCAGACTGAGTCCTTTTTGCATCCCATTTCGAGGTCGGGGTCTGCAGATTCTGTGTTGTCCTCATTGGAGAGTCAGGTTGATTCAAGGAGTGATCGAGAGGTGGGAGATGGACTTACGCATTCAATAAATGCAGGTGGTGATACAGATAGTGCTGAAGGGATTGGAGTCAGTAATAGGGATTCATCCACTTCTTACCAGAGATATGATATACAGCAGGCTGCTCGGTGGATTGAGCAGTTCCTTCCTTTCTCATTGCTTCTGTTGGTTGTATTCATCCGACAGCACTTGCAAGGTATTTTCTTGATTCATCTTACAGTAGCTGAAGTTTCTCGTATCCTGCTATCAAATTAGCCTGTGTCAAACACAGTAAGCAATAAAATTATATTAGATCAATAACCTTTATTCTCTACCATCTTTTTTAAATTGTTAGATATATTTTTTTGTCCTTGTAGCTTGCATGGTATCAGAAAATTTTGGACTGATCTTGTATATATTTTTCTTCATTCTCTGTCAGATTGGAACCATAATATTTACGTAATTTTTATAGTTAATGAATTCTTAAGAATTTTCTTTCTTTGAGTGAATAAATGCTCTATTTTTTTCCAATGTGGACACATAGGCAGAACCACTTTTAATCATAATATTTTGTTTATAATGTTGAAATTATTCTGTCATTGTCATATATGGGGAAGTCTTGCTCTTGGATTTCGACAAATGAAAAGAGTTCCTTTGCATAATCCTTCTTATTTCTGATTGAATTAAATTTATTAATCTCCTGGATCTACGTAGCATATGTTTCCAACATTTATATACACCCCTAAAGCAAAAATACCTGTTTCGATGTCATGTGGAAATGTGGAGTCTTAAGAAATAGAATACAAAGTTCATGTTTCATAGCATAAACCCTAAAGACTTAGCTCCCTGTTTTTTAACTTGTTCATTGCATTCATGATGCTTGAGTGATTGACAAGGAATGCTGGTCGAAGATTTGAAGATCTGGTTGAATTGCCTGGTATTGGTAATATATAAGGTCCTAAGAACATGAATATATAGTTGGTTTTATTATATCCTCATTCCTATTACCTTTTCTAAAGTTATAGGCTGACAAAGCATAACTTCTGAGTGGTTCAGTGAAATGTTATATCCTCCAATAACTCAGCACCCTTCTCCAATCCTTAGTGTCCTCCATTGAATCCTCATTTGAACCAGAGCCAATTTCAAAGGTGTATATTTGGAAGTATGAAGATTATATTGAGAAATCCCTCTGTGTTATGTCTTTTTCGGCTTCAGTGGCATAATGAGGAAATGACAATAATTCTTTCTGTTATTTTACAACCAATGGGAAAACCTTACAATTGTCCTGTTATTTATGTGGAATTTGGTTACAACACACACACATGCAAGGTGACTGCTGAAAATGTTATTATTTAATTTTTTATGTTTATATTAAGGGAAACAGTCCTTTGACTTGTTGATAGATTTGCAGGATTCTGTGCCACCATTTGGATAGCTGCATTCATGTTTAAGTCTAATGATATTGTGCGGAAGCAGACAGCACTTAAGGTAATTTCTGTACATTTGAACCATCTTTTATCTATTTCTTCTGTCCAGGATTTTTTGGAAAGTGAAACTCTCCCTTGGTTTCAAGATGAAATTATGCTTAGTGAGGAACTAACTTTTCTCTTCAGGGTGAGAGGAGAATATTTGTTCTCATTGGCGTGGCCATGCTCTTCACACTTCATGTTGTTGGGATTTACTGGTGGTATGGGAACGAAGATCTATTATATCCGTTGCTGATGATTCCACCAAAAACGATACCCCCTTTCTGGCATGCAATATTCATTATCATGGTGAATGGTGAGCTCATTTCATCAAGTCACTCTAAATCCTGGCGTAGGAATTTCTTATTGCCTGTTCTAATTTATTGTGTGTTTTGTTCTCAGATACACTAGTCCGTCAGGCTGCAATGGTTGTCAAGTGTGCTCTGCTGGTGTATTACAAAAACAGCAGAGGTCGAAAGTATCGCAGACAGGTACCTTTGTGTCTCCTGTGGTTTCAAGATACATATTTGTCAGTTACGTCAATCTGTAATTCTTCATCTAATGAAGAGATCTTTGATTCACAGGGGCGGATGCTAACTTTAGTTGAATATCTTTTGCTGCTTTACCGTGTGCTGCTGCCTGCCCCTGTTTGGTATCGTTTCTTTTTGAACAAAGAATATGGGAGCCTTTTCTCATCATTAATGACTGGACTATATTTAACTTTCAAGCTTACTTCTGTTGTTGAGAAGGTAGCAACTTTTGTTTTGGATGGTTCTACATTTCCATAATTTCATATTTCTATATCTTTTGTTGAGTTATAAAGTTTTTAATTTTGCTATATAGACTGTCCCCTGCCTTCAATCTTTTCAAAATTTTGGGTATTTTCAGGTCCAATCATTGATTAGTGCTCTGAAAGCATTGTCAAGGAAAAACCTTCATTATGGAGCTTATGCTACGTCCGAACAGGTATCATTTTTAATTTTTATGTGCCTTCCTTGGAAAGTATGCTTATTTGTTTTATAAATTTGTAGAAATATACTGCCCGAAGTCCATTTGTCATTTTAAATGTGTGTGGATGATTCCTTGTGCAAGGAAGCATTTCTAGATAGAAACTGGTTATACTCGCACTTCCACTTTAGTTCAAGTGACAGATGTTTCTTGATGTTGATCCTAGTGTTAAGCCTTACTTATGAATGGAGATGCCAAATCATACCATTACGTTTGCACTTGGTGGCCATCGCTAATGCTGATTCAGGTGTATTTCAAACTTGGGTCACGGTTCCCTTTAACATTATTAAAAGAGCAGTTGCTGCGATTCTACAATTGGGCTGACACTTATCTGATACGACAAATATTCGGAAAGTCACGTGATAGCATTGCATATTGTTTTTCTTCTTGGATCTTGAAAAGGAAGCTCTCTGTCCGATGACAAAGTTGATTATCTTCCCTGTTTGTTTGCTGAAATGACCTAATACCCCACCAAAAGCCCACAAAAATTTTCTTTTAGAACATTTACTGCACTGCCACCACCACTTTGTTATACATTTGCTCTGAATTTCTTGTCTCCCTTTTGGTTTATTGACTCTGAATTCCCTGGTAGCCTTTTCAAGTTATGGCATGTTATACAATGATTCTCTGATGAATCACATGAATGTTTTGAATTATCTATAACTAAAAGATAATGCTTTGAATGCATTTTCATCTGAGATCACATTTGATTCTGTGTTCATTTTGTTTTTTTTTCTTGATGTTTTTTCATCTGAATGTGGATAAATCAATTCCTGAGGGAAGCCATTTTGCAATTGCATTTGCCTAAATGCAGGTCATTGCAGCGGGAGATTTGTGTGCCATTTGCCAGGAAAAATTACATGCTCCAATCCTCCTACGTTGCAAACACATATTTTGCGAGGACTGTGTGTCTGAATGGTTGGTTCTCTCTTCCTAGCTTATAATTTGAAATGATCCTAAATTTGTCTAGCAATTGTTGTTCAGGGTTCTTATTGGTGGAGAAGTGGGTTTGGACAAACCATCTACTTTTGGGTGGGGTCTGGGTTCTAGCAAAATTTTCCTGTCTTGGGTCCATCTTTAAAGAACCTAAACTAAAAATTTATTATTCGTAAGTTTATGTAAAGAATTTATTTTAAACATTTAAATAAATTTTTCAAAAACAATATTTGAACAAACCTGATTATTATTATTATTATTATTATTATTATTATTTTGTTTTGGTTCCAATCTAACATGGACTCAATCATTTGAGCAATAAGAATTATTCTTTTGGTATTGAACCCAACCAACTCTAGCTAGATTTAACTCAAACCTAGGGATGGCAACAGGGGGTAACCAAGGGCACCCATCTTGTGGGGGAAGAAATGGGATGGGGGCGGGGGGAATATTCTCCTCTTGTTACCCACACCCCATCAACTACTTTGATATAAATATATAAATAATATATATATATGTGTGTGTGTGTGTATATATATTATTTTCATTGTAATAATTTGTTCAATTTGCGATTAGTTATATTATATATTTTGTAATTAACTTCTAGATAATTTTTGTATGATCAATTTGAAAATTATTCCATTGGATTAATAGTTTGTCTACTCTGTGAAAACTAAAATAAAGAACTTTAAAAGATTTAGTTGAGATGGAATATACATTTTAATTGTGATAAAATATACATATTCTCATCACAATAAAAATTTGTAGAATATGAAAAATTCAACTTCATTATTATTTTTTTTCCTCAATTTTACTTTTTTATTTTTTTCCTTGATTTTTGTGTGTAATAATTTGAGAAAAAATTTAGTGACCATTCATAATTCATATAACCCTCAAACAATTTAAAATTTATTATTTTGTTTCTTTTATTTTATTGGTAAATAAATTCAATATACTCTTTATTTTTGTATTTATCTACTTTGAATTGAATATATTGATTGAATAGCGAGATTTTTTCATTTCATATTGAATGTATACACGCTCTTACTCTATTTGTATATATTTGTTATGGAACCAACTTAGTAGTGTAGAAACCTATAACATTTTATTGATTCTTTTGTCTTAATGTAAAATTCACTACAAAAGTGTCATTTTTGTTAATATTTTGCAAAAAAATTAAATTTTGTTACATCAATAATATATTATTTTAAATATGTTAATATGACAATTATGTTATGTTTACCAATAAAATTAATAAGAATACTCTATATTTATTAGTTTTTTTTGGAAATAAATGTAATTAAATTTTTATCTTTTAAAATATACTTATTAAAACGGTATCAAAAATTTCTTTCCCTTAACTGGGCACCCATGGGGGAACCGAGGTAGGGGACAGTGGAGGCATCTCCCACTTCATTGCCATCTCTACTCAAAACTCTACATGACCCATTTAGACTTATCAAGAAGATTGAAAGAAATAATTCATTGTTGTTATCTTATAACTAAAGAATAATTCCCAATTTACAGTAGGGACAAATAAAATCATATTAAAAATATAAAATATTCTAACAAAAATCTAATAATATAAACTTGGAAATAAAATATACTCATCTACTAAATAGGTAACAAAATATGTGGAATATCGAATTAAATATTTCTAAAATATCTTGATAATATTTTTCAACATTCTCTCACAAGTTGAACATGGAGTAATGACAAGATGTTCAACTTGAAATCAACCAGTAATATAGTAGTAACTAGTGGATAGTAGTAGAAAGCAGGCTAGCAGCAGTCAACAGTAGCAACAAATCGCTTCAACTTGGACTTGATGAGATGTACAGACTTGTTATTGTCGTAAAGTAATGCTCAAACATTTGGAGACTAGAAGAAAGGTGTCGTAAGATGACACATAAGAGGCTGTCGTAAGGCGATATCAAAATAGGTTTTTTTTCCCCTAGGGGGCTAAATCAACCCAATAAATATTGGCCCAAGATGAAATAACCATTTTTTTTTTGAAATTCCAGCCCACCTTTTTTTTTTTTTCTGTTGTGCCCAACAACTTCAATAAATGTCTAATTACACTCCAGCCCAATAACAAAGGCCCAACACAAGTTTTTTCTTTTTCTTTTTTGAAATCTTGTTGGCCCAACAAAGCTGGGCCTAGCAATAGTCTCCTCCTTCTACCTGCTAAGGTTTATGTGCCTCATTGGCGGTGACGCTTGAACTCAACGGTGGCGGTGAGACTTCCAACTATGAAGGGGGGTGAGCATGGGTGGCAGTGGTTTTCTAGTGGTTGAGTGGCTCCTAATTGGTGGCGGCGCCGTAGCTTTCACAGAGAATGGGCAGTGGTGCGATGGTGTTTCCTGGTCACACAATATCAGTAGAAAAGGCAGCTAGAGAGGTGGCATACGGGTGGCTTTGTGATGGCAGCTAGAAGGCTCTTACTGGCTGGCGGTGGTGTTGAGCAAAGGTGATTGGGTTGGGGGGGCAACCGCTCAGCCGGAGAAAAAAATGATGCAGAAGGAAGGACAAAGAGGCTAGGGTTTGAGAGTAAAGGCGTGTTTGGCAGCAATTTTTTTTAGGGATTTTTCAGGATTTTTATTTTTGAGAAAATATATAGAGAAGCAAGAATTTTATTTTAAAGTGAAAGTGAAACTTTATTTAAATGAAAGAGTGGAGCTGCTGCCATGCGCCACTGCGTGCGACGGCGTTGGCAGCAGATTTAGAGTAAGGTTGCAACCAAAGTCGGATTTAGGAAGTGGCGCGTGGTGGCGCTGGCAGCAGATTTAGGGTAAGGTTGCAACCAGAGTCAAATTCAAGAAAGAACCCGTTCTAATGCCATGTCAGGAAGATTGAAAGAAATAATTCATTATTGTCTTATAACTGAAGAATAAATTCTAATTTATAGTAGAGAGAAGTGCAACCATACCAAAAATATACAATGTCCTAACAAAAATGCAATAACATAAACTTGGAAATAAAATATGCTCATCTACTAATTAGGTAACAAAATATGTAGAATATCAAACTAAATATTTCTAAATATGTTGATAATATTCTCCAACAAGACTCATTCATTTAGACCCAAACACAATACCACCCGAGTCCTCCATTTTTGTCCATAACGGCTATTTATATTTAATATAGAAAAGCAAACAATCCAAATAAGAATAATATTAATGCCAAATGTTTGGGTCCTAGAATATAATTCTCATTTCTAAAGTCAACAAAGATTGAATTGCAAACCTTTTTGTTTGTTCAATGTATTCTGATGTTTTACATGTACATGGAGGGTAAAATGCTAAAAATTCTGTTTCTTGCAAGGGTTTTAAAACTGGCCCGGACCGGTTGGCTTTCCAGTGGGGTCACACCCAAAAAGCAGCCATCATTTGAATCGGCCTGAACCGATCAAAAAACTGGTTTTGCTATTTTTTTTGGATAAAAATTTTAAAAATATGAATCTGTAATATCTTCTTATAATTTCATTTTTACCTCTTAAATAATTTATTGTTATATAAAATTCATTATTTATTTTTTTACTTGTACTTATTTTATAATTTTTATCTATATATTTTTCAAGTAAAGTTATTGAAAATTTAAACATTTGCATATTGCATCTTGAAATTAAAAATTTGAGTTAATTGTGTTGCTTTTACTTTCCATTTCCCAAACTCATTTTTCAATACTTATGTCTTGTTTTGAATTTAATTTAGTCTCTTTTATATTTTTAATATTTTTTATTTTTCTTGAATTATTAATTTGATATATTTATTGATGGACATGAATTAATTTTATTACATTATTTAATACTATTATATGTGTGTAAATAATATTGTATATAATTGAAACAACTAGTTTTTTGAAAACAGTTTAACCGGTCAACTGGTCATACTAGTGATCTAGTAGTCCAGCTAGTTCTCCGGTTTGAGGACTGGCCCAATTTTGAAAACATTGGTTTCCCGTAACATTTACATTGTTCTTTTTAGTTTAGTTTCCCTTTAAACTTGTCTTCATTGCTGTTTTCATGTTTCTGTTTCTCTGTGATCTGTTTCTGTGTGGTCAAGCTACATTCCCATATTATGATTGACATGTTGAGAAATCATTAATTAGGGAATGTTTGGCAGTTTCACTTTTGTTTATTATAGTTTTCTTATTTTTCACAGAATGTATCTGTTACATTGACTAGAGGTATTGGGCTTTAATTGTGCCATGGTTACAAAAATCTAAGTCTTCCAGTAATCTGCCTCAAGTTGACATTACATTCGAATTGAACAAAAAGATTAGCTTGTGTCACTGAGACTTCAGCAAACCTAACACATGCATTCAGTGATACCACTAGTGTGACACACATGATTGCTACCAATTGTCTCTTTTGATTGCAATTTAATGAGATGCAGGCTTGATATTCATAAGTCAGTGGATCACCAAAATTATTGTTTTACTTTTGAAAAGACACGTCTTTAACAACACTGGACAACACTTGTGCGGGCATCACGCATACTTCAAAAAACATGTCTTTTACTACACTTACGCAGATATAACACAGATGCTTGTCACAGGTATATAGCCAGCCAAACAAGTCACTGAACTACTACACAACCACACAGCTTAGAATTAACACTTTTTTTCCTTTGTCAACCTTAAATAACACAAATATTGTAAAAAAGAACTAGGTGCCCAAAACTTAACCCCACAGTTTGATTCCTAAGCCCTATTGCTTGTAGGCAACCCAGAAGAAAACTTCATCACTGCTGCTCAGGCCAAGAAAAAAGACTCCTAATTCTCAGCCAAGCCTTCCAAAACACTAGAACAAAGGGGAATGTACTGTGCAGTGGATGGGTTTGGACTTGCGTTGCTGTGCTGTGGGTGGTGAGATTTCCATGCTTGGAGATGATGGTGAGGAACCTTGTGGCAGAAAACTGGGCCTCAAAAATAGCATTTACTCCCAGTGGTTGTGCTATGGCTGCACTCAATGTTGCTGACTAGTATGCATGTTGGGGTTGATTCGAGGCTGAGAGAAGCGCATCCCTTATGCCTACACAAGTGGTGGGATGATGGGAGTGGCTAGTTTAGGGTTCGGCTTGGTTGTGATTTGGGATTTGGGTTTTGACACATTATTATTACTATTTGACTGAGAAGACTTGATTCTGGACTAGAGTAGGACTTGGAAAAATTTGACACGACATAGATGCTGAAGGCATTAGTATTTCAATGACGTGTTGAAAACTAGAATTATATTTTATCCATTCATTAAAATATTCCAAATATTAGTTATAGAGTAAGATCACATAGATTTACCAATAACATAAAACTCTATTATAACTAGATACCTAACAAACTAAATGACTTAGTAGATACTACTTAGCAGTAAAATCTAATTGAGATAACAAACCTAGATAATATATCGATAACTAATAGGCATTGAGTTCTAATCTAAGCCTTCCAATTTATGTGATTACACATATCCTTTAAATATATATATTGAATATGTATTTAATACGTTTTTTGTATTTTTTTATTATTTTTCGTATACTTTTCATAGTTTGTTTGTTATATAAATGATTATATATGTGCATATATATTTTGTATTGTATGCAAATTTTATGTTTTGGTACATACGAAGTTTCTTAAAAACTATACATGTGTATTAATATATTTCATTAATTATTTGTTAAATATCCTTACAGTATTCTATGCTAAATAATTATTTTGAACAATTTCTGAAAATGTTATAAAAGCATTCATCAAGTTTTCATTTTTTTTTCCCTCCAAACCCACTCAATGGATGAGATTTGAAACCCTAGCCTCTCATTTGAAATGTTGGGGGTAGGACCATCCATCCATACACATGCACTCCATCCATACATACAGAAAACATTTCTCTCGTTAGATGTGAACCTTCCCAATATTTCTGAACATTTTCATCTATATAATATGACCTATTTTTGTCAAAATTTTATTGTGTTTTGTGGAGGTCAGTTTTGGGAGTTCATTATGTTTCGCCAAAAATCTGACGGGTACTATTTATGATGGTACAAATGTAAGGGGGTTTGATTGTCATTTGTGAACAATTAGGAGACATTTATTGTTATAACGTAGAGTTCATTTACCATTAAAGTACTACTGTACTACATTGTCTTTAATATTGATCAAGCAGAGCTGGCATCTTGTCTAAGCATAGTCTATCCACTTTGGTAGTTTTATTACAATCCACTGAAGGTGAAAAGTTTTTTAAAAATGCTAAAGAAGATAGATGGGTACTGATTGTTAATTTGTTATGCAATTAGAAGTTGGTCCTATTTGCTTGATTATGTATTTTCATGCTGAGCAGTTGGCTGCTTTGTGTTCTCAGGTTTGAGAGAGAACGAACTTGCCCTTTATGCCGGGCTTTGGTAAAACCTGCTGATCTGAGATCATTCGGTGATGGATCAACTAGTCTTTTTTTTCAGCTATTCTAAATCCTGGAAGACCTCTGCTTTGAAGCATTAATCCTGCAGTCAGAGCAGCTGTGCTCGGATAATGTCAATTCATCTGTATCTGTTATTGGCTGATAGAAATGAACCATCTGTTAATATGTTGTAATCTGAATGTATGTGAAGGTTCTTGTAGGAATTCATCATGCTGGTCTATAAAGGCTCTCTTTTTCCCTTTCAATGGAATGTCCTCTGGGAGTCGAGTTGGGAGAGCGTACTTTGTCCGCTGCACTGAAGTTCATAGTTGGACTGGATTGGCTTGCATGCAAGGCATTGCAATATGCCAGTAATGCTTTCAAAGTCAGACTGGCGATTGAATTTGATCGGTTTAACTGGTTCTAAAAATCAATTGATCCGTACTAGAGTATATTGTATGCACACACGCACACACAAGTACATACACACATATATTTATATATTCAAGTGTGTATTTTTTACACTAAATTATTTAATAAAAATTATAAAACAAAATAAATTTTGCATAACATAAAATATATAGTATGACAAGTACATAAGTTTTAAGATATAAATTTGAGTTTATATATATAAATTCAAGTTTTAATATAGAAACATTGATGTTGATGTGTGAAGACTGAGATGGTGAGATCTGCTAAGAAAAAAATTGTAAGGTGTTAACATGACTGAGAGAGAGAGTCTTGTTTGAGAAAAATTTTAAAAGATTGAGGGTCTTGTTTGAAATAAATTCATTTTTGCGCGTGGAATTGAGGGTTTTGTTTGAAAAAATGGGTTTAATTTTTTAGTTTCTTTTCGAAGAAAAGAACCGGTTAAAACTAGTTTAACTAAGTAATTGATTTTTTTGGGTTTTGACTAGTTCAAAATGTGTTATATGCACAGTAATTTTTGTATTATAATATTGAATCGGCTTAGCTGGGTTTGAAAACCATGATGCCAACCGAGTTTCTATAGGGAAATTAGCCTAACTTTGGTGTTATTAACAGTTTAGTGATGGGGAAATTAGCGTAGCTGTGGTTTTCAGCCAATGAGGGTGAGGTGGTAGGCTACTTGGTTATTAAGCACACGATAATTCCTGTTTAAAGAATAAAAACGATCATCACGAATCAGTATGAACTGGAAACCTGCGAAAGCACTTAACATGGTATCAATCCTATGTAGGAACTTGGAAAGTACAAAATTTTTGAAACAGACTTGGTTCTTTCTTTGATTGGGGTACCAGAATCAGCTATGTTGCAAAATTTACATTCTATTATTGTCTGACATGGTGGGAAGGAAGTGACCGAATATTAAATGGCAGTAGTGGAACTACTCTTTCAACAGCAATGCGCTCATCGAATTTGTAACATTATTTTTAATTTGAAAACTAATCACACGTAAACATAATTTGTAATTATGGAAGTAAGTTTAACCCTTGCTTCTTCTTCTTTTTTAAATTTATTATTTTTATTCCAAATTTTCTCTCTCTTTTTTTATTTTTTAGTTTAAATATTCTTTATATTTTTATCATTTAAAATATAATAATTTTATAATTTATATACAACTTTATACACGCATACAATGTCACATTATAAAGCCAGCACATTTGACTTGAGTTAGCAGGATTGGCGAACTTAGTGAGAATCTAACTTGCAACTCCTCCACCAATGTTCTTAGCTGGGACCGCTGATAAAAAAGCATGCACGATGCACTCCATGTAACTAATTGTAGATATTCTGGGGTACGATGGTGGTCACAAAACAGACGACCATGCAACAATCACAGTCATAATGATAACCGCATATTGTGTCACGGTTTTAATGAGTTTGAGCCTTCTTATACAAACCAAAGGCTAATTACTTTTGAGTTGATTGACAATTTGAGCTCTTTTCATAAAACACGCACACACACAAACGCAGTCACGTGCATAATGGTGTGTCAAATTGAAAGAATTATAAGCATAGAACATCGGCCGTCAACTGTTTGTTAACCACGTGGCTGTAAGTAAGTAAGCGCCAGAGAACACTGACGCGCAAATCTTTTTAGAGAACGAAAGAATGATGACAAAAGTAACACCAAACAATGCGGGTGTGAGAAAGAAAACAACGCATCTAGAGTTTGGCCGAGTCTTGCCGAGGGCTAGTGGAAATGGGTGTAGTCTCAGTGGCCGACTTAGGAATGTTGGGTGCTTCGACAGAAGAAGTTCTGGAGCAACATATGTCAGAGGCAGAGGGTGGAGACGCGGGCGATGGCGGGGATACGGATAGCGTCCTGGACACTGCAGGTACAGGGTAGACTTCTGTCACCTCTTCAATTCCCTCATCCAAGTACACAACATCTTGCATCGTCAGTTGGTGATATTCCACAATCTCCCTCAAGAAGCGGTTCTCCCGAGCATATATAGAATTTTCATGAGCCAACCGAGCCTTCTCCGCCAAAAGCGTCTCCAGTTGAAGCCGTATCTGAATATATATGTTTTTAACCACTTACTTGTTAGAGCAGCACATTCCACGTTACTATTGCTTCTTTCATTAATTAAGGAAACATAACAGAGATACCATGTCATCATCTGCAGGATTCACTCCCTTTTCACGAGCCTCTCTGAGGATCTTATTCTCTTCTTCTAGCTGAGAGCACCGCTGTTTTGCAAAAGCAAGGTCTGCTTTAACTGTTTTCAGCTCTCTAAGCAGTAGCTTTGCTTTCGCAGCAGTAGCCATTGCCACCTAAAATCACGCACAACACCAGCTTAAAATGATTTAGAAACACAAAATCCCACGGATTAGGGTCGGGGTTGGGGGTTTTTGAGCAAATATCCATCTTTGCCTGAATACATATCATTTCTTCTACATATGTTTGAGCCAAGAATTTGCCCTTTCAGAAAACACAGCAATATTCACAATGTTGGGAACATGTAGCGGTAGCCCTTATTGCAATTGTTAAAATATTTTTATCGTGATTGAGCTGTGTGCAGGTTGAACATAATTATCTGTTTATTTTGGTATCTTCCAAACAAACCTGATGCTGATAGCATACCTTCGCTAATCACAAAAGATATATGGAATTCTAAACCATCAAATAACCTTCGAACTGTATATTTCTTAGGACATTGAATATATTTCTTTCTAACACACGAACCATATACGACAGTTTCACACATTGGCCACCTTACGTCGCGAGATGCCTTGAGCTGATCTTCTTGGCTGGTCTGATTCTGCGATTGCCTTGATTGCTGCCATGATGCAAGATTCTGTTCCTCAGAATCGATTCCTTTTCTCCTTATCTGCAGTTTACGTGTTTCTTCTAGAAAATCTGCAGTTTTATTTTCAACAATTGTGCGTCCTTCCTGGAAATTTATAACAGAAACAGATGTTACGTAATATGATATATGCTTGTGGCAACAATAATTTTTTGAAGTCCATCTCTTTCGAATAACCATGCATAGAATTATATATGGATGCCAATGGAGAGGGAATGTTAATCTTCCAACAGACAAGATCTGGTTCAATTTACCTCCAAAGCATTTCCAATGGTGTCACCAATGCGGTTCATGGAAGATGTGATTGCATCTATTCCCTTTCTCAGAGTAGGATTGTCCATTTTTTTTGAAATTTCAACCTGGAATTGGGGGCAAAAAAGGACCACAATACATCATCCCAACCAAGATCATGAGATTTAGCCAACCATTTTCTCAGTAAGGACCGAATGAAGGCATGGGCCTTTACAAACAAATAAGGAGATTTAGTTCCATAAAGTGCGTGCGGAAATGCATTGCATATCCATATCTAAATGGAAGGAGGAGCAAGGTAGTGTTCGCACCTGTTCAATCCTGGGGGAATTGAATATTTGCTGCCTCGTTCCACCAATATATTCAGGTTGATGGGGTGCATTATTTTCCTCGAGAATCGCTTTAGCTTTTCTAGCCAGAACACCCCAAAAGCGTCCTGCTTCATTTGAGCTTCCCATGGAAGTGTAGTCATAGGTAGGACCTTCTCCCTATTGTTTTGCATTACAGGTGACAAATAAGGCGACAACAACAACATTTTTGAGTAGGGTGCTGAAAAGTGAAGGTGGGAACGCATATCTCCAATTGCCATTTTAATTGATTGCTAGATGACAGCAGATGCCATACAATAATCATGGAAATAGAGATTCCGTGTTTAAAGATGCAGACGAAACAGGATCATCAGAAGCAAAGATACGCAAGCGAAAAGTTGCCGATATATCAACTTGCAGAAACAAAAAAGGCAAAAAGGAATTGCCAACAATTAGGCCATTCCGTCAAAACAGATCCTGTACCCAAAAATAAATTCAAGCCACGCAATAATAATAATAATCAAGGAAAGGAAGGGAGGAGGAACCGTGGAGTGTTCTCTGGAAGTGGGGAGGGCATGGGCGGCGGAGGCCTTTATTGCCTGAGCCGCCAGCGTTGAGGATTTGGAATACGAGGCGACCGAGTCTGCGTCTTCGGGTGGCTGGTAGACGTCTTCCTTGAAAGTGGACGATCTTCCCATACCCTGCCTCCTCCTGTAAGCCATCCTTGCCGTTTCTCTTCTTTTTAAGGAGTTTTCTTGTATGGGATAGATATCTACGTCTCCCGCCGCCACTGCACCGTGGACGGTGAATCGATCTCAAGGGGCAGAAATGAAGGCGAACACGAGAAGAGAGCAAAAAATGGATGTTCGGACTGGAGCTCACGCAATAACCAACTCTTGTGCCTTCGCATCAGAAATACTATATTTATACCACCACGGGTAACTGTCTTCAAATATTTCTTATTATAAAATACAAAACAACAATAACCATAAAAAAAAGGGGAAAAAAAAAATCACTTCGTTTCACTTCACATAGAAAATGTACATATAAATGAATCTAACATCATTTACATGCGCAAAGCTTTGATAAACTACTGTCTAGGAATAAACATTAATCGAGTTCAGATTGTTGCACATTCGGCATAATGACGTAGTATTAACAGGCGGGAATACGGCAAATGAAAGTACGGGTCCCCCCAGCCAGCCTCCTCCGATTTTGCAGCACCATCTTCATCAATATCATTATTATTATTATTATCCGATCTTGCTGCACTGCTAGTAACGAGCCACCACCATATCTCCAATGCATTCATCTTCTGGTTTAGCCGTGCTTTTTAGGATTTAGGGAACTAAAGGTCAAAGTTGAATTGGAGGCCCGCTGCCTTCTTTAATTCGCTTCCTCTTTTTGCCTCGCCGCACCCGTATAAGAACCCCACGTCTCTGGCTCACTCTCCGTGCCATTTGGATGAGAATTCTCTAGAGCTATTCGGACCAATACCATACAAATTGCTTGTGAATATTTCGTCCTTGTCACTAACAATAGATTTAAGTACTCCATGCAATTTATATATGTTATTGACAAATAATTGAGCCCTGAGTAGGGGTGGGACAGGACTATGAAAAGGGAGTATTTGTTGAGTTTGTCCACCTCTATCATGGTAGTGTTCTTTCCTTCAAATTTAGGCAATTGTTTCGATGAAGTCCATCGATGATATGCCTTACCATACACCTTTTGGAGTGGGCAATGGGTTAAGTAATCCTAGAGGACGAGTTCTATCATTCTTGCTCCTTTGAAAGGTGTCCCAGCCCATCTCAACTGCTTTGACATCTTTAAAAGGTCATCTTCAATGGAATATAGACTTTAGCCTCTTATATGTTCCTAAGATACCTGAGTGCCCTCCAGTTGGGCCACCATGAAGGTCCCGAACTAATCTTCTCCTTATTTGATTTCTGTTTTCCACATACACTTTGTGCTTATACCTTAATATCCCCTCTTCATTACCATAATGATATGAAGGCCTTCTATTTTCCTTGTCTTTAAGAAGTCACTAGGTTTCCTCATCATTTACATAACTCTCCTTAACATCCTCTAGCCATTGAGAAGTGACAATTGTGATACCATTGTTCTCTCTGTTCTCATCACATTTACTTGAAGAGCATCTACAACCTTGTTTCCCCCCCCCCCCCCCCCCCTTTTTTTACTGTATTCTATAATTCAATCTTAACAATTTTGCAGGCCCCTTTTTTTGCATTGATGTTGTAATTTTTTGTATTAATAGTAATTTCACACTCTCATACTTTATCTTTATAATAAATTGGTTAGCTTCCAAATACCGTCTTCATTTGGCAACTGCCATGAGTAGTGCAGTTGCAAAAAATTCTTTTTTCATAAGTTGATAAACTTCAATGCTTTGAAGATAAAGCCTTATTCATAAAGGCTCTAGGCTTTGAATTTTGCATCAAAACAATGCCAATGCCACTGTTGCTGACATCAATTTTCAATAAGATTGTTGGAAACCTGTAAGGCCTAAAAAGCCCCACAAAGACTTGACAGTCTTTGGAGTTGACAAATTTACCATGGTTTTAACCTTGTTTCAATCAATAGCTATTGCTTGGGATGAAATGATGTGTCATAAATATTGCACTTTTGACTGAACAAAAGCACATTTATTAAGCTTGGCATGTAATTGGTGTGGTCTACTAGCCTCTTTAGTACTACTTCAACGTGTTTTAAGTGTTCCTTTATGGACTTTCTATATATTAATATATAAATTTTCTTAAAAATTTAGCTAATACATGGTTTATGAGGCTTTGGAATGTGGCAAGTCTCGAAATGTCCAGATGTGTCCTAAAGTTATTTTATAAATGTCATCTAAATACATCTGGATTTGGTGGTAGCTTGATCATAAATCCAATTTTGTAAAATGTGCAGCACCCTTAAGATCATCCAATAAGTCTTTGATAATTGATATTAAAAACTTATTTTTGATGGTTATTTCATTCAACTTCCTATAGTTTATGCATATTTTCATTGTTCTATCTTTCTTCCTAACTAGTAGAATTGGAGAAGCAAACTAGCTTTAACTCGGCCTCACAATACCCTGATCCAACATTTCTCTCGTCCATTTTTCAATTTCTATTTCTCATGATATGGGTATTATTAGGGTCTGAGGTTAATAGGTTGAGAATCTAGTTTAAGTAGAATTTTATGGTCATGAATTCTAAGTAATGGCTGGCTGGTAGATTCAATGAAAATTTTGGGATATTGGGTCAAAAGGATTTGAATTGGGGACTGAATATGGGTTAATTGCACTTCCCATTCATCCAAATGAGAATTATGTAGATAGTTAGACAATTCATGACAATTGATTTGGTAGGGGGATTTAGTGGCACGCCTCCTTAATAAAATTACCCTTCTAAGATATTCATACTATAATTTTAGAGAATTAAAACCAAATGTGACTAGACTAATTGTTTTTGGCCTGTTTACTTCCAATGTCATGTTACAATTGTTTAATTTTAGTAATCTAAAATCTATGGCAAATTCGTGTCCTTGGATCCTCCACTTTAACTCTTTGTATCCAAGGTTGCAAAGAAGTTGAAGTCCATTAGCATTAGTTGCTGAAATTGGGTAGGTGTGGGTGGGTTCAATGTCAGTTTCAACCAATGCATTAGGGTTTATGAAGCTATGTGTGCTTCCAATTATTTGTTTTTACATAGTTCCAATATTTGTTGGTTGAACATGATTACTTAGTGTTGAATTTTTTCATTTAATCTACTGATGAAGCTATGAGTGAAATGTTGTTGTGATAATTGTGGGTTGAATTCTACATGCTAGCCATTAGATGCTCAAAAGGTTCTATGCATTCTAGAATACTTCCCCTCTGTCTCGATTTGTTAAATATTGCAATGATGTGGTTGAGGTCTTGTTCGTTATATTTTTCTAGAAGCAGTCCTTGTAATTCGTTCCAACTGACAAAATGTTTTCCAATGAGAAAATTATTGAACCAATGTTCAACTCTTTCTTCAAAATAAAGTGCTATTACTTGAACCTCGTTATCTTCTGGTGTCCTACAATATTGGAAATATAGCTAACATTTTTCATTCCAAACATGGCATTGTTGCCATCAAAGGTTGTCAGCTCAACTTCAGACTTGTGATGGAAATGATTTCTAGATGGTTTGATTTGCTTGAATTGACTCTTTTTTGCAATATTTGTGTGTGCTATTTAGTGTATTTGGGATTCCTATGATGTATGGCCCAAAATGGGGGTAGGAACAATACCCTTTGATCTATTACTGAGGATGATTGTTCATTAAATTGACGGTTGTGAAGTTACTATTTTACTAATCAACTGAACAACGACTATCAATTATCAATCTTATTTTCTGCGATTGATTGGGGCTCTTCAACTTCTGTTGGATCCCTTTAATTTGGACTTTAAATTTTTTCTTTTATTTGCTTGAATCTAGCCTCAAATCTGTTCTCCAACTTTTGAATTTGCTTTTCCTTATTCTTGTCAACCATTTGTTGAGACCTAGCTTTCGCTAGTTTTAGGATGGTAGGAAGAACAGTGGATACCAAATGTAGGATATCAAATGTAAGAAAGCGTTGGGCTGGTGATGGAAAGGGGAAGTCTGGGTTGGCTAATGAATTCGTTAGAGGCCCAATGACACTAGCCTACTTGTAATTCAAATTATTGCACAGAATATTCCAGACGGTGTGTGGAGGGCCGTCTACCCAACATGCACTCTCGACACAATGCTGGCCCTGCCGTAGCCCTGTGCCGAACGAGACATCACCCGTTGCTGCTAGGTCTAGGGCTCTGTACATATTTGTAAATACTTGTAATTATTTTGGATTTATTTTTAGATGTGCTTCCTCGGCTTTTTAATGTCTACTGTTGTCATTTTGCTTTTTTTTGCCAAGCCTATTATAGGGGGGCAAGGTATTACTGAAGCTGAGATTAGTCATCGTGTGATCGTCGTGTAGCCTGCGATTGTTAGAGTGGCCCCCCTCTTTAACCGTCGCCCATTGTAATTCAATTTATTTGTGAAATGCAAGCAAGTTTCTCTCACACACCGTGTACATATTTACTGCTTTCTGTACATACTGTCGGAATTGTCGGGATTGTGCCCTGAGGCAGTGCACAATTGGTTTTGCTTGCGGATTCAGGCGGACGTAGTCGGTTGCTGAACGACTACTAGCCGCACGGTGCCCCTTTGTCCCTATCCTCGAAAGGAGCCCCGTGACAGTTGGTATCAGAGCCCGATTTTGATTGGGATTGAGGTGTTGGATCATGGATGCTACAGCATCAGCAAATGTGGCTGAGGGCCATGAGGCAGAAGCCCCGCCACGTAAGAACCTCACGACTAAGCAGCGACTGGAAGCCCTAGAGGAGCAGGGCTCCCGAATGGTTTTTGTCACAACGACCTTGGAGGAGAAGGTCGAGAGTTTAGAGACTGAAGTTGCCGACCTCCAAACCCAACTTGCCGAGAGTCGGGAATTATGTCAGGAGTTGGTTGAGAACCAATGAGCTGGAACTATCGGAGAGCTCCGAAGAGAGATGGAACAGATGTCCATCCAAATTGGACAGCTCCAACGGGCAGTTGGCAATGCCTCAACAGTCGCCCAAGATGTTGGGCCAAGAATCCGAGTCCCTGAACCGCAGCCTTATGGAGGCACCCGAGATGCCAAGGAGGTAGAGAACTTCCTTTTTGACATAAAACAGTATTTCCTGGCAGCCAACATTATTGATGAGGCCAGGAAGGTCACCACCGCCACCATGTACTTGATGGGCGATGCTAAGCTATGGTGGCACACCAAATACGCTGATATCTAGGCTAACCGAGTGCGCCTGGATACGTGGGAGCGGTTGCGGGATGTTATTCGGGAACAGTTCTTCCCAGAGAATGTAGAATACAATGCCAGGAGGGCATTGCGAGAATTGAGGCAGTCAGGGAGTGTTCGGGACTATGTGACGGCATTCTCGGCGTTCATGTTGGACATTCGGGACATGTCCGAGAAGGACAAACTCTTCACTTTCTTGGAAGGGTTGAAACCTACAGCGCGATTGGAGTTGCAGCGCCAGCGGGTTGTGGACTTGAGCTCGGCCATGGATGCTGCCGAGTGACTCATGGATTTTCAGGATGAACCCCGTAAGGAACGTCCAACGGTGAGTGCACCCCAATAGAAGGGGAACGGTGGGAGGCCGTTCAGAAATTATTCTAACAAAAGTGGGGGAGATCGACAGTCTCAAACGTCTGTCCATCCCCAAAGTCACCCTAAGAGCAGACTTGCTGACAGCAAGCAGGGGACTACATCAAGAAAGACTGGGTGCTTTCTTTGCGATGGGCCACACATGCTTCGAGACTGCCTGAAGAGGAAACTAGTGAATGCTCTATCAAGCCTCAAAGATACTGGACTATCAAAACAAGCTCCGGCCCCGGAGCCCGAATCAGATGAAAGTGAGTCAGATGTTGAGGGAAACAATCTTGGGGCCATCTCCCTTCGGTGCGGGACCATTTCATGCCAAGCAGCAGCAAATCGTAAGAAAGGGTTTGGAGCCGGACGATCTGCTCCTACCTTAACAGAGAATCCTCCCGGCGAGGGAAGTTCTAAAGGCCGAAAAAGGAATGGACTGATGTATGTAGATGTGAAGATCAATGGCAAGTCCATTTGAGCCATGATCGACACTGGTGCCACTCATAACTACTTGGCTACCACAGAAGTGGAGAGATTTGGATTGGCATTGAAGAAGACAGTGGGGCAAGTTAAGGCTATCAATTCAGCAGCCCAGCCGGTTGCCGGTGTGGCAAAAGGGGTGAAAATAAAAGTTAGGCCATTCGAGGGTAAAATCAACCTTTCTGTTGTTCAAATGGATGACTTCAAGCTTATCCTTGGGCTTGATTTCCTATGAGAGGCAAGAGCGATGGTCTTGCCGTGTGGAGAAGCGCTAATGATGGTAGGAAACAAACCCTGCATTGCTCCTACTGTTTCTGGCCGATTGGAAGGGAAGAGCCTGTTGGCTATCCAATTTGAGAAGGGATGCAAGCACAATGAATCATCCTACTTATACACCCTGCGATTTAAGGAGATGGAGGAATCTGGATCTATCCCCGATGTTGTGAAACATCTTCTTGAGGAATTCGAGAGGACTGCCACCCAAGCGATCAGTTGATCATGAAATTGAACTTCTACCAGGCACTAAGCCACCTGCTCGGGCCCCATATCGCATGACCCAACCGGAACTTGTGGAATTGAGGAAGCAATTGAGGGAGATGCTGGAGAGCGGTATTATTCGACCTGCTAAGTCACCATATGGAGCCACGGTCTTGTTCCAAAAGAAATCAGATGGTTCCCTAAGGATGTGTTGTGACTATCGAGCACTGAACAAGATCACGGTGAAGAATAAATACCCAATACCTTTAATTGCTGATTGCTTTGACAGGTTGAGTCGGGCACAGTACTTCTCCAAAATTGATTTGAGGTCAGGATACTGGCAAGTTCAAATCAAGGATGGTGATGAGGCAAAGACTACTATGGTGACTAGATATGGTGCTTATGAGTTCTTGGTTATGCCATTTGGCCTAACGAATACACCGGCGACCTTCTGCACCTTAATGAATCAAGTACTCCATGGGTTTCTCAACGAATTCGTGGTGGTGTACTTAGATGACATCGTTGTGTTCAGTGAGACCCTGGAGGAACATTTAACACACTTAAAAAAGGTCCTCGATGGACTCCGAGAACATGAGTTATATGCAAAGCCATCGAAGTGTTCTTTTGCTCAAGAGACCATCCACTTTTTGGGTCATATTATTGAACGAGGAAGGATTCGAATGGACCCAAAGAAAGTGCAAGCTATTGAGGAGTGGCAACCTCCTAAGGATGTCCATGAGATACGGTCATTCCTAGGATTGACCAATTATTACCGAAGATTTGTGAAAAGATATTCTGAGATTGCTAGGCCACTCACCGATCTTACAAAGAAAGCGGAAGAGTGGAAGTGGTCGTCGGAGCGACAGGTTGCCTTCAAGAGATTAAAGATGGCCATGACCACTAGACCCGTGTTATCTCTCCCGGATTTACAGAAGCCATTTGAGGTGGAAACTGATGCCTCAGATTTTGCAATTGGGGGAGTGTTAACACAAGAGGGACATCCTGTGGCCTTCGAGAGCAGGAAGTTGAAGGAGGCAGAAAGGAATTACCCAGCACATGAGAAAGAGTTGCTAGCTGTAGTCCACTGCCTTAGGCTATGGCGACATTACTTGCTGGGAGCACCCTTCATGGTTAAAACGGATAACAGTGCAGTAAGCTACTTCCTGACCCAACCGAAGCTTAAACGGAGGCAAGCTCGATGGCAAGAATTATTGGCAGAGTTCAACTTTACATTGGAGTATCAAGCAGGTTCCAGCAACAAAGCGGCGGATGCCCTGAGTCGAAGGGCAGACTTGGCCGAATTGAGGATGGCTGCGGCCCTCTCCTCGAGCAAGGTGGCTACCTCCGTGAAAGACCAAATACGGGAGTTGCTGATGCGAGATCCCGCTGCAGAGTGTTTGGTCAAGCTGGTGCAACAAGGAAAGGCAAAACAATTCTGGCTGGAAGAAGGATTGTTGAGGACTAAGGGTAGACGTTTATATGTTCCTAAAGGTGGTAACTTAAGGAAGTCACTGATCAGCGAATGCCATGATACTCTTTGGGCGGGACACCCTGGAGGAGAGCGTACATTGGCCCTAGTACAAAGGGCTTACTATTGGCCTCAAATGCGGGATGAAGTTGAGGCATATGTGCGGTCTTGCCTGATTTGTCAGTAGGACAAGGCAGATCACTTGAAACTGAAGGGCTTGCTGGAACCCCTTCCCATTCCCTCACGACCCTGGGAGAGTGTCTCGATTCACAGGGCTACCTAAAGTTGGAGATTTAGGCAGCATCATCGTTGTGGTGGACCAATTTTCAAAATATGCCACATTCATTGCAGCCCCAAAGCATGTGACAGCAGAAGCGACCGCGCATTTGTTCTTTGTGCAAATTGTCAAATATTGGGGACTGCCGAAGGATATTGTCAGTGACCGAGATCCCAGGTTCGCCGGAATATTTTGGACTGAATTCTTCAAACTCCTTGGGTCCAAATTGAGTATGAGCTCGAGCTACCACCCACAATCCGATGGTCAGACAGAACGCTTCAATTCCATGTTAGAGGAGTACCTTCGACACTTTGTGAGTGGTAATTAAAAGAATTTGGTGAAGCTTTTGGATGCTGCTCAACTGTGCTTTAATGCCCGAAAGAGTTCCACTACCAACTGGAGCCCTTTTGAGATCGTTACTGGATAGCAACCGCTACTCCCATACACTTTAAAGTCCCCGCAGAGTGCGAGATCTCCCCTTGCACGGAGCTTCACCGAAGAATGGAAGCGTAACTTGGAGATCGCAAGAAGCTACTTGGAGAAAGCTCAAAAGAGAATGAAAAAGCAGGCCGACCAAGGACGGCGCTTCGCTGAATTTAACGTGGGGGACCTTGTGTTGGTAAAGGCACCAGACCCATTGCTCACCAAGTGTGTTCAAGGGAGAGACCCTCGATTCTTACAGAAGTACATTGGGTCGTGCCGAGTGGCAAAGAGAATCGGGAAGGTGGCCTACAAAATTGAGCTACCCCCGTGGTGGAAGACCCATAGTGTTTTCCACGTGAGCCAGCTAAAACCTTTCATAGCAGACCCAGAGGATGCCGACCGTATCAGAGAGACCCGACCCCAGCGTCCATTTGGGAAGGTGCCGAAAAGAGTAGTCGAAACAATTGTGGATCACCGAGTCATAAGAATAGCGAAGCGGGAGATCAGCGAGTACTTGGTGAAGTGGGAAGGCTGCTCAGAGGACGAGAACACTTGGGAGCGGGTGACGGACCTCAAGGTGCTAAAATCTCTAGTGGAAGCATTCCTAGCTTCAAAGGCGCCGAGGGCGTCGCCATCTCAAGTGGGGGAGAATGTGGAGGGCCGTCTACCCAACAGGCACTCTCGACACAATGATGGCCCTGCCGCAGCCCTGTGCCGAACGAGACATCACCCGTTGCTGCTAGGTCTAGGGCTCTGTACATATTTGTAAATACTTGTAATTATTTTGGATTTATTTTTAGATGTGCTTCCTCGGCTTTTTAATGTTTACTGCTATCACTTGGCTTTTTTTTGCTAAGCCTATTATAGGGGGGTAATGTATTACTGAAGATGTGATTAGTCATGGTGTTGCCATCGTGTGATCGTCGTGTAGCCTGCGATTGTTAGAGTGACCCCCCTCTCTAACCGTCGCCCATTGTAATTCGATTTATTTTTGAAATGCAAGCAAGTTTCTCTCACACACCGTGTACATATTTACTGCTTTCTGTACATACTGTCGGAATTGTCGGGATTGTGCCCTGAGGCAGTGCACAATTGGTTTTGCCTGCGGATTCAGGCGGACATAGTCGGTTGCTGAACGACTACTAGCCGCATGGTGCCCCTTTGTCCCTATTTTCGAAAGGAGCCCCGTGTCGCCCCGTGACACGGTGTCACAGATGCAATTATAATACAACAACAAAAGCAGAGAATGGAACTAGTGTGGCAATGTTATAACCTTACATGATTGGAGCAATTCTAGAAGATTGAATTGGAAATCAATCTGGTAGGTCCTTGCAGAAAATTTCACATAAATTAAAAGCGGGTTTAATTTGGGAGTAACAAAATATTCCATTATGATGTCAAGAATAATTTTTAATACATGCGTAGAGCTGGAGCTATAGTTTCGATGGTTGCATCTGGTTTCCTAACTATAACTACTGCAACTGTCTAGCCAACTTCAACTCTTCGCGCACTCAATTACCATTTAATCAAAACATTACTTCACTAATACAATCATGTTTCTTCATCGTGTGCTGTAACATAAGCCTTTCGTAACAATTCCTTCCCTCAACTTTGACCTGGTCCTTAATGGAAAAACGTGGGGGACTGTCGCTGCAATAAATACAAATCTTTCCATGTACTGTCCTCCTATGTGTTGAATCATTTACAAGCACCAGGGTGACTAGCCTTTTATGTCATTGCTCTAATCTATGACTTCTCTTAGCTTCTAGTGCTAATATGACAGGGCCATGTTGAGACATGGTTACTGGTAAATACGGCTGAACTAGTGAAGATCCAATCTTCTACTTAAGAAGAGAAATGTGAAAGTGGTTGTGGATTTTATACATTAGCAGCAACTCTAATTTGTAAGCAACTTGACTCAATTGCCGAAGAATATAAAATGTTCCAAAAAACTTTGGAAAGAACTTGCTGTAGGCAAATAGTTGGAGTGAAGTTTGTCCAAAAAGCTGAAGCCAGACACGAACCCACATGTCCAAAAAAAGGAATTTACAATATAAAAATATATTAGAGAGCAGAAGAAGTCATTCTATATAATATAATTTTATTCCAAATAATTTTAAATGATACAATTATGATATATTATAGAACTCATCTAACATATACTTGAGTCTTAACATATTACATTTATCAATATTAAATTATACATTTTCCCTCTTCTAATGCATGAACATAAATACAAAACTAATACATGATACAATTTAATGTCATTCATGCACACAGACAATTCATGCATACATTCAAATTCTTTTTTAAATGTTCATGAATCAATTTTAATCTTTATATTTATTAAAATATATGTATTTTTTTCACGTTACTAAAAATTTATCTCATAAATCTTAACAAATTTTCTGTTATATTTATCCATATTTATATATTCAGGTTAAAGGTTTAAATTTAGTTGCACATTGTTAAATCATAATAATACATTTATTTTAATAATTTAAAATTTTTTCTGTTTATTATATATTATTATAATTTTATACCTTTTTCTTTCATATTTACCATGTCTTTGCATTTACTCCTTTTGTATTATTGTAACTTTAAAACAATTTTATTTTTATTATAAATTGTTATAATGAAAAAAATTCATAAAGTTAAAAATCTCTTAGTATAACGTAGAACTGTTGTTTCGTAGAGAGCCTTTATTCATTCCGTACCCTGGTCCCACCCGTCGGGACTTTTTCCTCTCTTTATGTTTACCCTTGGTCCTTTTTCTTATCTCTGTCGCCTCCCCATTCAGAGTTGCCTCCCCATTCGGAGTTCCGGTCTTCCGGCGGGCACCGGCGGCGCAGTCGCTTTACACCAGCTTCAGTGAGGTTCGTGGCCTATCCATCTGCTAATATTCTTTACTTTTATTTGATATCATTCTGCATTTATCTTTTGGATCCACTTTTCTTTTTTTCCTCTAATGTGAGTTTAATCTAATTATATTTACTTGGACGGCGAAAATATGAAGGATGCTATTGCACTTATTTCTCTACATGAGATAGACCTTGGCTTCCTTGGATTTCTGGAATTTCCTATTTATTATTATGTCGCAAATTGTATGTCCCTCAAAAGAAATCGGTTGTTGCTTTCTCGATTTTCTGTTCTGCTATATTTGTGTGTGTGTGGGTGGGTGGGTGGAGAGGTGTGGGGGCGCTACCCAAAGGAGCTTGCCAGCGTCCAGAAGAAGGTACTACAGCTCTGAGTCTGTTGAGAGTAGGTTGTCTCAACAATTTTCACAAAATCAACCTGGCAAGGCAAAACTAGGCCACTGTTTTTTGGCACGACACCCAATCTGTAGATGAAAATGGTTTTACAAGGTTAGCCCGGCAAGCGAGTTCTCAAACTACTCCAAGTGGATCTAGAAGGCGCAGAAGAGTGAATGAAATGTTAGCTGTAGGAGATACGGGGCTTTCCATGCTGAGGTTGATGCCATTTCTTATAGTGCCTATGAAAGGAAATCTGATTTCTCTGTTGATGGCCCAAATTTCTTGGTCAATGGGATTTTTAACCTCCAAATGGAAGAAGCATAGTTCTGAAAGGCGCACGACGTGTGGCGCAAACTTCTTCGAGAGCCATCGCGCATGGTGTAAGTTATTTTGAAGCATGGTGTACAATAAAATAAATTAAATTAATTAACGATATTTATACTTATAATTTTTGTCTTTGAAATATAAATAACTATAAAAATATCAACTTTTAATTTTAAAAAAAATAACATTGATAAAATTATAAATAATTCATTTCAAGTGCTAACTGCAAAATTATCATAATAAAATTTGACGACCAAATTTTTAATGCATTTCAAGTTCAAAATATGACCAAATGATCATTAGAAATTATGCAAATAAGCAAGAACACAAATACTAATCATCAATATCTAAATAATCATAATCATTCTACACAATATTTTCATCTTCATTACTATCAGTGGATTTAAACTCATGTTCATTCTCCGCATAAGCGTATTCTTTATCATTTTCATCAACTAATTGATATGGTGCAAATTTGGATGTATTATTTCTTAAACTTGATTCTGCCTTAGTCACTTTAGATTGAAAATCATATACTTCTTCTTCAACTCCAGAAGCTTTAGCAACATCACTCCAAGTTAAGTCATTGCATCGCCTTCACGCACAAGGGTGTCTTCCACGTCGAAATCCAATCTTCCAAGAAACCTTTCATTGGATTTATCAACATTCTTCAAATTAATAGGATAAGTTCATGTTATTTCTCAAAATGACGTCTCAAAGCCTTACACTTGATATAAACCAAATCGCCCATGCATTTTAAAACCAATTTATTTCTCTTCTTGGAGTAAAGCGGCAAAAATTAAACTTTAAATTAAAATATATTATTATTTTATAATAATAGTTATAAAAAAATAGATACATGTAAAATATGTACTTACATTTTCAAATGCACTCCTATTCCTTTCACATCCCGAGGCACTACAAGTAAGGGTAAGAACTCTAATTGTAAAGTCTTGCAAATTTGGAATGGTATTTCCAAAATCTTTCCACTATTCGGCTTTACAAAACAAGTATTAAAATAAAATAGTTATTTGTCATTATATGAAATAATAAGTATATTTAAATTTATATAATAAATACATGGAGTTCTCAATTTTCTTTGTCTAATAGCGTGCAAATCCAAATTGGCCTTCGGTATTTTTATACAAAGAAAGTTCTTGATAAATCTAGTCTTATATATCATTTGGAAACAACCTTTCTTTGCATTTATGTAGGCCATTGGTAATCTCTGAATCCTTTTCAATATTTGGGTTCTCATAAAAGAAATTTGAATTCAAAAAATAGTTGGCTGCATGTAAAGTCTAATAAAGATGCATCTTCCATCTTCTATCAATAATCTTACATATTTTTATATTTCTTTTCATTGTTGTTAAATGAGGCTATTATTGCTTCCTTCGCCCTATTCATAACCTCATGTGTGCGCGCGCGCGCACACATATATCTCCCATTGGAGGTTTAATCTCACCATCCACAAATCTTGACATATTTAATAGTGGGTCGTCAATTTTGAGTGTATAGATAATAGTATTTTAAAATGAATGCATTAATATTACACTCACCACCAACTTAACTTGTGCTTCTTTTGAATATTTGCAGTCAGTCCATTGTTTTCATGTAAACACATTCCTGAAATTTGCATTCTGTATTTGAAAGTGTTTTAAAGTCAAGAAAGCCGTGGCAAATCTTGTTTAGACTATCTACGCTTGTTTAATGAACTCTCTCATCATGTTTAGGAAATTGAGCCTATTATATATATATATATATATATATATATATTATTTATTTATTTATTTATCATCATTGCTCGCTCCTATGTCTTTTTCAAAGTAGGAACTTTGAAAATATCTTCAAAAATAAGATCTATGCAATGAGCGAAACTGAGAGTCTAGAACAAATGCTTATATTTAGCTTGCAAAAGTCTTCCTATTGATTTAAAAGAAAATAAAAATTAATACATTATAAATGATTACTAATGCAATTAAAATAAATAATAATCAATGCATAAATTTTCTTACCCTAAACAATATTTGCGCTTGCATTATTAGTAACTATTTGTACCACATTTTTTTTACCAATTTGTTCATTGTATTTTAATAACAACTCATGCATTTTTTTAGAATACCTCGAAGCATCAACCAATTCAATAAATTTGTTCCCCTTTGGACAATTCACCAAAAAATTACTCAATGTCCTATTCTTCTTATCGGTCCAAGCATCAACCATTAAAGAATAGCTATATTTTGCAATTGCCTGGTCATTCGTCTTCAAAAGGCCACTCATGTGTTCCAACTCCTTTTGCAAATAAGTCACCCTCAATGCATGATAAGTTGGTGGCTTTGTGCTGAGTATCACATTGAAAACAAGCTTCTAAGATATGTCTAAAAGTATTAGAATTAACAATATTAAAAGGTAACTTATTCTCATATGCCCACCGTGCAAACCATTGCACTATATACTCTCTCTTTATTTTTGTAGTTTCATCAAACTTTAGAGTTTTTCTCTTATTATTGCTACGTTTCAATATCTCATCCATCCCACATGAAAAATATATCAATAGAGCCCGTTTGCTTCGTTTTTTTGTTGAAGTAGTTGATGAACCAACAGATGGGCGCTTGCCAATACTTAAAGCTTTATTATATTCATTACCTCTCTCAAATTCCTCAGCAACCAAATCAAAATGAGGAATTGCACCAATTTAATTTTTTAGCTCTTTTCTCTTTTTCATTAAATTTCTAATTTTTTTCTTGACATGTTTGGGACATTGTAGGCACGCTTTAGTATTTCGAAAGACTCTAACAAAGTGTTGTCTGTGCCTTGTGATCCCCTATTTGGAAACTTTACTATAAAAAACACATTTGACGTCATTTGTGTTTTTAGGATCAACTAATGTTGCATAATTTCATGCCAAGTTCTTGTGGTTTGAATTCGATGGTTCAGAAGTCAACATCTTAGTATGGTACCTTAATCTTTAATTCCAAGCAATCAGCACACACAAAACAAAGCTCATGAAGTCATGAATCATGATATATGGGACACAACAATCAGCACACACATAGGTTGTTAATTTTAGTAGAAAGTTCAAACACAGATTTTTGTAAGCTAGCCTAGCAATCAACAATCAATAATCAATCAACACACACACAACACCTTAATCTTTATCCATTCCTAGCAAAAAATTTTGGGACACAAACAGCAATTAGCAATCAACACACACACACACACAGTCACACACATGGCACCTTAATGGCATAATCTTAGTCTAAGTAGAGCTTTTTATGACAAAAATCAACAATTAGCCCAGAAGCAATCGTCAATTAGAAAATAAATTTGCCATATGCAATTAGCACACAAATTCTATACTGTCTCGTCTTCATATCTTTTCTAAATGACTTATTCATTAACACACTAATATATTAATGAACAAAAGAGGACAATTGAACAGCAGAAGATTGACATGAAAAAGTTGATATGTTGAGAATATATGGCAAAAGAGTTGAAAATTTTTTATGATTATAGTATATTCGCAGTGTCTGACTGTAGCATGAATGAGTAAAAAATGGTTTGTCTTGTTTGATTTTCCATCTTGTTATCTTAATTGAGGAAAGACCACCTTTGATAACGAATGGAGGGAGGGAGGGAGATATGGACTGGGGGTGAAGCTGGGATGAGCTGTTCGATTCAACTCGTCAAACAGCTCATCCCACAACTTGACTTAAGGTTGAGCAAGCTTGATTTCATTAAGTCGAGCTCAAATAGGCACATTTACTACTCGATACTCATCAAATACTTGACTCGATGGTAGGGTAGTAATTTTCTGCAAGTTTAATTCTAATTTCTTATCCCCATTTCTCAATCTAGGGTATACCAAACCTCGTCTTTAACCTCACTCCTCAGCTTTCGCGCACCCACTCTTCCCGTTCTTGGGCGAGTGTGCCCTAGCATCTTACTTGTTGGAATGGGTCGATTCTAGTAACTGAAATCCGGTTCCTTTTAGACTGAGCATTTTCCAATTTTCCGTCTCAATTCACAATTCTCCAGTTCTCCGTCAGTTGATTTTACCCTTAATGCAATGCAATTGAATATTTTTTTCTTATGGCAACTCTTTAACCCACTGAGGCACATGCATGGTGAGTCACAACGTGGGTCGTTGATCATTAAATCTCTTAAAAAGAAACTGAGCTCCATATGCAGGACCAAAAGTCATCGAAGGGACTGCTTTCCATTAGTTGTTTTTTGGAGCTAGGTAAGCTCAAATGCTCAATCCGCTTATATATCTTAATGTTTATTTATGCAATAAGAATTTGGGATGAGGCAAATATTTTCTCTTCATCTTTTCTTCTTTGCTACCATACAGGGCCTGTGTTTTTTCTGCTGCTCAGAAGGTGAAAACCATATTATTTTGTCTGACTTACTAATTCTGAAGTAAATGGGTGATGTGTTTCTGATAGTTCATTGTTCCATCTCTATGTTTTGTCAAATTTGGGTTATTTTTAATTTTTGACACGTTCCATTGCATATGTAGCCCAATTTTTTTTCTATATTACGAATTGTATCATCTATTCAGAAAGTGATAGGATCTTTTATGTTTTTGTAGTGAATGCTAAGAATCATATTTATAAATGGCGCTGTAATCATAAGACTATAAAAATGGAGGGCGAAACAATTTTCTTTTGTGATTTGGAGCTATTTGAATGCTTTACTCTTCGTTGTTATTAGTCATTTAAACAAACTCCACTGTTTTTTTTCCATGTAGTTCTTGATGTTGATCTTTACATTTTCTTCTTACTGCTATTGGTTTTTGTACCTTTATGAACCTCAGTCTTTTTCACCTGAAAGTAAATTGATGATCAATTCCATGTAAGTTCTCATTTTTTACTCTCCTATTCTATCATCGGGGTTTATGTATTTGATTGCACGGCTATTTTTGGCTTATGTTATGCCTGCAATTTTAAACAAGGGCTGTGCTGTTTTGATATAGGTTGCTCATCCAAGAAGGGTGAAAAAAAACCCGAGCTTCTAAACTAATCAGAAACACAGTTTTCTGACCATTTGATATGGTTTGTAAAGGCAAAAACTTGTGATGTGGAATCATTGTTATGTTATTGGATATTTGCTTGCTTATCTATGTTTACTGTATATTATTTGTGTTTGTAATGTTAGATAAGTTTCTCCATTTTATTACTTACCTTGATATGATTTAGGAGAAGGCGCATTGGAAGCTCTTACCCAGATATTACTAGAGCTTTATTTTTCTATACTATAGGCATGTTGACAACAGAATTTTGTGGGAACTCACATCCATCTACTACAACTTCAGCCACTTCAGCACTCACAACCACTGATAATCAAATGGCTTCACATGATGAAGATGATATAGATCCATCAACAACTGAGTTTGGGGATACAAAAAAGGAGCTAGAAGTTGGGGAAGATAAAGAGTTCAATAAATTGCACAATATATCCTATGCAATTATATATTTACCGAGCCTAAATTCATTTTATATAATCCCTATTATTGATCATGACTCAAGTACCATTCATTTGTTTAAATTAAAATTTTAGTCACACATATACCAAACCACAAACCAAATATACCCAAAATGAGGTAAGCTTTTATTAGTGGAAAATATCTAAATGCACGAAACAAAATCATACTCTTAATGCCAAGAAAGAAAGTTAAAGGGAAGCGAATCAACGAAAAAGGATAATGAAGGAGCATGGGATCACCAATCACCTCTGTCACCAAGTCGACGAAGATTGACGCGGAAGGAACAATAACTGTGCACGCATCGTATCCTCCAACTTCAAAAAATCTGCACTTCTATTGTGATTCTGATCAATGGAAGAGATTATCATCTCAATTTGGTCCATCTTTCTCCGTTTGAGTAGTCCTAACTTTCTCAACGCCACCTATATGTAGCCATTGCCATCCTCATCAAACACCTCGAATGCCTCCTGCAGACCCGACTCTTACTATTGCTTATCTTCATTGTCACCTTATGCTTCCCCTACATCCTTGTTCATTCCAAGGTTGGATTGCGCAGCTTGAAAAAGCTATGGCCTTGGTTACCCTTGCACTAAAAAACTACGCCACCTGTTTCTTCCATGGGTGTTGTGGCCTAGATCTTTGTCTATGGATCTGCGTTTATATGTAAATCGACTAGATACCGTAATTACAAATTAAAATATATATTAATTAATTAGGTTAACTCATCGAAAGAGGAAAAATTATTCAAAAAGCCACTACCAAAATGTCACCACCATTAAAGAAAATAATTAAGTCAAAAATAGGAATGGAATGGAGGAGCAAAGATAGACAACTTTTTTAGAATTTGAAGTAGCGTTCATTATGGAGTGTCAGGGGATCAAAACACTTAATAAAATTTCTCACCTGTGCAATATTGATTTGCACTTCCAAATTAGTCAACCTTTCCACACTTTCACTTAGGTAAGGGATGGAATTAGTATATAAGGTTAGAGGTTCAAGGTTACTAGCCACAACAAACACAATGGGCACACAACAGTGCAATACAACACTGGATGTACAACACAACAAGGATATAACACAGTATTTACAGGTCAACACCCAACCTCATATGTTATTCTTCAATTTCACCTATAACAAAGAAGGCTTGCACTTTAATTCTCAACCCAAATGTGTAGCCCTCAAAATACCTTAATTTAAGGGCTATAGGTGAAGTTGATGCCCCCAACTACTAGGATAATAAAGATTTCAACATGAATGACATCTGTCTAAGACCTTTAGACATAGATCCAATAATTTGCCAAGTGGCCGGATAGTTTTTTGTCCTAAAAACCACCTCACATGTCTTGCACAAGACAATTAACGACCATCAACTATTTTGGTGCCCAATGTCTGAGCCCACGTGCTCAATATTATTCATCCAGCCTCATCCTTCGTTCGTTAGGTGTGCAAAATCCATCTAGCTCCCACCTGACATTCTTGGTGCACACTGTCGAGTGTCTATTAAGTCTACGTGTATGCAAGTCATGTGTAAGTCCTAGCAATCTTACATACACCATAGGCCATCCCTTGGCATCATAGTAGCATGTTTAGCACGCAATCAGCCACAAGGAGGTACTTAGCTCGATTAGCAGGTTATCTGACGTTGCCGGCAATAACATGCCTAACATAATCATAGTTACATGACAATGCCTGAGATCAATTCGCACTAAGGTCAATCCTTACACCACTTAGCCAACTTGTGTCTAAGACTTAACACCACTAATTGACCCGACACTTGGCACACGGTGATACTGCCGCGCTCAACACACGGTACCTATCGTTATCATGCACAGCACTGCCTGCCCAATGCATGGCACACACAGCACCAAGCCTGCATGCTTCCAGCCATGCACCAAGTTTCCCACACGAACAATGTGTGCCACCACTTTATCATGCACACATGCAATGTAATATTATTTCATCTTTACCTTTGATCTTGGATACCACACCATGTTGACACTTAATGTCGGGTCAAGCTCGCATGCTTGTTGAGCCAGACACACCCGACGTGCTAAAGGGTTGACAAACCTCCCCCACCAGAGAAACTTGATGTCCTCGTCAGTTTAGATCCAATTTCCTTAGAGTTCCAATATGCATCAATAAAATCTTCAAACTACTACAAGTTCACAACTTTCTCCCACATAGCATCAACCTTGGATTCCCCTTTCCAATGTACTAAAAATTGGGTCCTTTTATTCTTCTTGCTTTGTCCAAGTGTTCGATGATCAAAAATCTACATAGTTACTTTTTCAAATTGCTTTCGAATGATTGGAGGCACTTTTTTTGCTTTCCATCTTTCCGAATCATCAGCATCCTCCTTGAACTTCTTTAAGAAGCTCACATGGAACGTGAGGTGAACTTTTAATCTGTCCAACAACTTCAACTAGTAAGTAACTCGTCCAAATTTACTTACAATTTTAAAGGGACCATTATACTTTGGAATCGGCTCATGATGCTTTGTCTTAGAACTGATTTTCTTTTAAATTTGTGGCATGAGTTCCAACATCACTTTCTCCCCAACATCATAGTTCACATCCCTCCAACTTGCATCAGCATATTTCTTCATCTGACATTGAGCCTTATCCAAGCTGTCTTTGGCTTCATCAATCAAAACCTGCTTGCCACGAGCAAATCAGTTTTAGCAAGGCACTTGCCACCTGTCCTCTACATTGCAACTTCTTGTGCTATTAAAGGCTTTTATTTGTTGGCCAACTCAAACTGGGGCAACAACTTGTGCAGGTTGTAGTAGAATTGGGCCACATTAAGTAAATCCTCTCAATTCTTTTAACTTGCCATCACATAATGCCATAAATATTCTTTTACCAACACATTGGCACACTCCATCTACCTATTTGTTTTAGGATGATTAGTAGTTGAAAACTTCAACTTCGTGCCCAACATATTGAAAAGGGAAGTCCTAAACCTTCTAGTAAACTTGGTATCGTTATCACTTGCAATATCTCTAGCAATACCAAAAGACTTTACAACATTTATGAAGAAAAGTTTAGCATCAACTTCAACGGGGCATGCATTAGGGGCAGCAATAAAAATGCCATATTTGGGAAACCAATCAATAACTACAAGTATAAATGCCATACCGTTCACCTTTGGAAATCCAACAATAAAGTCTATTGAGAGGTCCTTCTGGGACAGGCAACAGTTGCAACAATCCGACTTCCTTTGCTTTCTCTAACTTGTCTTGTTGTCGTACAAGGCAAGTCTGCACATATATCACATCTTGCTCCATTTTAGGCTAATAATATCGACCGGACATTAAGGCATAAGTCTTGTCAATACCTAGATGTCTAGCCCATAAACTGTCATGGGTCTCCCAGCAACACCCAATGTAGTAACTCGGTGGATAAGTATGCCTATTGGCCCTTTGCGAACAATAAGCCATCTTCTATCCAATATTTCTGAAGGTGGTCGACTCTCACCTTCTCCATCAAGTCTTGGTAAGCAGCATTGTTTGGGGCAACTTGTCAAATTTTATCCATAAAATTTGACTCCAACATCGTAAGGGCAACCATGTACTCTTTAACCCACTTCCGACATAAGGCATTGGCTACCTCATTGTGCTTCCATGGTCTGTGCACCCATTCAAAGTTAAATTTTCTAAAGAAGAATTTAGAACTCAACTTCTTTTGGGCTGAAAGTACATGTTGGCCACATTGTCAGTTACAACCATAAACTTCGTGCCCGAGAGATAGTATCTCCACACATCAAAGGAATGCACCATAGCAAGCATTTCCTTCTCGTGAGTGCTGTACCGTATCTCCACTTCCTTCAATTTCTAACTTTCAATAGCCATTGGATGCTTTTCTTAATCTAGCACACTACCGATTATCCTGCCCAATGTGTCAATGCACACTTCAAATGGCTTATCAAATTCTAGAAGCTTCAGCATCGAGGCAATGGACATGGCCTATTTTAGAGTTCTAAAGGCCTGATCACATGCATCTCTCCACACATAACTATAATCTTTCTTCAAAAAATCAATCAAGAGGCTTATAATTTTTGAGTAACCGTCTATAATATGTTGGTAATAATTTGCTAGTTCTAAAAATGACCGTAACTCAAGCACCTTTGAAGGGACAGGCCAGTCCATCACGGCCTACACCTTCTTTTCATCCATCTTAATGAATCCTTGGCTAATAACATGCCCAAGGAATGTGATTTCTTCATTCCCAAATTCGCATTTTCCTTTCTTAGCAAACAACCGATGGTTACGCAATTTCTGCAAAACCAATCTCAAATGCCCAATATGGTCCTTCAAAGACCCTAAATATACACCAATATCATCCAAGTAAACAACAACAAAATGATCTAAGTACTCATACAAGACGTCATTTGTAAGGTTACAAAATATGGTAGGGGCATTCGGCAAACTGAAAGGCATCACAAAGAATTCAAAAGAACATTACCTTATAACACACGTGGTTTTGGCCTTGTCCCCTTCAGCAACCCAAACCTGCCAATATCATAACCTTAATTCAATTTTGGTGTAGTACCATGCCCTCGTCAACTTATCAAAGAGATCTATCATATTGGGGATTGGGTACTTGTTCTTGACCATCACTTTGTTTAAAGCCCAATAGTACACACATATTCGTAGGGACCCATCATGCTTCTTTAAGAACAGAACTAATGATCCATAGGGGGCAATAAATGGGCGAACCAACCCACTATCCAAGAGCTCATCCAATTGTTGCCTCAATTCTACCAGCTCAGAGGGTTCCATCTGATAGGGGGCATAGGTAGGGAATCATTCGCACAGCGCCAACTCAATCATATGGTTAATAGCCTGCCAGGAGGCAATCCCTTAGAAAAAGCTGTAAGGAATACATCCTCAAATTCTATCAATACTTCTACAATTAGATCTAAGACATTTTCCTGCACATTGGGTTTGATTTCCACCATGATACCAAGATCAGTTTCCTGTCCATGTCTCAACATATCTTTGATCTACACAATCAACAACAAATCAATTCTATTACCCAAAGAATGATTCAGGGCATACACACCTTGAATGACGCAAGGCATGGCTTTATCCGTAATTAGCAACCTGTTAAGATGAGGCCACACAGCAGCCTTGGCCTTCATCATAAAATCATTCCCAAGGATGATATCAAAATCATCCAAAGGTAAAACAAACAAATCAACTTTACCAAGTGCATTGGTGTTTACCGTCTTTATCATGTTGGAATAAGGCTACAATAACCCAAGTGCATCCTTCTGACGTTCAGCAACAAAATTATGGGTAGCACTTGAATCCACCACTGCGAGTGCTTCTCGTCCATTTATTTTCACTTTGACATGCATCAAACATGTTGACTTAGTGGAACAGATAGTGGACAACAAATGTATCGGGTTCACTTAAGGGGTACCACCATCATCGTTTGCTTGATCCATCTTAGCCACTAAGTCATTTAATTTCTCACACTTTAGGTAGTCCTGCATCCGATGGTCATTGTTGCCCAAATAATAGTCGTTTCTCATTTTGTCTATTGTTAGTGGCACATCCTTTGTTTTGGATGTGCCACTTCCCAAACATTCTTCTTCTTCACCTTATTATCCCTACCCGACTTGCTATTTATCCCTTTGTCTTTAGCAGGATCCTTCTTCCATGCTTCTGGATCTAAACCCCCAATCACACAGAAGTCGGTAAAGTGATCTGCAGCAACAACAGTAGAAGGAAAATCCTTCACGCTGTAGCGCCTCAATTTGGCTTACGCCCAAGGCTGTAAACCCACAAGCAAATTGAACAATTTATTCTCTTCCAACATATCTCTAATGTCTAACATTAAGGAATTAAATTCCTTCACATAATCTCTCATCAAATTGGCATGTTTCAATTTCCACAAGACCTCCCTGGCAAGCTAAGACATGTTTCCAGTTAAGAACTGATCCTTCAATTCTTGTTTCAAGGCATCCCAAGTCTAAATCCTCTCCCGGTTGGCGCTGAAATCATCCAACGCGTGGGTTTGCCACCATAGTTGCGCATTACCCGAGACGTACATGCTTGTGATGGAAACCTTCTCTTCGTCGAGTATTTTGGTCGTCTGGAAATATATTACCATATCCCAATGGAAATTTTCCAATTCCTTTGCACTACGGGCACCACTCAACTTGGGTTCTAAGACTTTAACCTTCGACACATCGGCTCAATCATTCGTCGTGCCCTTACCGACAGCCCGCTTCAACATAGCCAACTCCGTATTGATCGTGTACAACTTCAAGTCAACCACATCTTCTAGTACTACAATGTCTTCGACATTGGATGTCACCCTAGATTCCACGAATGCAGGGAGATCATCCACTGTACAGCACAACTAGCTCAACATTTTCGACAAAGACCCAATCTATTGGAATAGACTACTTGTTGATGGTTTAGGGGGCAGTCCAACAAGCCTTCAAGCCTTTCCATTCTCGCTTGAAGGTCTTCCATGCTTCATAAGGCAGCATGCAAATAGCCATTGCAACAACACAAAACCTAACCAGGCTTTGATACCACTTATTATGGAGTCAAAACATTAGGTAAAATGGTTCGCATGTGCGGTACTGATGTGCACTCCCAAATCAATCAGCCTTCCCACACTTTCACTTAAGTAAGGGATGGGAATTAGTGTATAGTGATAGAGGTTCAAGGTTGCTAGCTACAACACACATAATTGGCGCACGACAGTGCAGGACAACACCTGACCTATAGCACAGTGAGGACAAAATATAGTATTTACAAGTCAACACCTAATCTCATTTGTTATTCTTCAATTTCACATATAAGGAAGAAGGCTTGCACTTATAATTCTCAACCCAAACGTGCAACCCTAAAAATACCTTAATGTAATGCTTACAAGTGCATAGGATTATAAGAATTTCAATATAGATGGCATATGTCCAAGATCTTTAGGCATAAATCCAGCAGTGTACCAAATGGTTGGGTAGTTTTCTATTCCAAAACTACCCATAAACCGCGTCAAAAGTCTTGTACAAGACAATTAACAGCCAACAACTGTTTTGGTGTCCAATATCTAAGGCCACATGTTGAATAGCATCCATCCAGCCTCATTTTTCATTCGTCAGGCATGCAAAATTCATCCAGCACCCACTCAATGTTCCTAGTGCACATAGTCGGGTAATTGTGTCAAGTCCACATGTGTGCAAGTCTCAGGAATCTTGCACACGCCATAGGCCATCTCTTAGCATCACAGTAGCATACTTAGTACATAATCAAATACAAGCATGTACTTAACCCCAATTAGTTGGTCACCTGGCATTGCTGGTAGCAACATGGGCAACATAGTTATAATTACACGATAATGTCTGTAGCCAATCCACACCAAGGTTAGTCCTTGCACGCATTTGGCCAACTTGTATCTAAGACTTAGCGCCACTAATTGACCTAACACCTAGCATATGGTGATGCTACCGCACACAGCACACAGCGGCTATCACCTATTGCACACAGCACCCAACTTGCATGCGCCGTGGTCATGCGCCAAGTTTTCTACATGAATAATGCATGCCACCACTTTATATGCACACATACACTACAGCATTATTTTATCTTTACCTTTGATTTTGAGTATTGCCTCAGGCTGACACTTGTTGTCAAGTTTGGCTCACATGCCTACTGAGCCATATGTGCCTGATGTGCTAAAGGGTTGATAGAGCGTGTGTGCGTGTACGCACGTGTGTGTATGCTATTGAACTAATCATTGTATTCAAATGAAATCAAGAAAAGTGCAAAAAATTAAATAAATAAATTTTTAGATGCCTACCTAATTTTGCGGCATCTTCGTGGTCAGCGTTGAATTGTAAGCATTTCCATGACTGAATACTTGGGTGAATTATATTGTACTGATCGTACAATGTTTACTATGATTTTAAGTTTATATTTTTAAGTATATTTTTTAAAAAATAATAAAGTATGTATTTTTTTATTTTTTTAAAAAAATGAAACAAAACATACCCCATGTGTTAGGTCATGTTACAGATATTAATTTGCAGATACTTTATCAATTTGTAGAAATTAATTTTATTATTTTACATTTTTCTTCAATCTCAATTTCTATACAAGTTAAAGATGAAGATATTTATAGTAAAAAATATGACACTATCTAGGTGTATTTTCATTATACTTAGATGAGATTTATCAATTTTTTACAAAGGTGATATTTATATGAGAATTTATACAGATAATAATATATTGATTTAATATTGCTGATAAAATTCTAATATGAAAATATAGATTTTGTTGGTTTTGGTTTTTAAGTGTTTATTTTTATATGTATTTTTTAAAAAAATTATATAAAAGTAATATATATATATATATATAATTTCAAATGTTTAATGATGGGTATATTTTGTGAGATAGAAATAAAACAAATGTATTAATAAGTGTTTGAAAAGATATAATTATAGAATAAGATATTTGTCTCTATGTACCACCAGCTAATATTTTTAGTCAACAACACATATTCTAATGCACGATCTCAATTAGTCTATATTTGTTTCCATCTTTCCAACTTCACACAAGTCATTAAATTTAAAGTTAGTATGTATATAATTTAACAATTTTTTATTTAAATTTAAATTTTAAATTTTAAATTTTTTTTCTTATCATGTATATAACTAACTAATTATTTCTAAATAATTACACACATATATTTAAATACATCAAAAAATTTAAAATATCAAAATTTTAAGATCAAATGTACAGATCTTTCCTACAACACTTTTACCAAATATTATCTCCCACCAAAACCCCTTTCCAAACATAACAAGAATTTTTTGATAAGATTCTCACGTATAAAACAAACTACATTGATGAAAAATTATAATAAAAAAAGGATAAAGAGACAATTTAAATAATTTTCAAATGGAATTGACAAAAAGAAAAAAAAAGTGAAAAATAAGTAAAATAGAAACAACATTATTTAAAAAAAAATAAAAATAAAAAAGTGGAGAGGATAGAGTAATAACTATTAGACCAATTTGTTCCAAGTACAAACGCTGTCTTTTGTTCATTTTAAACAACTTCTGTTCAACCAAAACACACAGCTAAGTGTACTAACATTCAAAGTAATAATAATGATAACAATTTCTTTTATTTTTCTTATTTTTTTCACTTCAAATCAAACATACACAATATCGATGCGTACACACAATATCATTTCTGGATAAATTTTTTACCTCTCGTTCCCCCCACCTCTCATTTCTGTTATTCTGTTATCTTCTACATCTTTCGTTCTTGTCTTCTCTTCCCCTGCTTCGCAGGTTCTATTATTCAACTTTGTACGTGCCAAAATTCTAGTCCCGAGCCGAACCAATGGACAGTTGCTGATAAAGTACGTCCATTTCAAAGAGAGTATGTTGCTAATAATCCGGATGCGATTTTCTTTCAGAGCTGACCCGCAAGCAGCTTGTTCCCAAAGTTGCAACTTAGGTTTTGGATTCAGGTAGACTCAGGACAGGTACTCCTCTAACAGGGTAGGAAACATTGATAGACGAACAAGCAGGAACTCAAATTCTGCTGGCGGTCCTTTGCAGGGATATCAATGTATATTTTCAACTAATGAGGCCACTGTTCCGCTAATCTATCTGTAGGGATTTTGTTTCTGTTTTTCTCTACGGGCTTTAAGAGGCTATCCTCCTCAATGTTTAGAGGAGTCTGCTTGATCTTTATGGCGACCAGTTCCAGGATGACTATGAAAACAATGTGATGTAAGAATCCTAAGTGAGATTACCGCAACAAATAAATCAACGAGGAAGACGGACGAACATATCCCAGCAAGCCTGAGAATAAATTCGACAACAACAAATTATATCCTGTTAAACATTTGGGGGAAAGCCACCCCGCTGTCTAGCGACCAAATCGTGCAAATCATGAAGATCTCTTACTAGAAAAAACGACATGAAAACTCAGGTTTGGATAATTATTACAGAAACAGAAAAAGGGCCCAGGGGCATGGGAAATATATAAAACCAGATCTGTGACTGTCTGATATGCCTATTACTGAAATCCTAGCTGTCCAGATTTTCGTACGAATCAAAACAGCATCTCGTTGCTTACTAAAGATGCTGAAAATTCACGGCCACATCGTTCGGTTACTCTCCAATTAGACCAAATTCAACTGAGAGAGAGTGTGTGGAATTTCAACAGTTCGACAGGATCCAATATTGTTAGCTGATCCGAACTACCAGAGGGAGCATGCACAAACGTTATAATAAACAATACGCAGAAATGGAATCGTCAAGATAATCTGTACAATAGTATGTAAAAGGTGATAATAATTAATTATTAGCAATACATGGCCGCATATGTATGTGCTAGGTAAGACAAGAAAAAAGAACTCGAAAGAGAAGAGACAAGAATCATACAATCAAGCGAGTTGCAGAAAGAAACAGCTCTCTATTGAGCAAAGATAAGAAGTCTATAATTTAGTCCTATAGTGACATTTCTGATCAGAAAGAGCTCGAGCCGCAAGACTGATTTGCAGATCGCAAGTGGTGTAGGTGACCACGTGAATATTGAATAGTATGCGCACTTTGCCTGCCAGTCTGATGTAAGTCTGAAAAGGCAGAGTACCGGAGATTGCGTCGGAGTACAAAGCGGAGTTGGAGAGCAGGCGATCCGCCATTAAAGTGAGTGTGAGGTTCAAAGAACGGGTATCGCGGGCCCCAATCTCGCCGGCGGGGACGGGGACCTCGCCGACGTCGTTGCCTCTGTACCTGAGGAAAGCAGTGCTGTTGGAGTACTTGAAACCCACCCTATTTGGGTTGCGGACAGAGATGATCAGGTCGAGGGTGACGTTCAAGTGGACTCTGAGCCTAGCCACATCCACGGAGAAATCCAGGTCGTCTAGAGAGACGGAATCGACGGTGGTAATGGGACGCTTAGCCTTGAAAACAGTGAGCCCTAGAATTAGGAATAACAAGCCCAGGGCCAGAATCACAGCCGTAACCGACAGACAGATGCATCTTCCTCTTCTTTTTCCACCAATGGCGTGGATTGCACGTTGATCGGTAGAACCCATCGGGTGCTTATCCTCCTGCTTTGTAGATCTGAAATTGGAAGGCTCTGCCTCCGCGTCCATATTATGCTCCAGAGATCAGGAAAGGGGATTCAATACAGTTCAACTGCTCAAGGATGGGTGGGCGAAAAACTCCAAACGACGCAGGAAGCTGAGGCAAAATTTCTTCCCTTCTCGTTTTTTAACCATACAAGCAGAATTTATATTAAATAATTAGGCGGCGCCCCATCAGATCCCAACCAAACTAGCTAAGTACTAGTAGTGACGGAGCAAACTAAGGACTAACCTGCTGGCTGCTACAAATAGGGGAAGAGGAAATGGAGAAACGCGCAGATCACAGCGCGGCGGCACAATCACATTCTAGAAAAACGAAATACAGCAATTAATGGATGACGTGCAAGAAGTATTTGAAAGTGATTGAAGGCCAGGAGCATCTATTTCTATCATTTATTTTCACCCACCACTTGACACTTGTGCCTGTGAGATGATTTAATATCTCTAGATACTTAATTTATTCTTTTCCTTTCTTTTTACGACAATATTAATGCTATTTTTTATTTGGCGGATTATTGTGCTAGGTAGGATTTCATTTTGCCCATCAGAAAATTCAGATGCGCCCACGAGTACGAGTACGACCAGCAAATACTTACAACTAATTAAAGCTCAACTCTACTCACACGAAGGCTATGTTTGCTTTCATTTTATCAATTATTCATTTCCCAGAACCAACCAGAAGTAGTAGGATTAATTCTCATAATAATAATAAATAAAATGTCGAAATGTGTAAAAATTATCAAATTCAAAGTCGGATAGCGCGCCAATCAGTTAATTCAATAAGGAAATTTTCCTCCTAATCCGAATTTGAAAACATAGCCAAACTTTCACGGGTATGATGAGGTATGGGGGGGGGGGGGGTGAAGCGAGGTGGTCAAGGTGACGCATATATACTCCTGGTAGGTAGTTGATGGTTATTAGGAGCGCCTTAACAGTCACTCTGACAAATACATCTATCTACCTTCTTTAATTATAGACCAAACCCAAGGACTCCGCAACCTCTGTCATTCGCCATCTTTCGTATTGGAGACCGCCTTTCGCTGCACAACTACCTTCTTTCTACAGCCGCGTTTCCCTATCGTGAAACTCTACATCATGCAATATTTCCGTGGGCTATGTTTGTTTTTTCTTGTAATCAAAATATTTTATTTAATTTAATTATTACACTCTTCTAAATTTTATCAATTACCCTTATTTTTCACATAATTTTTATGAAAATGCTCTCATCTTCAACAACTGATCAAATTAACAATTTCGAACCATATAATGTAAATTGTTCCTTCAACAAGAGAAAAAAAAAAAGAGTACATAATTAGGATTAAATGAAAAACTTAAAATTGTATATGTGATTTTGGCAAAGAATGGTTAAAATTTTAATATTATTAAATAAATTTAGTAAAAAATAATTTTAATTGTCGTTATGTGAAGTAATAATTATTTTGTGATATAAAAAGTGATTATATTTGTTTTTAATTATTAATATGATACGCTTTTAGAATAGAATATTAATGGTAAATGTTTAATCAATTTCATGCATAAAAAAAGGTTCTTTGGAAAATTCTTTTGAATTAAAATGAACCTCGACACGTGATTAGAAAAAATACTTTGCCTGAATAAAATCTAATGGTTAATAGAATATCATTCAAAGCACGCCCAAATAATTAAGTCAAAAGATAACTTTGAAAAATTCAAATCCAAAATGCTCACGCTTGTAGACAAACTACCGTCAAGCTCGTAACTTTTCTAAGCTGATCCCCTCAAACATAAAAGCCAGCGGAATAGAACAGTTACACCGACCTTGTAACCAAATATATATTTAATCTTTAGTTATACTATTCATAATTTTTTCACGCGTATAAGCAAATGTAGAAAAAACACAAAAAATAAATTATATTATATGGAGTGACATCCTAGAGTAACGATCCACTGTCGAACGGAGGCTTGCAGTGAAATATGCTAAGAAATATGCCTTGTACGGTCTTGCAACTCGTCGGTTATTTCGATTGTGCTTTCCCCGCTTGTTATAAACAGAACATAAAATTACTTTAAATACAATGCTGATAAATTCCGCTAATAAGATAACAGAAAATGAATTTTCTCCAGAATGCCTGGTAAGATACATGAAACGCGAGCTGATGCAGAATGAACGAAGTTCGAATCAACAAGATGATGACATCCTTCCAACAACCATATCTGCCTTACACAGAAATCAAATGAAAGTAACTTCCACTTAAACAAAACTTCAGAATTGAGACTTATCCAAGCAGTCAAAGTAGGGATGGTCTAGAGCAGCTTTGGCCGAAATTCTGTCAGCTGGATCATATTTAAGCATCTTCTGCATAAATAAAAAAACAACAAATTGATGTTAGTATCTGATAAACAAAGATTGTAAGCAAATTCCAAAATTGACCAGCAGATGAAGCGAATGCAATTTTAAAATTTTGGTATCATTTCCGATTCCAGATGTAGCCTAAGGATTTCCTGCTGAAATTCTTCAGGAATAATCAACTAGAGTCTAGATTGTGCTCGCAATGCAGTGGTGAGAAGCTTGCAAGGACTCCCCTGACATGGGTTATTCCGATTGTCAAATTTTGTCTCAGAACAAGATCGCAAGCGTGAAATAAATCAGGTCGTCATGATCTTATCGACAAACCACGAAACTCCGAAGTGGGAAAAAGAATGTGGGTAATGTTTGTGACATGCTAGTCAAGTCATAAGAAGATGAAAGAAAAATAAGAATCACCGATAAGAGATCAACACCCTCAGGTCCCAGTGATGGAACGGCACGAGCCAAGTTCTGAGGTTCCCACTGGGGATACACATGCCAATCTCGCAATGAACTAACTCCGGGCCAATGCTTCTCAGATGGTGTTCCCAGCAACCTGAAATAATGCCATTGTTTTAAATGAATTAAACTGAACATTTTGATAACTAGCAATGAGTAATTATGTATGACCAAAAAACAACCACCACTTCTGATAAGCCTTTCACTTCAAATATTTAAATAAGTACTTGTGGAAAACAAATACATCATGCCTCCCGGTTGGAAAACAAGAATTCACCTTCCTTTCAAATAGTTTTATGACTTGAAAATTCCCATGTATCCTTTTTTCTATTTTTAGTAAATAAGTTTGCATGCCTAGTTGAAATCCTCAGGGCCAGGATCCTAGAACATATGCAATAGGACGAAGTTTGAAAAGCAGTTTAGAGAAAAATATATAAAGGAAATATCAACATTAGAGATGCACTTCTCCTGCCATCAAATCCACCATCCTCTAAATTTTATTTTTTACTATCAACAATATGATCTGAACAAACAAAAGATGAAGACTTACAAGCATTTTCTTGCTTTTGACAGGAGAAATTCTTGTATAATGTCTACTTTGAAAGCAAATTTATCAATCTAGTGATGCATCATTTTAGGTCTGTACATCTGTCCTGAGTTCCCGAAATAGTACAGTATTAGAAATTATCCTTCATCTTCAGCATGATATAGGGGAAAAAATAAACATCTTGTTTTGGTAAGTATTCTTTGTTTTATCTGAAGTAAATATAAGAAATGTGATGACAAAACATATTTACTTATACAAGGATGAATTCTGACGGAGGCAAATAAGGTAAGTTTAATCTGACGAGTGGGAAACCGGCCAACGAACAATGATTCAACAAATAAAAGGGAAAGACTTGAATGAATGAATTTACCTAAAAATATGGAGCAGTTGTTGAAACTCAGAATCTCCAGGAAACAAAGCTTGCCTCCTGACCATCTCAGCTGCCCAAGAAAACAGTTATATAGATACTCACACATCTAATTTTTTCCAAAGCAAGCATATTCTACGGCTAGCTTCTACATGTGGAGAATTTCATACCAAAAATGCAGCCGACGGACCACATATCAACAGCGGTAGAGTAATGAGTGGCCCCAAGAAGGACTTCGGGCGCTCGGTACCAGAGAGTGACAATCTGCGCATTACGCATAGAATTAATAAGTTGAGGTTTATTCCCAATTATAAGTAGATCAATGAGTCACCGAGAATGCGATGATACCTCGTGCGTATAGCTCTTGAGGGGGACGGTGAAGGCCCTGCCAAGGCCGAGATCGGCGATCTTGAGGATGCCCTTGTCCTTGTCAAGAAGCAGATTCTGGGGCTTGAGATCACGGTGAAGAACACCGTGACTGTGGCAGTGGGAGACGCCCTTGCAGAGCTGGTAGAGGAAACTCTGTATTAGTTGTGGGGGCAGGGGCCTAGGGTTTGGGCCCTTGCGATGGGAATCAATAAACTTCTTGAGGTCGGTGTCCAGAAACTCGAAAACAAGGTAGAGGAGGGGCTTCCCATTCTTGTTGTCGACGTGCTCGACGCAGAGCAATCGCACCACGTACAGAGACTGGGACAGCATCTGAAGGAGAGAGACCTCCCGCAGCGCCGTCGGAGGCACCCCTTCCTCGTCCATCTCGAGGCGCGTCTTCTTTAAAGCCACCACCTGGCCGGTGGCCTTCTCTTTGGCCTTGTATACCTTGCCATAGGTTCCTTCACCAACTTTCTCTAGCTTCTCGTACTTGTCCATGGATTGTTAATTGAAGGACGATGGGATCTCTCTCTCGCTCGGTCTTAATTATAAATTGATAGTTTGATACGATTGTTAATTTTGAATTTTGAATTGCAATAGCCCGCCCAAATGCTCCACCGCTTTTTTATTATTATTATTATTACTTTTACTGTATTATTAAGAGTTCAGAATTTATTGTGTTGTACACTGTGATATTATACTTGTCCATAAATTTACACCAACGACCAAAGACGTTCAAATATAATTACTAACAAGTGTTATCACACTTGAACTATAATAAATTACCCATTATCCTTTTTGCTTTCTAAATCAATAAGAAAAGTATAAATTCAAATATGTTTTAATAAACTTGAATTTAAATTTCAGCCGAATTAAATTTAACATAGAATTTATCAATTTAAAATTATATGTTTAAGATTGAATTAGACTAAGGCCATGCTTGTTTCCTAATTAAGCTGAGAGAGAAAAATTTAGGTGATTTGAATGGCATGAAAATTATATTTGGTATTAAGTTATAAAAGATATGTAAAGTTTAAATTTTATATATTTAATGTGTAATAATGATTGAAGATAATAAATAGGTTTGTAGGGTATTAATATATATATATATAGATTTACAGAATATTAATTAATTAATTAATTAATATATAAATATGAGTAGGAAAATTATAAAGATAAGTGTTAACTTGATTCAAAATATATATAACAATTGAAAAATGATTTGTTAGTTATAAAAAATAAAAAATAAAAAATTTTAAATTTAAATTTAAATAAAATTTGTAAGGTAAATATTTAAATTCTAAGATTTTTGAGTGAGGGATATTAATAGGAAGTAGGGAACCAAACATAGCCCAAGCATTTTTACATGGAACCACTACTCGTCACCTAAATACTTCAAAAAATGTATCGTCAATTTTTTTAATCAATTTTTTCAACTCACACATCCTTTCCAAATATTTGAACTTATGACTTTATGATTGAAATAATTAAGTATCAAGCAATTGGAGTGTCATTAATGCGCTATTCATCCACACACGCATTAAGGAGATAACAAACTAATAAGTAAAAAATAAAAAACAAGAAAAATTAAAAACTAAAAGGAAAAATTAATTTAAAAGAAAATGGCGCTTTAATAAATTAACTTTAAGAGTAAAAATGGTTATTAATCACCATTCACACATTCTAGATAAAATAAATGGGTAAAAAATAAAAAATAGAAAACATTAAAAACTCAAAAGAAATGTTAATTTAAAAGAAAGGGACATTTTCGTGTATTGACTTTGAGGATAAAGCTGGTTGGTGCTGTTCAAAATTGAAAATATGAAAAGTGGAAAATTTTGAATAAACACATACAAACAACATATAAGAACAAGAAGACACAAGATTTACACGGTTTAGCTCAAATAAGTTATATCTACAGTGCAAAGGGACGATGTATATTTTCTACAAAAAATGTGTTGTTTTATCAATACAAAATTAATGTTTTTATGCGACCACTGAAAAACTATTTATCTTCCATTCTCAACCAAAACAACACATCATAGGCTAACTATAATGACCTCTTGCAATTACTTCCACGATGGTGTAATGTTGCAACTACCCTGGGTAAGAGATGGGTGATTGAACCATTTATTCCCAAGAACGATAAGGTCCAATAAGGTATTTCATAAGGTTTCTCACATGATATGAGGATGACATGGTTATGGTTGTGGGGCCTCCAAGAATGCCTTCTCCTATCTAACCTTATTACCTAGTACTAACTTTCGATTTGCACAATAAGTGGCTAATTAGACCTGTTTGTCTGCCTAATTGACTTGGGTGTCCAAGTAGTTGACCTGGGTGTCGGACTATCCTACCATACCACTCTTCCTCCCTTTAGACTAAGGATACATCCTTGGCAGATAACGCTAATTTATTTCCACATGAATCTTAGAGATGTCAGTTAACTCCTTTTGCGGCGCGCTCCTTCCTAATGCAGTTCCTCCACTACAAATACATGTATTTAAATTCGCTCCTCACTTTGCTTACGAATCTTGCTCACAGTCCTACAATCATCCTTTGAAATTTCACTACCTTTGTCAAACACCTCTTATAAGATGTCTATCTTTGGCAGCACTCCTTTAGGCTCCATTTACTCTAAACTTACCAGGTCTTGGGCTAGTCATACTGAAGAGCTCAAGGTGGTAATGGATCATATTGAGAAACTGGAAATCAAAAATATCAAACGCACTCCTAAGAACATTAAGCTGAAAGAAGAGGCTTCACAACCACCTAAAGATACTGGAAGAAGAGCTTCAACAAGCCTATAAACAAGTGTTGCAAGATAGGGGTGGAGATGGAAGAAAAGCAGTATCGCTTGGATTAGGAGCACTTGGCTCTTTTAGAGTGCTTAAAGGAATGTGGTAATAGCAACATTCGCCACTATCATATCATGGAGCTAACCATCCAAAGGTTGTTGGAAATGGAGGATGGACACCAAGCCCTAGAGCCCTACTAATCAAGTGAAGAACCTAGACAGTCAAACTTTGAAGCTATCTCCACGCAATTGATTGCGCGTTGGGATCTGTTAGCCAACCAACGCCTTTAAATAACTATTTTCACAGTGATTCCTTTTCTTTTTAGGTGAGTAATACTATTTATTACAGCTAAAAATTAATTATATGCTAAATGTGGGCAAAATTTTCGGAAATAAGATAATATTATGACAGAAAGCTACGGAATAAATTTATTGCACACAAAAAGAGAGATAATAAATTGATCTATTATAACACTATTTCATTTTTTATTTTTTAATAAATTGTCACGATTACTTTCACTCCAAGACTCATCAATTTGCATGGACCAGTGAAGCCTAAATCACCTTTCGTTGGGGCTTTTCTAAATCACTTGAGCCTTTGTTAACCATGGACACTGTCCCTTAGCATGTGGATCTGGTTGAGGTGTCCTGGAAGGCTATTTAGAGCAAGTGCTTTCTTGACACTTAGCTAGTGAATGATCCTTCTTAGCAAGAGAAGTAGAATGATTGAGCTGCTATCCTGTTAATGCCCCTCCTCCTAGATGTTATTGCCTTTCTCTTTAATTTTATATTTTCACTACTCTATAATCTTCCTTTTTTTTGTTTTTTGTTTTTTTGGAAATGGAGGTAATTATTTTCTTGTTCTATGCATGTTTCACTGTTACTCTTTTTTCTTTTTCTCTTTATTTTTTCAAAAGTGAATGTCACAGTCCATTAGCCACCAACCACTGGTAATATATTCAAGCCATGTAATAATCTAATTATATGCTTTAATTATCTAGCCCTAGCCATTCTTAGAGGAGATGTACCATTCTCATGGTACCTTCTATTTTTCTCCTTCTTCTTATTTTTTTCTCTTTTTTTTTAACAAGTCACTTGGAAGACTAATGGCTATCTCATTCATTTGAGATAAACACAATTTGATAACAATTTTGGGTACATTGCTATTCGGGGGGGGGAGACAGAAAATCTTGCAAGCCTAAGCGTTTTCAGCCCTGTGGTTGACTGGGTATGATTCGACAAGCAATTCGAGCACCTAGTCTCTCGCAGTCAAGTTTCCTTAATTTTTGCAAGCCTGAGCCCTCTCAACCTTGTGGCCAACTAAGTATGAACCTAGGATAAATTTTAGCACTCGACCTCTTAGGGGCCAAGTCTCATGAATCTTTGTAGGCATGAACCCTCTCGACCTTGTGGCCAACAAAGTATGAACGTGTAACAAGTTTTTACGCTCAACCTTGTGGCCAACTAAGTATGAACCTAGGATAAATTTTAGCACTCGACCTCTTAGGGGCCAAGTCTCATTAATCTTTGTAGGCATGAACCCTCTCGACCTTGTGGCCAACAAAGTATGAACGTGTAACAAGTTTTTACGCTCAACCACTCAAGGGCCAAGTCTCACGAGTCTCTACAAGGATGAGCCCTCTTAGCCTTGTGGTCGACTGAATATGAATTTCTGACAAATTTTACCACTCGATTACTTAGGGGCCAAGTCTCATAAATCTTTGCAAGCACAAGCCTTCTCAGCTTAATATTCGATCGAGTACGAACCTGTAACAAATTTTAGCACTTGACCACTCAAAGGCCGAGTCTCATGAATCTATGTAAGCATGAACCCCCTTAGCCTAGTGGCCAACTGAGTATGAACTTGCAACAAATTTTAGAACTTGACCACTTGGGGCCCGAGTCTCATGAATCTCTACAAGCATGAGCCCTCTCGGTCTAATGGCCAACTAAATATGAACCTGTAATAAAGTTTATCATTCGACCACTTAGGAGCCGAGTCTCATTAATTTTTCCAAGAATGAGTCCTCTCGACCTTGTGGCCAACTAAATATTATCCTACAACTAAATTGGGCACTCATTCACTTAAGGGTTGAGTCTCGTTAATTTTTGCAAGTATGAGCTCTCTTGGCCTTGTGGCTAATTAAGTACTATCCTATAATAAATTTGAACACTCGGCCAATTAGGGGCTGGGATATCCCATGGTTAACATACTTCTTCCGTTCTTTCACCTACTTAACTTCTTGAAGAAGCTTCTAGCACCCAATACACATCAAATGCTAACACGTGTCCCTTCACACCTAAATGCTTGCTATAAGGTAAGGAGAATTCACTCATTTTCTTTACTCTTCTTTTCAAACATACTTTATCTTCTCTAATTCTCTAATGAAGTGCATCCATAGCTCTCCCATTGGAATCATCAACAGTTTTTTCCTCTTCCGGGTAAATTGCTTTTGCTTCTAGTAGAGACACAAAGCACCCATTCCATTCTACCGCCAAGAATAAATTGAAATTAAGTGTAGAGCTGTTTAAGTGATGTTCAAGTTAAGTTGTGTAAGTCATGTAAACTCATTTAATTCAAGTGGACTTATTTCAATTGGGCAACGTCCCGTAGAAATGTGTGTTTACACATGCCACAACTTGACCAAACAAATAAATACAATTGTTGTAACATAATTTCATTAAATCATGTATAACATAAATACATATACCAAGTCATTTGATGTTATAGTCCTATTTGATATCATCTATAACACAAATGCACAAAAGTACTTTTTTTTTTCCATTTTTAGCTTCACGGTAAAATTTCAGTTGTCTGTATCCCAAATTTAACAATGAAATCATTCTTATCACTTTTCCTTTGATCATCTTGTTAATACCTGAATTTTTTTGTATAGCACTTGTCTTTTATCCAATGACACTTGATCTCAATTGTAGTAAACTTTATACAATATAAGAATTTATGTGAAGACGGAAGATTACAAGGAGAGTCGTTCTCATTGGGTAAAACAACTTAGCCGAAATTGAGAGTGAGATGATGTTTATTTATTATGCATGAGGAGGCCAAAACTAGACCACCCTCACCTCCGACAATGCTGTAACACCTTAGGACGGTTATAGTTATGTTCATCATTCACTGGAATTGACGGCTTCTTGTCATCTATTGCCAACTTCTTTGACCTTCTAACAATAGGTAGGCAGGCAGCAAGAAGTAGCTAAAACCCCAAGAAAGATGTACAAATATGTTGCAAATGCTTTCATGAAATTAGCAGATTTTACACAAAATATTCATGACAACATATTAACAAGAACGAAGCACTCATAACTAAAGGACACGAGAGATTTAACTTTAGTCACTTGTTTAGCTTGATGTTCAGGACAAAATTAGAGTCCTCACACTCAGCGCCCACCCCCCCCCCAAATTCATATGATTAATTATTCCTTAAAATCAAATCTTGATTATTTAAAAAATTAGCCCTCAATTACTAAATAGAAAACTAGAGTAATTATATTTTAATTTACTCATTATATCGAAGACAATTGGGGAAATCAGAATAATTATGCTTGGTTGCTTAATATGCACAAAAGATGGAGCGTTTTGTTGGCATAATTCCAAATGCTTAAATTATGTACGTTAACATATATATCTTTGCACTATGAAATGAAAAAGCTAAGCCCAAGAAAGCCACCCTCAGTTTGGTGTTGTGTTGTGTTGTAGTTTTCTAAATCATGAATAAAACATCCATATACCCCCCCTCCTGCGTATAAGTCGTTGGTTGAACTGCTTAAATTTTGGCATCTATTAATTTGTTTTATCTATTCGAGTGTGATCCAAGGTTTTAAACAACTCATAATTTTTGGATTGTACCAATAAATATTAATTTTACTATGATTATATGTAATAATTAAATTTTGAGTATTTTATATGTAGACAAGAGGAAATAATTTGAATATGTAAGCCACTTGATATTGCACCTAATTGGACACATCCATCGTCAATGCTCTATACTAGGAGTTCATAGAAATAACTGCAAGCGTACAAAATATTATTTCCAATCAAATAGCGACACGTGAAAAATATCATGTTAAATATCAATTAGTTATTTTCTATTTATATTTTAGGAATTTGAATAAATATAATTTTTAAAATAAATAAATAAATAAGTTGATATTTTTAATTTTCCAATTAAATTGTTCCGAGTGGCAAACTCTCATCTAAGAATGGCATGTAGTGATTCTGGCAAATCCACACTTGCCAGTTAAATTTCTTGATAAGCTCCAAATTGTAGTAGCTAATAGAATAATGCCATATTAATATATTGATGCAGCAAAATTCTGTACCTCTCACTACTCTAAATATGAGGGAATTGCATGGAAGACAAGACAACTGAAGTCTCATAAAAAATTAAAATGTCAAAAATTTTTACAAATTCTTTCTAAAATTTTAAAAAAGATTCACAATATTCATCTCCAAATTCAAAGCACCCCTCGTGAAAAATCATCAAAAATAAAAAATCATCAAATTCTAACATTTGATTTAAAATTATGGTACTTAGCATGCAAATCAATGTTACTTGAATATCAAGTAAGTTTCAAGAAGATCGAAATCCAAGTTTCTTCTTAAAGACTATTTAGATCTTAAATTTTACTATTGAATGAAGAATTACAGGATTTAATCTAAAAATTTGTACCCACAAGTCTATCTGATCTAATTAGAGTTAACTTTATACCAATTTTTTTGTTTAATAAATTTAAATACAAGAAATTGTCCTACAATAATGTTACAAGCAATGATACTGTCTTTCTGACCTTGCACCTAAATGATTATTCATTCTTTGTAGTGACTAGAGAAGTCAAGGGTTGTGACTACATATTAATTTGTGAAATTGTGGCCATGTTTTTTTTTCGTTCAATCAAAATAAAAAATTTGATGCATATCATCAATACACCAAAATTAAATTTATGAGAATTAGTATGGGGCAAGTACGAGTGTCGTATTTACGAGAATGGGTGTCTGTCTATCAATATAACTAAAGTTTTATTAATTAATATGTCTAAAGTTGACGACAATAGAAATAACTAAAAAAGATGAACACTTTGGAAAATCAATCACAATTTTGAAGTAGTGAAATACTAATAATTGAAGAACTAAGCTCCTTGTGTAGTGTTAGTTTTTAATGTATGTTAATTTATATTAATTATCAGTTTAATTGTTTTGTTATAAATTGTTAATTCTAAAATTTATAAGATATTCTTTCAAATTCTCATATAGTTTCAACTCAAGATTTCAGCGGGTTTTCCCAAGCCTTATCAAGTTAAGAAATTTAGTTTTATGATTAACAATGTTTTACTCGTACTAATTTTATGGTTTAACTTATATTATTCTTACAAAATTAGTATTTAAAATTAGTTGTTCAGCTCATAGGTCTCAATCTCGTTACTCTCTGCACAGTAATGAATTAATTACAGGGTTAATTAGGCCCTATAATTACCATTCAAAGCACCAACTGTAAATAATGAAAGCAAAGATAATTAATTATTCATTTATGCATACATATTCAACCAAATACAACGCAAAAGACTAGAAAATAAATTAGCAACTTCTGTTATAATCAATAACAACCAATGCTTATTTGTTCGTCATTCAAACAAATATAAAATAATAGAAAGATTCTAAAAAATTTTAGTTTAATATCAATGTGTTGCCTGTACAAATGAACACTCTCCAACTACAGTGTGAAACCTTTCTTTTTCATTTCTTCGATGATTGCTCTTATATTTTCTAGGTATTTATATGATAAAAGTAACTAAAACCTCTCTAAAAAACCGTATAGAACATGTATATATACATGTATAAGGCTAAGATTTGAGTAAGGATGAGAAAAGATGAAAACAACCCTTAAAATCGCGTCCAAACAGTCTATCGCACTAATACTTGAGATCATGAGCCTTTCTGTCCCCTCGCAAGTGCTCTGGTCACTCCCATGAACCCGAAAACAAGATTTACATGTCTTGCTTTCTAAAACTCGCAGCCATGGAATACATTCTCACAATTGCATCTACATTTTCCTTGATTGTGTGCTTGCTCACAACTGCTCTGGCAATGTGCATTCTTTTATGTGTAACTTTTTCGTTCAATATCTAATTGATTTGATTTTTGCTTTGTTAGAAATCCAGTTCATTTTTATTTTATTTTGAAAATTTTTAGATCAGTTTAATGTTCCAAAAAAATGTGGCATCCTTTGAAAGTTACTGCTTAATCTTTTCTCTTAAACTACTACTCCTTCCAAATTTGTTCCTTTCTTTCTAGTCAAAATTATTTAAAAATCTCCAAACTTGAAACATAACTATTAAAACACTTATATTAACCATATTTATATAAGATTTAAATTAGTTAATTCAATTTTTATCAATTATTCCACCTATTTAAATAATGCCATAAAGTGTCTAGAAATTCAATATTTTAGTATTAAATCAAACAAATTGTGATTCTTTTGTCGAGTCATCAAATGGACCCCCTAATAATTAATTTTCTAAGATATATTTTTTCTCTTTCTTATTTTTACGTAATTTTTTAAAAAAATATATCTATAACACAAATAAAAACTAAACCTAACATACCCATCAAATTTCAATCCATCATTCAAACTTCTAATTTAGCAGAACTTCAAATAGTCCAAATCCCAATATGCTAAAATAAACATGTTGATCCATATTTTCACCAATAAAACATGTCCTAGTTTTAGGACATGTGCCCTTATCACTGTTTGAAAAACCCTTTAGTTCAAAGCTTGATTCTAATGGAAAAAAAAAACTTCTTTTCCCATTGAACTTTTGAGGTGTCTTAGCACCCTAAAAGTTGCCTTCATGTAACATATCTTTAGTGCTAAGATGTATTGACATAGAATTTGCATTGAGTGTGTAAGGTTTGGTATTGTGAACAATAGGTAGATCAACTTTCTTATGAGTTGTCTATAGCAAGTCCTATCAGCAAGTGATGTATTTGATCCTTCCTTCAAATGAGCATTCATCTCCATAGGTGTAGAGGTTGTTCTTGAGCCAAGCATTCTATATTGTTCCAACATATCTAAGGTGTACTTTCTTTTGTTCCAACATATTCCTAATTGAGATCTAACAATCTCAACTCCTAAGAAATATCTTGAACTTCCTAGGCTTCTAAGTTTAAACTTAGACTTTAGATATGCCATCAACTTCTCTATCTCTTTTTCTGATTTGCAGCCTACCACAAAAATCATCCACATAGACAAGTACCATCATCCTTTTTGTGGGTTGACATCCATGTTGAACATTAAATAATTAGCCTTAGATTAGACAAATCCATAGGAAGTTAGGGTCTAAGTAAACTTGCATTTCCACTACCTTGAGGCTTGTTTCAAGCCGTAAAGAGATTTTCTTAGCTTGCACACCTTTTGCATTGATTGTTTATCACTTAAACAAAGGTTTGTGTTGGTTTTGTGTATAGAGGGTTGTTTTAAGTCATGTTGATATAATTTCAAGTACTTTGGTAGTTTCCTATGTTTGCTAGACCTTTAAGGTTGAAATGAGGTTGAACAAGTTGTCTAAAGTTTGACGGGGATAGGTTTAAGTTTTTTTACTCAGAATTGGGCAAGTTTACTAATGATGAGGTATGTGAGTTAGGGACGAAGGATTCAATCTCAGATGCTGTTGTTGGATCTTGAATTGGGGACCCTTAATCATGTGTGTGATTGTTTGGAAGCATAGTTTGGGAATCAACATAGCTCTGCAGCTAATCAAAGGATGTATCAAGTATTATATCAAGTGAGTTCAAGAAGTGATGGTAGTTTTTACTAAAAGGAAAGATGTGCTCATAAAAGATCACATATCTAAAGATAAAAATTTCATTAGTTTCAAGATCGTGTAGCTTATACCCTTTTATTCCTATAGGATATCCAACAAATACACATTTTTTAGACCTAGAATCAAGCTTCTTTCTATCTCTTTTAAGACTATAGGCAAAGGTTAAATAACCAAACACCTTAAGTTGTTGACAATTAAGAATTGTTCCAAAAAGACATTAATATGGGGATTTATGGTCTAAGATAGGAGTTGGGAGGATATTAATCAGGCTAGTAGTTGTCAGGATAGCTGGGCCTTAAAATTTTAGAGGAAGGTGCGACTGAAAAAGCAAAGCCCGTCCTGTGGACAAGATACGTTGATGTTTTCTTTCAACCATAGTATTTTGTTGTGTTATTTCCACATAAGATATTTGGTGCATGATTCCATTTTTTGAATAAGAGGTAGTGAGCTTCAATTCTAGAGCATTATCTAACCTAATGACCTTTATTTTTGTATTGAATTAAGTAACGACAAAATTATACAAGGTAGGCAATGAAATTGCAGCTTCATTTTTATGCTTGAGAAGGTAAGGTCAAGTACACCTTGTACGTTTATCTATAATGGCTAAAAAATAGTGGCAGGTCCCTATGGCTATAGTTGAACAAGGCCCCCATATGTTTATGTGAACAAGTTCAAAAGGCTCATTGCTACACTTTACATGAAGTTGAAAGGGAAGCCTTTTTTGCTTAGCCATTAGATAGGCAATGCAAACTTTGTCTTTAAGTATATTGATGGAAAGAACTTGTTTTTTAATACAAGAGACAAATCATTGGAAGAATGCCCTAATCTAAAATTCCAAATATTAAATGAGTTGGAAACAAAATGATCAAAATGAGCTGCAAGCAGCAAGAACTTTTGAGTGTTGGATGAAGTGAATAGCTTTGCCTTATCTTGCAGAATGAACTAACCTTATTCCAATCTAGCAATGCCAATCCTAATCCATGGTGATATGCCCTAAATATAGAAAGAATTTGAATCAAATATCGCATAACGTTTTAGTGTTTTGATCAATTTGTCCACAGAAAAAAGGTTATACTTGAAGCCACGAACAAACGAGACATCTGTTAAGGTCAAGGAGTTTGGTATGGCCACTGAACTAATGTGACTAACTGAAGTTCAAATTCCATCAAGTAGGTTAACAAACAAGTTCTTAACTAGTTTATGAAAGAAGAACAAGCTTAAATTGTTGCACATGTGATCAATACCTATTGTGTCAATGATCCAATAACTTTGTCTAAGATTTAAGTGTGCAGTTGCAGTGTGATTGTCATAAGGCAAAAAGGTTAGTCGAATGTGTGTATACTTGCAAAATTATGGCGAGATGGGGTGTTTCCTAACTATGCATTAACAACCTAGTCCTACTAAGTTTGTGCCTAAGCCACGTTGGAGTTGGCAAGGCCATGAGAATCAAGAAGCATCAACAATCTTTGCATATATTCTTAAGTTAACATATTCTCCACCTTATGATCTTTAGTTTCCATTTGTGATCCCACATCTATTTCAACTTGATTTGCTACTCTTCCTGACTGCATCCTCTTTCATTTGGATTTAGTAAGCTTGAATTGGTAGATAGCTAATAATCCTATAGCAATTCTTTTTCCAATGCCCTTTCTGTCTACAGTTACTGCAGGTGATCTCCTTCTTTCTTTCTCTTTTATCTGAGCTTGCAATCATTCCAGCAGCCTTAGTCTAAGAGTTTTAAGTCACCACAATCTACCTTTCCAATGGCCTCAATCCAAGAGTTTTGAGTCACCACACTCTACCTTTAAACTTCCTCTACCCTCATTGCATTGTATGCCTCATCTAAGGAAAGGAAAGACCTCTATCTAAGGAGCTGAATCCTATTTACAGAATAGGTCTCATTGAGACTATTCAAAAACTAGTACACTTTGTCCTTCTCTCAGAGATGAACAAACTCCTAAAAATGCTTGAGGTTGAATCTTCCACAAGAACAATGTAGAAGTAGTCTATAGTATTTCAATTCCTCCCACACAGCTATTAGATCAGTGTAGTAGAAGTCTAACTCACTTGTTTCTTGCCAGATCTTATATAAATCATTCTGAAGTTTACATATTCTCTTATCATCTAGTTAGGAGAACCTCATCCTCAGCGCCTCCTAAATCTAATATTCATGCTTGATGTAAAAGATTGTGGATGCAATTTTTAAGCTTACTTCCCTCAAAAGCCAAGATACAACCAGATCATTACACCTGCTCCAAGCCTGATGGAGTGATGTCCCTTCTTCTGGCTCTTTTATCTTTCAATTGACAAAGTCTAACTTATTCCTTATTGATAGTGCCAAAGCGAATGATTTGCTCTAGGTTAATAGTTTGTCCCATTTAACTCACGTTGTACAAGGGTCGTGATGTGGTTATCAGAGGGATGAATGAAATATGGAGAACTAGTTTCATCTGCTGCAGTGTTTTGACTTCCTTAATGAACTGAGTTCCTTGAATTTGATTCCATGGGATATTGCAAGAAAAGAAATCACAACAATGCTATGGAAATAAGAGGGGCTAGAATGAAGAAAGCAATTGAGAAATCCTCAAATGGATAAAGGGCAAGAAGACATCAGAATCAGAACCAACATATCTTTGATATCATGCTAAAATCAACATGTTGATCCATATTTTCACAAATGAACTAGTGCAAGCTTTTAATCTGATGTAAGAAAATGAAATGCAAGGATTTGTAGACTAATGAATTGAGGAGATGAGCAAAGAAGAAGTTCAAGGCTTTGAATTCCCTACTTTGAAGACCAGTAGAGTAAAACTAGGAATGAGGTTTAAGATCATATACATATGCTCAACTGCTACTCTTTATAGCTTATCATTGACAAGTAACTTCTTTTTCAGTTTCTTAAGTTAATCAACTACCTCTAACAGATAATGTAACTATACATGAGCTAAGTCATTAATCCTAGAGTTGCTTAATTCATTGCAGGTCATTGAGGCACCTCAGCACTTCAAATAGATCACCACATTAGTGCTACATGCAAGTTGGCTGCTTGTCACTTGTTGCACTTCCCTATTTTAAGTTTTGATAGTGAGAATGTGAGCTCCTTGACTATAACACAATAGTCATGCATAATTGCATATGTAGTTTTGTACGTCTTGTATAAAGGCCCATGGTAGCAATCTATAATATTTACTATCATGGTTAATGCAAAACGCACATCAAACCTCACATAATCAACCAATATATGCAAAATTTTCTCTATTTCTACTTTTCAAATTTAAGCTTCCAAACATACCATTTCTTAAAATAATTATTTTTTTCCTTTTTTCCTCTTATTTTTATACTATTTTATAATTTTCACTACAATTTTCTTGCTACCAAAATATGCAATATATAGCCTAAGTCATTTTGGATACTAGAGTTGAAAGGGTGAATTAATAGTGCATCACAAAGTGTTGGCAATGGTAAAAAAATAATTTGAATTTTAATTTGTAGACAATAGTTTTTATATTTGAATTTAACCAAACCAAAAAATTGTACAAATAAATTTGAATCTAAATCAATAAATTTTCTGACTATATATCTTTAAGTTCAATCCTCATATTTTTCTTTCAATAACAATATTTGGGATTTGAACAAGTACAAAAGAAAAAAATAAGTTTTGATTTTTCATGAATCTTGTTTGATCTTCAAATAACTATAAGTAACCAGCTTAGCAATTCAGAGAAGTATTGTGAAAAACAAAGTGGATTTGGCGAAGAAAACTGTAGGTTTTTTAAAGTTTTTTTGACTTAATAGAGAGAATTTGAAGTCGCTTTGTAATTGTCTTTCACTTTTGTGCTAAACTATCTTCAATTGTATGCTCAAATAGTGTGTCCACACAATTTGATCATCCCTTATTTGGCTTAACATTTATTTAATTTAATCATAAAATTTGATTTGATTTGGTTTGTTATGCCAAATTGTGAAAATTACCTTATGTAGTTGTGGAAGATATGAATTTAGTTGCCAAAATGGTTAAATTTGACATTTTTAATTTGCCAATGTTATTTATATTTTAAAAATTATTTAAATATTTATTTTGAATTTTATATTTAATTAATTTTCAAAATATAATAAAAATATTTAATTGATATTAAATGCAAGAAAAACACAAGATGTATGTGGTTCAACCAAATTAAACTATGTCCACCGGCCAATCAATAATATTAACAAGAGTGTGTATGAGAATACATTCAAGATGTTCAAGGATGATCCTATTCCTAATTTTAACTCATTTATGTACAGACTTATTTGCATAACGATTTTGGCCACGACAAGCCATGATTAGGGTTTAGTCCATGTCATCATTTTGTATCGACTGAATGGATGTAACTATTAGTTGTGACTATTAGATAACTACCTTTCTCAAGTGTTGACTAGTCTTCTAATTTAAGCCTTTATCTAGTTGAGGCAGGAATTTGAATTTCAGAATGGGGAGTGTACTTGCAAAGTTTATTTGTTTGGCTTTCTATTTGTCTAATAGTTTGGCCTATGCTTGCATTCAACCATGTTAAGTAGGCACTTGCATGTTAGACATTTAAATAGCAAACAAAATTGCCACAATGAGAAAAGGATCAAAAATTTTCCTCTAGTTATTACCTAAAATTGTTGTCATTAGGTTGCTGCAGTTTTACGATTCTCACACGCACCAAAATTTTACACACTCTCGATCTCACTGTTGATGGTATATGTGTACAAAAATTAAACGTGGGGATCTTAATACTTAAGCCTCCTTTATATATGTGAGTTTCTATCAAACTTAACCTATACGACTTAGATTTGTAGTTACCAAAAATTGAGTTTTTGTGCATTCAAACTCTATCAAAATGTGTGTTGGCTTATCTAAATCCAACCATTATAAGAGTCTTGCTAAGTTTAAGTTTTTGTTGGACTCATTTTTAAGAATTTAAAGCCTTTCCAATTTTTACCTAAAGTTGGACCACATTATAGACATGTATATATCCTAACATTCTCTCACTTGGTACAATAGTCAACTTGGCAACTTTATCCAAGTCTAACTCTATTATGTGAGGAGCGCCTCCCATGTATTATGATGTACAACATTTCCAAACTTTATTGTAACCTTACTTTATGAATAAACCCTATATTTATTCAAGGTTCAAACATATGATCTTTCTCAAAACAAAAATATTCACAAAATATGAGAAAATCATATAAAATCGGATGTTTATTAATATAATAACAAATATGACACAATGGGACTTAATCCCATGTTCGACACATGATCCCCAAATTTCACTTGAGACATGTCTTTCGTCAAGGGATCTGTAATTATCAATTTAGTGTTGATTTGCTCAATAACAACTTTCTTCTTCTTAGCCTGCTCTCTTATGGTTAGGAATTTAATATCGATGTGTTTAGATCGACTTTCACTCCTGTTGTATTTAGCCAAAAATACTGTAGTTGAATTGTCACAATAAATCTTTTTGGGCTGAAAACTAGAATTGACAGCTTTAAGACTAGAAATGAAACTCCTAAACCATATACCATGTGATGTAACCTTAAAATAAGACACAAATTCAACTTCTATAATGGAGGAAGCACTCAAAGTTTGCTTAGCACTCCTCCATGATATAGCTCCACCAACAAACATGAAATTGTACCCTGTTGTTGATTTCTGTGAAACAACATAATCAGCATAATCCGTATCTGAATACCTACATACTTCCAAATTGTTAGTCTATCTATACATAAGCATGTAATTTTTGGTGCCTTGCAAAATACCGCATCACTCTTTTAATGGCTATCCATTGGTTGAAGCTTGGGTTACTTTAATATCAACCCAACATTCCAACTACAAATGCAATGTTAAGCCTTAGGCAGACCTAAGCATACATTAAGCTTCCAACTGCGAAAGCATGAGAAATGTTTTTCATCCATTCCCTTTCCAAGTCATTTTGAAGAAAATGATTCAAACTAAACTTGTCACCCTTTCTAATTGAAGCTACACTCAGTGAACAATCTTTCGTCCAAATTTCTCCAAAATTTTATTAATGAAGGTTTCCTAAGATAGTCCTAAAATTCTATGGGATCTATCTTAATGTATCTTTATGCCAATAACAAAAGATGCACCGCCTATATCCTTCATCCCAAAACTTTTGGAGAGGAGTTGTTTTACCTCGTATAGTATACCTTTATCATTAGCTTCAAACAATATGAAATCAACGTATAAGATAAAAAAACAAATTTTACTGCCACTGACCTTATGCTATATGCATCATTCATGATATTCTCTTCTAAACCAAATGATGAGATAACATCATGAAATTTTAAATACCATTAACAGGAGGCTTGTTTTAGTCTATACAAAGATATCTTAAGATTGTAAACCAATTGCTTTCCACCACTAAAGGAGAATCTTTCTGGTTGTGTCATATAAATCTCTTCCTCGATGTTACCGTTAAGGATTTGGATTTTCATATCTATTTTTTGCAACTCTTAATCAAAATGTGCAACTATTGCCATGATTATGCCAACGGAATTTTTCTTAAATACAGGAAAGAAATCCTCTGTATAGTTGATTCCTTCCTTTCGAGTGAATGTCTTCATAACAAGTCTTGCCTTGTATCACTTAATATTACCTAACGAGTCTTTCTTAGTTTTAAATACCCATTTACATCAATGGATTTTACTTCTTTAGGCAACTCAATAAGGTCTCAAACATTATTATTTTTTATGGAATCCATCGCTTCTTACATACCATTGTACCATAAGTCCGATTCTCTAGAACTCATGGCTTGTGAAAATGACTCTGGATCATTTTTGACTACAATATTAAAGTCACATTCTTGCAAATATACCATATAATTATTATATATTGCGAACTTCTTTGTTTTAGTAGATCTTTTTAATGTTGTATCAACATTCTCACTATGAGATGTTGTTTAATTGGTCGTTCAATATTGTCACTTGGTTCTTGAACAACTAGATTTATTATATTTTCAATATCTTTTGGTATTTTTTGATTATCATTCTCAACTTGTTGAGTTTCAAAAGCTGACAGTATGATATCCCATGGAGCATGAGGGGACATTAAGAACAATAGTAATTCTAGTATCTGAAGTGGAAGGCTCAGTACTTAAATGATATTTATCAAGAATTATATCTTGGAAATAATCCCTCCCACTAATCAAATAATTCACAAGAAACTTTGCATTTCTTGATTCCACAAATCCAGTGTAATGTGATGGATAATTAAAATAGTATCCCTTGAAACTTTTGGCGCATCTACGAAATATTCGCTAATGGTTCTAGGATCTAATTTCTTTTCTTGTGGATTATAAACTCTTATTTTTGACGAACATTCTCAAACATGTACATGTCGCAAACTCTGTTTCTAACCTTAAAATAATTCAAAGGGTGTTTGTGACACAACCTTTATTGGAACCTAGTTCAATTTGTACACAACCGTCTTAAGAGCTTTAATCCACAAGAACTTTGGAAGTTTGGAGCTATTTAACAAGCTCCGCACCATGTCTAGCAAAGTCCAGCTTCTTTTAGCTATACTATTTTGGTCTAAAGAATCGGCATGGTGTATTGGACAACAATCTCATTTTCTTAAAGAAACTTTGCAAATAGACATGGTGTTTGTCTATCCTCAATGTATATACCATAATATCCTTCACCTCTATTTGTTCTCTCAATCCTAATTCGCTTATCGTATTGTTTCTCTACCTTCACCTCCAATATGTCAAAACTCCTTTTGGCACCTTTCATTTACTTGTTAGTCTAGTTTCCCTTTATGCAGTTTACACAAGTATCGAAATCAGTAAAGTCTAAATTACTAAGTACTCCATCCTTTACTAATCTCTTAATTTTATTAAGAAATATATGCCCTGAGTTATAGTGTCACAACTTGGAAGATTCTTCATTCATGACACATCTTTCAACATTCACATTCATATATGTTGCATTATAGCAAGCATCATTTGGTAAATCTAATTTGAAAAGACCATTTGTAATAATATCATTTCCAACAACATTGGATTTAAAAAGTAATTTTATTGATTCATTGTTGAAAAGAAGAGAATATCTAAAAGGCACTAGTTTTGAAATAAAAATTAAATTTCTAGAAAAACTTGGAATATAAAAACTCTTTCTATTTTAAAAATATGCCCACTTTTCAAAATAAGGCTACAATCTCCAATGACCTTCACATGTGAGCGAATCATATTTCTGGAAAAGATATAGTGCTCACTTCTCATTGGTTTCCTTAGATTTGACATGTCCAGCAATACATTTGTAATGTGAATTGTATAATCAGAATCAATCCACCATGCGTCATGACCAATTTTAGTTATATTGAATTCCTAATAGACAAATAAGATTTTGGTACCTTTATATTTAGGCTATCTCTTGTACTTTTTGCAATCCTTCACGTGCCCCTTCTTTTTATAGAAGAAATACTTGGATTCCTTCTTAATATGGTCATCATTTCTCCTCTTGTACACACATGATCATCATTTTATTAATTGACCATTTTTCCTTATGTGTGTCATATGATATTTTAAAGGACTATATTGTTGTTAGAGAGTATTCTGAATGTAGTGTATTAGGAAAGATTCGAACATTTCAACTTCGAGTATCTTTAATTAAACCACAATGTCTCGCATCTTCATGATGTGCTCATGCACACCTCAGACAATAGAAAATTTCATTAAAGAGAATTTTATTATTAAGGTGCTTGTAAGTGCCTTATCTGAGGTTTCAAATTGCTTATCAATAGTCATGAGCAAAGAACTAACATCATTATGCTAATTGACGTAACTATAAATATCTGCACATATTTTTGTCTTTAGGAACATATTACTTAACAAATTAGACTATTCCAAATTTTCATAAAGAGCCGTTGTTTTTGCAAAACTTTCATATGTCACCTTAAGTGGGTGGGCTTCCCATATAGCATAATCAATGTCCATTCATCCCAATTGAAAGAGAATTTTCTCCTTCCAAACATTGTAGTTCTTTACATTTAACTCTAAAACATTACAATTAATATCAATAGTTTGAAATGCTGCATTCATAAACATGCATGCTTGGTATAAAAGTGAAATCAATCAATTCAAATATATGTCTATTGATGTAAAATATATCACATAGCATAAATCCACTGACATAAAAATTGCCTGTAAGTTAAATTTTTAATTTGATAAGATTTACGTAAATTTTATAATGAAACTATTATAAGCATTCCTAATTCCAGTAGATAGATTAGTAGTGTTTTACTATTTTATTTTAATTAATTATTTCAAGCAAAAATTCATATGGGTAAAATTTAATTTATTAAAATAATCAATTACAATTAAATGAATACAAAAATCATATAAAAAATATTTCCATGTTTTATTACAGAAGATGAAATAAGCTCAGTTGGTTTGGTGGCTGCCTTTCGCGAAAGTTAGACGTGGGTTCGAATTTCCTTCGTGATGCAACTTCGGTTTTTCCAAAAATTGAAATATGTTCACACAAGGGAGTCGAACACGCTACTTGCCTTTCAAATAGAAACAATTAGAACCAATTTTAGCCAACAACGGCATTGCAACAATTAGCTTCTAATGTTTTTGTACCAACAGTTCTTTTAACCATTCTTTTTATTAAAACTAATCCAGAATGGCGACGTACTCGTCATCTTCTACCTCAAGACCAAACGAATAGAATGTGAGTATTGCAAACCGTTTTAAAACCCGACAGTTAACAACAAAAAAAATCTCAAAATTGATCCTTTTTTATCATAGAATTGTTGAGAAATCATAGATATTGAACTAAACATCTCAAAAATTGAACGGGACAAAAAAATTTCATATTTGAAAAATTGATTTTTGATGTAAGATATATGATTTTAGGACTCTGATACCACAAATTAATATTCAAATAATAAACAAAATTGTCACAGTGAGAAAAGAATCAAAAATTTACCTCTTACCATTGTCCAAAATTGTTGTTGTCGGGTTGCTATAGTTCAACAATTATAACACCGCATCAAAATCTTCCATTCTCTCAATCTAACTTTTGATGGTATATGTATACAATAATTGACCATGAAGAACTTAGTTCCCAAACCTCTTTTATACAGGTGAATTTTCATTAAACTTAATCTACACGGCTTAAATTTATAGTTATATAAAATTTAATTTTCGTGTATTCAAACTTTATCAAAATATATATGAACTTATTTAAATTCAACAATTATAAGAATATTGTTGAATTTAGAATTATGTTAAACTCATTTTTATGAGTTTGAAGTCTTTTTAATTTTTATCGAAATGTTAGACCACAAAATGAAGTGGATATATCCTAACATTTACAATCTTTTATATAAAAAAAGACGAAGTACACAAAATTAAGACAAATTAGAATTTTTAAAATAATATGTTTAACAGGTAACATATTTAGATTAAGCGTCTTTTAAGAGTCGAGTTAGCTCACAAATTAGCTCATGAATAAAGCAACAAGTGATTAATTTTAAAATATTCACCTATAAATTTAAAAGATATCAATTTTTTTTTTTTTTCAATGAGTGTTCTCACCGCGAGTGTACAATGAAGCATTAATAATTTGGGAGCCGGTATATCAAGTCACGTGCACTCAGGAAAAAGGCAAAAAGTTTGTCTGACAGCAACTAGACCAAGTCGTAAAAGAGGTTCGACTTTCTCAGCCTACACAACTAAATACATTGAATAAATAAATAATCCAACCCCTGCTTTGAAATTTGGATCCACAACCTTAGTTGCGGTACCTAGCTTCCATTTTTACTTAACGCTGTGTCAATCTGTTATGCAAGTTATTTTCCATGAAAGATTATTACTATTACGACAATTATTTATAATGTGCGTCGTGCATCAGGCGAAGAGACGCAAAAGCAATGGTGCGGCGACGTATTCAAGTATTGGATAATTCCGTATGCATGTAAGAAGCAATAATAATACACACATATTTATGCATATGTTGCATTGATACAGCTGCGATAACAGCTAGAGATGAACGAAAGTCAAATGGAGACAAATAATTAAAAGCACAGAAAGGACCAGATAAATAAAACCAAACTGGGAAAAGCTGCGAGCGATGATGCCGTTGAAAGCAAAATGTCAAACACTACGTTGCGTTTTCTAGGTAACCGAGTTTTTGGACAGTTCTCTGAGCCATGCTTCACGTTCACACATTTAAACCACCACCTGCTTGTCACGTCCTTTCCCTACCTGCTCCCCTTTCGCTTCCAACACTCTCTCTCTCCTCATCATGATCATGTTTACTGTACATTCTCATACCCTTCATCAATTACAATTCCATTGTTCCGTCACCATCGGTTTACCCTTTAATCTACTTTAATTCTTCAGTTACATAAAAAGTACAATGATGTGTTTGGTTTGTTATTAAAGTAATAAGAAAATTTTGGTAATTAGATTGGAAAGTTAATTTGTCTATGTGTCACGGATTTCATCCGTCCCTGAACGTCGTTATTTGAAGGAGGGAGTTAGTGCGTATAGAGTTGCGTGAAATCATCTCCAAAGTTGATGTTATCAAGGATTTCACATTATTTCTCACTCTAAACTCATGCACAACCTCGCGAGTGTGCAGTAATCACTCAAGTCATTTACCTCTCTTAAGCACAATGCATGCGCCGACCCCCTTATCTGAGTCACTACATATGAGATTACACTTGCACCCGACCTATTCTCCAAGTCGATCGTAAAGGGTCCCGTTCTAAGCACTAACGCACTGATATAAAAAATATCATGGCGTCCGATTCATCCCCTAAACACCGATATCCAAACGAAAGGTTTCACACTATATCTGGCAAATCGTCTTTAAAATTAATGTTGTCAAGGGTTTCACATTATATCTGGCATATGAGATTTTTGTCCAATATAATATTTGGTAGAAATGTTGAGGTGAATACTTTATTTAAAATAAATATTTTATTAAAATAAATAATATAATTTATTTAAATATATATAATATAATAATTTGATGATATGATAATTTATAAAGATAATTATTATATTATAGGATATAAATAAAAAAAATGAGTATATGTTTGATATACATAAAGATATTTATTTGATTGTGAATATATATAATGATTAAAAATTAATTAGTTATATATATGTATAAAAGATGAAAATTTTGAATTTATATTTGGATAAAAATATTATTGAATTATATCTTTAGTAATGCAAGGTTTGAGATGATGTTTTGAGATTAAAAATTGGACTCCACTTATATCATATAAGTCTATGAAGAATTATAGCGATAAGTGTTGATTTAATTATAATGATTAAAATATTATTTGTTAATTATAAAATATAAGAAATGAAAATTTTTGAATTGAATTTAAATAAAATTTGTATAGTAAAATATTTAATATATAAAAATTTTAAATAGTGATGAATAATAAAAAATTAGGAAACAAATATAATCTTTTTCAATGAAAACTGGGTTTGGAAGTAAATTTTAAAAGTAGAAAATTCCAAGTGAGAACTTAGATAATAAGTAATAAAAAACGTTAAAAAGTGTACTTTTGAAAGAGTTTTTGGTGGGAGAGAATGTTTGGTGAGGATTAATAAATACGTTAATAATTGAATGATCTGATAATATATAGAGATAATAATTAATTTATAAAGTATAAATATGTATAGATGTGAGTGTATGCATGTATAAATATAAGTATTGATTTAATTATAAATCAATGTAAGAATTAAAAAGTAATTAGTTAATTATATATGTAATAAAATAAAATTTTAAATTTCAATTTAAAAGAATATTTTATTGAGTTATAAATTTGGAGTGTAAATTGGATAAGATATTAGAGGTTCAAGAATGGTTCCAAACATTGCCTATAGTTTATATTTACAGGCTAGGCTATGTTTGGGAGAGTAGTTTATATTTAACAAGAGTTATGTTGAAATAATTAGTATGTTTAAAAAAATTTGATAGAATAAATATTATAATTTATTTAAATATATGTATAAAACATATAATAATGATTTAATGAAATAATAATATATAAAGATAATGATTAAATTTTAAAATATTAATTAAAATAAATATGAATATATATATATTTATTGATTTGATTGTTAATAGATGTAATAATTGAAAAATAAATAATTAATTATATATATAAATTAAATTTAAATTTAAATAAAAGTTTTCTTCATTAATATATTGGGTAATTTAATATTTAAGATGGCGTTTTAAAATTTAAAGTTAAGTTTCCCAACATAACCGCAAAAACATCTAAAATGAGAAAAACGAAGGCGTACGACACAGGTGATGGATTCGAGACATGCGGCCCCAAAAAGACCCGTTGCAGTGTAATGGGAGTATGCCAAGTCATTGTTCAGGGATCCTAAGGCTATAATGGGAGTATGCCAAGTCATTGTTCAGGGATCCAAAGGATATATTTGTTTTCTAACCAGGACGGAGAAAATTTTGAGTGATTTGAATAATTATAAAAATTATTTTTTATTTATAAAATTTGAATAAGTAAAAAAAATATTTTTATATATATTTAATATATAATAATAAATGTTGATTTGATAGTAAATAATTATAATACTTAAAAAATTATTATTTAATTATAAAAGATAATAGAAAAAAATTAAAATTTGAATATAATTTGTATAGTAAAATGTTTTGTTTGTAAAATTTTTAAGTGATGATAGATAATTTATATAAAGAAAACAAACATAGCCTAAGGGTATTTACTTTTCAGTTTGGGTGGAGATGAAAGTGGATAAGATTTTGATGTGAGAAATATTGGCTATGTTTGGGAAAAGAGTTTTTGTTTGATGTAGTGTTTAATAAGAATTTCGTTGAAATTGGTAACAAGTTTTGAAGAATATATTTTAATATGTTAAAAAAATATAATTTATTTTAATATATGTATAAAATATAAAATAATGATTAGATGATATGATAGTTTATAGGGATAATAATTATATTATATGATAAAATAAAAATAAATATGAGTATATATGTATACATTTGATTGTAAATAGGTTGAATAATTAAAAAAAAATTAGTTAATTATATACGAGAGAAATGGAGAATTGGAATTCGAAATTTGATAAAAATGTTATTGAATTATATGTTTTGTAGTGTTAAGTTTGAGATTTAGTTTTGTTATTGAAAGTTGGCTTCCAAACATAAACATTATGTTTGGTGTTAAAATGTAAGATAAAAGGAAAAATTAAAATTGTTTGAATTTTATTATATATATAATACATAATAATAATTAAATGATATTATAATATATTGAATTATAGGACATAAATGTGTGAATGTGAATACAAGTATATGCATGCATAGTGTTAATTCAATTATAAATAGGTATAATGATTAAAAAATAATTAATTAATTAAATATGTAAAGAAAATGAAATTTGAATTTGAATTAAAATAAATAATTTATATGGTGATATGTTTGACTAGTAATAATTTGAGTGGTAAAACATAGTTTAAAATAGGAAACCAAATAAAGCCTAAAGGTTTAATTGTGCTTTCAAAATAAAAATTTTAACATGTGTCCCAATGGAATTTGTTTTGTTACTTTACATGCATTTTTCTAAATTAAAACATACACTTTAATTACTATATTTCATTTTTTTAACACGATTTATAAAAAAAAAAAAGCTTAAAAACCAAAAACAAATCATTGGTATACAATGGTATAAAATATAAAGACAACCCTGTGTAACTGTCATTTTCAAAGTTAGAACTCCAATTTGCCTACGTTAATAATTTTATAACAAAATATCATTTGTCTTTGCGCGGGAAGTAGCAGTGTATGAGAAAGTGAAGGCTTTGTTTGTTTTCAAATTAGGATGGGAAGGAAAATTGAGGTCATTTGAATAAAGATGAAAATTATATTTAGTTTGTAATATTTAGGTGGGTAAGAAAATTATTTATTTATATTTAATATACAATGATAATTGAATGGTGTGAAACTATATAAATTTATATAATAAAAAAAAGTATGAGTAGACAAACATAGGAATATGTGTTAATTTGATTGAGAATATGTATAATAATTGAAAAATTATTAGTTAGTTTGAAAAAATAAAAAAGGAAAAATTTTGTAGTTAAATAATATTTGTATAGTAAGATATATGTATTGTAAGATTTTTAAGTAAAGATGAATAGTTTATAAATTGGAAATAAATGTAGCCAAATTTTATTCCTTAATTCATTCAAATTAGGCGTCCAACTAATTGATATTCAACATTAAGTATTGCTGCGTGATAAGGTTAAGTTTTACTTTCAATAATAAAATTAAAGTCATTAAAATTATTTTGAATGATTAATTTATCATATTTATTATGTGAGATTAATTATTTATCATTTATTAGGTGAGATTAATTATTTATCATTTTAATTATTTTATATCGAAACTTATCTTCTATTAATGATCTTTATCCATCATAAATAGTATTTGATTAGGCTTATAAAATAATTTATCACACTAATTGTATAAAGCAAACATCATCTAATAGTATATCTTCACCTTATTTGAAAAGAAGAACTATTATGAAAGTACAAAATAAAACTATCTGCGTCTAATATGCGACCATTGAAACTTTTGAAGTAATCAAGTGAAGTAATCAAGTGAGAGCATAACTTGCGTGCATGCAGCAGGGCAAGGTACAATCACCGTTCAGCCCTCTGTAGAAAATTTCAATCGTCCATTATCAATACGCGTAAATACTGAAATGAATGACTTAAATACAAGGTGCCTAAGAATTATTAGATTAATATGAAGAAATTGAACAGCAGCTCAAACCCAGGAGATGAGTATGCTACCAGACTAAAAATTGAAAGAATGTGAATTCTTTAGATAGTATTAAGAATAAAAATACTAAGGCAATGATTGCTTGGGCCGTTAAAAGAATAGTAACTCGTTTTTGCACTGTCTACTCTTAAAAAATGCTCCAAACGCGGATTCGAGAAAATTTTTCCAAAACCGCTTGTCTTCTTTCCAACATTGCTTACATATTAAATTATTAAGCCTAACAGATATAACTATCTATCACATTAATATTATATAATGTATTTTCTTACTTATATATTATTAAGGCAATGATTACTTATACATTACATTATCTAACACAAAAAATTAACTATCACATCAAATATATATTATCACTACTGTCTAAAAAACATCATCTTTATATTTTTTCTCATAAAATTTATTCAATCACATATAATTCATTACTATTTACTTTCAAAAATTACTTTTAAATCTCATAAAATCATTTTTTTAAGAATAAAAGTGCCATCATCCAATTGCAGTCTAACTCTTTGGTTGGATCAAATTTTTAAAGGGTTTGGCTCCGCAAAATTTTGTCAAAATAAACATTTCACATCACAAAATTTTTATTTAAATTAAATTAATTTTTTTTTTTACTTATATACACAAATATTCAAATTTAAATTATTATATATATATATATATATTCATACGTAAATTAATACACCTACACACACATACTCAGAGTAATACCTATACACACTTACATGTATTTACAATTACATATTTTATATATTATTACATAATGCAATTATTATTATATATTAAATATAATAATCAAATTCAAATAAATATAAATTTTTTTCTATCAAACTTTTACTTCTAAACATAATTTTTAAAACTAATAAAATCTCAATTAATTTTCAAATATACTTATATTTCCACACAATAAAATTGTATTTATTAAATTCATTAATACATTGTTTACCATCTACCATAGGTTTGATCATTACAAATCAAATAAAAAGAATTTTAAAACAATTTAAAAACGATGCCGGACACTACCATATGCCCTCGTAAAAACGTTTCTCAAAATAAATTAAAAGCAATTTCGCAGAAATAAAATCAAAGTTGCATGATCCTAGCTTGAGTATGATTGTGGGAAAGTATATATTTGTAGGCCACCGTACATCGTCATCATCTTATAAATTTCCAAATAATCTAATTTTTAGTGGACGCGTGCCTGATATGGCCGATGATAATGTTACGGTGCCAGATCATTGGCAAGAAGATTTAGGCCACGGCATTCTATCTATAAGATAGGGTATCATTCACTATATGAAAACAGGTCCCGATTGTATCGTTCAAAAATTGACTTCAGCATTGTATTTCCACTTATTATTATTGAGCAGCCAATCAATTGAAGAAACGATTAATATAATTGTAATAACAAAGGTTTCAAGGCTATTAGGTTTCATTAGAAGAAGTATTAGTATCATGTAAATTGAGTAGTCATTTAACGACACGTAGAAAATAGACAAAAGTCCAAAATCATCCGCGTAGTATGAGATGAACATCTATACATCACACTAGATGCAATATTCCTAAGATAGTTCATGAAATGTCATATGCAATGTAACGTCCACATTGAGTGCTCATCACATGTCACGTGTAAAATATAAATTAATGTTTAAATGTGCAAATCGTATGAGATGAGCATGTAGGCTATACCAAGTGAAATAAGTCTAAGACTGCAATAGCATTCATGAGATACTGCAGTTGGCGTAATGTACTGAAAATGTTCGTCGCATTGTATGTGTGCTGGATATTGACAAATGTTCAATCTTCACACGCATGGCCACTGGAAATTGACACCCCCAAAATTTAGACTTGGAAAAAATGATGACGAAGATAACGAATTAGATTTATTGATCTACAATATTTATTATTGATGGCGGTTGTGAGCGGATGGCGGAAGACAACGCAACTCTTCTTTGTTTGGAGGTAAATTTCAATGAAGAAGAAAATTAGTGTAATAATTTAAAAATTGTGTAAATATAAAAAAAGGGATAAAAAATTTTGAAAAATAATATTTTTGAAAATGTGTACTTTATTAACATAAAAGTTGTGGAAAATTTATATACATTGCGTGTTTTCCATTGCATATGATGCAATGCAATGCAATGCGTGCACCAGGACTATGTTTGTTTGTTTTTTTTGAAACTCTACGATGTTATCACTTAAAAATTTTACAAATTAAATATATTATTATATAAATTTTATTGAAATTTAAAATTAATTTTTTTCTCTCTTATATTTTATAACTAATTATTTTTTAATTATCATGTCAGTTCACAATCAAATCAATACATATTTTTATAGTCTTTCTACTCATATTCATTTTTTTATTACTTTATAAACTAATTTACTATCACATTATTAAATCATTAATATATATTAAATATATATAAAAAAATATTTTTTTACTCACTCAATTTTTATAAACTAAACAAAATTTTTATTTCCACTCAAATTACCCAAAATTTTTTTCCCCATCCTAATCAGGTAGCAAACATAGCCCAGATTTTCCTCTACTGGCAATTTGGCATGCATTATTAGAAGTACCTGTTAGAATAGTTATCTAATAATCCTTTTTAAAAATTATTTTTTGGGCTGAAAAGGAGAAAAGTGAGAGAAAAGGAAATCGGCGAGCTCGATGTTATGGGAATTCGAAGGTTATCGTAAATGGTGAAAGCAAAGTTGGAAGTTTCCCACACAAAGTCAAACGCTCAAAGACAGAGAAACCGAGTGCAAAACGATTCAAATCATCAAACCATCCGTCCTCTCATCCGAAGTCTAAAACAAAACCTTCCTCCACCACCACCCCCCCGCCCAGGTTTTACTCGGCAATAGCTTATAAATTGCTAGCTGCGCTATCATTTTATGAGTGCTGGAACAGAAATATACATCCAAAAGGCTAGCTGCTAAGCGACTATATGCATGTGAACTCGTTTTTAATTTTTACGAACCCTAGAATGTCGTGCTGGGCTTAGGATGGTTGTGGTTGTATGTAGTGTTTGAGTGTTTGTGTGTGTGAGAGAGAGAGAGAGCGCTTGCGTTGGGGGGAGCTGGGTTTAAGGCCACGGAATCCCAACGCTCGTGTCTGAACCTTCGCGCCTCCATCTCTTTGGATCCTTTCTACTTGAGAGAGGATGTCCATCAGATAAGAAGCAGCCCCGCATCCATTCATTCTTATAGATAAAGAAAAATAAATATAAATCAAGAAAAGGAAACATAGAGAGTAAGAATTCATCGACTTGTTGAGCTGCTTGCATATGGCGGCAAAATCTTTTGCCTTAGTGGGTTCTGAGGGTGACCACTGTGCCAATGGTGGCTGCCGCGGCGGGGACAATCCAGCGCTGGGCGATCATCTTCACCCTAACCTCTCCAACAACGTCGCCGTAATTAATTCATTGCATTCTCCTCAAGGTCAAGCCAGCAAGATGGTCAGAAAGAGGGCTGCTTCGGAGATGGAACTCCACTCGGCCGGCCACGGTGCCAGATTCCCTCGCCGAACAGCCTCCGGAAATGCCGAACAGGGAGATTGCTCAGTGGTTAATAGTCTTGCTAATCCAATACCACAACGCTCAACCCCAGTTTCCAACTACTCCACTTCGACAATGACGCTGCCATCTTCCATCGATTACAATATAATAAGTACGTCAGGCAAGTCCGGATCTGGGTCAGACACAACCCCCGCTTTTCCTAATTCTTATACCACCACCGGTGCCGCCGCCTTAACTGATTACATGGACTCCACAATCTCGCTAACCTCTCAACCACATCAAGCCTCCTCTAGTACCCCTTCTATCTGTGTTTTCTCCGGCTTGCCGTTATTCCCTCCCGACAGAAACCGAAGTGCAACGGGCTTGCAGCTGTCTGCTGCTACCGGCTGCTCTAGCCTAGACATGGAGGACACCACAGCATGGATCGACGGCATCATAAGAGATCTCATCGACAGCTCCAACCACGTCTCCATTCCCCAACTCATTCTTAACGTTAGAGAGATTATCCAACCTTGCAACCCCAATCTTGCCGCCCTCCTGGAGCAAAGGCTCCGCTCTCTAACTGCACCTACCGATCACAGGAGGAGAAAGGAAGCTCTATTGATACCGCCGATTTCTCGCAGCACTTCAGGTCTCCGATTACATATGCGGGCCGAAAACAATGGCTTGTTGCTCTCTCAGGGCCTTGGGGCCGAATCCCTAAATCAGTGGCCGTCCCCTACTTCCGGGAACGCCAACTACCTTCAAAACAGTGATCCTAGTACATTAAGCTCCACGATGACAGCCGCTTTATCTTATGCGGCACCATTGACAGCCTTCTCCAATTCTGACCGGGCCATGAACCAGACTTCTCAGCCCGCAGCCAACCCGCAACAAGAGCAGCAGCAGCAGAGCCCATCAGCTGACCAAACAACAACAACCAGAGCTTCTCCATCAACAGGTCCAGACCTGGAAGCGATAAGGGAGAGGAAACAAGAAATGCAACAGCAGCAAAAAGACGAAGAAGGCCTACACCTCTTAACCCTACTCTTACAATGTGCCGAGGCAGTATCAGCTGACAATTTGGAAGAGGCTAACAGGGTGCTCTTGGAAATCTCCCAACTCGCAACGCCGTTCGGAACTTCTGCCCAGCGTGTTGCCGCTTACTTTTCAGAGGCAATGTCTGCTAGAATAGTGAGCTCCTGCTTGGGAATTTACGCGACGCTGCCAACTGTGCCTCAGAGCCAGAAGATGGCCTCAGCCTTTCAAGTCTTCAATGGGATCAGCCCCTTTGTCAAGTTTTCGCATTTCACAGCTAACCAGGCCATACAGGAAGCATTCGAGAGGGAAAATAGGGTGCACATAATAGACCTGGACATAATGCAAGGCCTACAGTGGCCTGGTCTGTTTCACATACTTGCATCTCGGCCCGGTGGTCCTCCATTCGTTCGCCTTACTGGTTTGGGCACTTCCACGGAGGCCCTGGAAGCCACAGGCAAGCGCCTGTCGGATTTTGCCCAAAAATTGGGATTGCCATTTGAGTTTTCCCCTGTAGCCGAGAAAGTTGGAAACTTAAATCCAGAAAGGTTGAATGTCAGCAAGAGGGAGGCTGTTGCTGTTCACTGGTTGCAACATTCTCTCTACGATGTCACTGGTTCGGACACCGATACACTCTGGCTCTTGCAGAGGTAATTTTACATTTGCCTAAATTCTTCAATGTTTCTTTGTGAATCCTTTGAGGAGAAAATATTCTTGCTTCTCGTAATGGTAAGTTATATTGATTGCTGCGATATACACGTCTCTTCTCTCTGCATCTGCATATTAGATTGTTGCGAGTGATGATGTGGACACAAACTGGTACGAGTGATATGTGAGGAAGGGGACAATCCCCTTTCTTCTGGTGTTGGGTCTCCTTAACCGCCTAGCTTAGGAATATTACTTTCTTTGATTGTTTGACGCCGAAGTCAAAGCTGCTCGGACTAAGAAAACTACTGACTAAGCCATAATTGGCATTTAAAAACAGAAATGTTCCAATAGAAGAAATTAAAAAGAAATGAACGAAAAAGCATTAACATTGATACAGGAGAAGACCCGCGTTTTAGCAGTTTGCACTGAATAAAAGTATTGACTAAAAAAATGTGAAAATTCTTACTCGGTATTCTTCAGATTATCTCCTAAAGTGGTGACCGTCGTGGAGCAAGACTTAAGCCATGCAGGCCCTTTCTTGGGAAGATTCGTGGAAGCCATTCACTACTACTCAGCCCTATTCGACTCGCTAGGGGCTTGCTATGGGGAAGAGAGTGAGGAGAGACATGTTGTGGAGCAACAGTTACTATCAAGGGAGATAAGGAATGTGTTGGGGGTTGAGGGTCCATCCAGAAGTGCTGGGGTGAAGTTCAACAGCTGGAGGGAGAAACTTCGGCAGTCTGGCTTCAAGGGTGTATCTTTGGCAGGCAACGCCGCAGCCCAAGCTACCCTCCTGCTTGGGATGTTCCCATCCGATGGTTACACCTTGGTGGAGGATAATGGCGCCCTCAAGCTTGGCTGGAAGGATCTCTGCTTGCTAACTGCGTCAGCATGGAGGCCTTCTCTGACCTCTGCTACTGCTTCCCGTCACTTTCCACCCTCCATGGAATAGCTGCCTCTGGCAATTTACTTCTTATTTAATTGTCACAATTTCTCCCCGAACGCTTATATATCTGAATGCCTGTTATTTGTAATACATCATTTTGTAGTCATCTATCCAAGAAAACCGCTCCTGTTCAGGACAGGTTAACTATCTAGTTTCAATTTCTCTATAGCTTACTTTTGGCATTAATTGTGAGTTCTTTCAATGGCATAGCGTAGTTTGTGTGCTTAAAACAATCGTTTATTGTTGTGGATATTAATGTGCAAAAGCAAACTCTTTTCGAGGGTGACAGCTTGGGAGCAGTTTTATATGCCCAAACAGTTCAGTAGAAACTGTTCGTGCGAACCCTGCACCCACACCATGAAAATTGGACACGTGTCCTTTTTCATGATATTTTTTCTGTCTATTTTATTGTTTTCTCTTCTTTCTCTAAATTATAAAAAGATATATATATGAAATTAATTTTCTAAATTATTAAATAGTTCCTTTAAATGCAATGGGAATAAATTGCAAAATGCTAAAATAGATAAACAAACTATAGATTATAAACTAAATTATCATTTATAAAGAAATAAAGAGATATAAAATTTGCATTAATAAAATATTATTTATGATAATTCATGTAATGTTGATTAAAATATTATATAATTATTAGAAATAATAAATTAACTATTGAATGTAATTTTAGGTAACAAGATATAGTATTATATGAATTATAAATATCAGAATAAAACAAAAGTATTGAATATATATTTTAAAATATAACAAAATACATACGTAAAAAAGATAAATAGCCAATATATTTAATTTTTTTATGTTTTAAATAAAACATATTTTTAAAAAGTGAAAAAGAACAAAATAAGGAAAAAAAAATTGAAAATAGAAAAGGGAAAAGACACTTGCCCTTCTCTGCTCGCGTGCGTGGGTGGATTCGTCGCCCGACAGGCACCCACTAAACCTGTCCAAACGACACCTTCTTGGGTGCCAACCCTCCAATTGCGTATCACGGATCATGTACAATAGCAAGGCGCTGACTCCAACTTTTCAATTTTTCTATTCTCACAATTTTGGTAATTTTTAATTTTAATAAGAAAATCATTGGTCAGTTATCAATTAAATTGCAGTTACATTTAATTCATCATAAATATACATATTATGTAAGTACTGATTTGTACATTTTTCTTCCTTTTTTCTTGTTAAAAAATGAAACTAAATCTTTTGTTAGGCAATTTTCCACGATTTCTACTCTTCCCTTGAGAACCACCTCACATCCGTATAGAAATATAAATAAATTTAGTTATATTATAATTTATTTTAAGTAAAACTATTACATAATATGTTTGTTAATTAGTGTAATTTTCTTTTTCCTTTTTCTATCATATTAAAAATAGAAATGATCAATCAATATAACTATTTAGCACAAATTGTTGCTTAAATAAGTATCAATTATTTGTATGTTTTCCTACACTTCAATTTAATTTAAACATAATATATGACTATAAAAAAGCATTTTCAGCTTGCAAATCAGCAAATGTGCTTCTCTCTAACGAAGAAGGTATTGTTTGTCTCGCCGTGAATTACAATGTTGTCCATTCCCTGTGTTACACTATGGGCCCCTCGTCAACCTGTAATAATAATTTTTGGTAAATAAACGCGCTGTTCTACGAACAATTTACGGAGTCCAGTTGAGCCCAACACTCGCCGAGATCAGATGACAAACCCAAATCCATCCAAGCTGTTGCTGCCCGTTTCAAAATTGATGCCAACTCTTTCCAATATTTTTAATAATTTCACATTTTATTTTATTATTTTTTTCTTCTCATTTTATGTTCCCTCTCATTTTTTATAGATTGTTTAGTATAACTATAATTTTTGATAATTTATTTTTGTTATTGAAAAATTTAAAAATATAATGGCTTTGTGTTAATATGCATTAGAACTACAAAATTTAACTCACAGTGTCATTTGTGTCTAGGTTTTTAGTATTTATGAAGAATATATTGGTTTAACTTGTGCCAAAAGTAAGGCTGAATCCTTTCTATATTATGGAACTTTGTAAAAGAATCCGTGAACATATAAACTATCATTACTTATTACTTTGACATATTTAAAGATTGTATTTTATGTAAAAAAATCTTGATAATTTTAATTGCTATGTAAAAAAATCTTGATAATTTTAATTGCTAATTTTGATTTATACTTTTATGAAATAATTTTACTACTTTTTTCCGTGCATAGCACATTTTTACGCTAGAGGAGCCTCGAAGCTATGCTTGGAACCCCCTCTCTCCCCCCCTCTCTCTCCTTACAACACAGCAAATTTTATATTAAACATAACCTAAGATCTTGAGAGGTGAAGAGACATTTATCCTTAAAAAAAAGTAAAAAGAATAAAAAAATAAAAGGAGCAAATGAGTGGACACTTGTCATGGTTTAGTAGATTCCATTTTCAAGATTAGTGGTCCTCTACTACAGAGTGATACATAGTTACATACTCTCTCTTTTTTATTTTATTTTATTTTCCTCTCTCATTCACTTTTTTCTTTTTATTTTCTATTCATTTCTATTTTTTTTTCTTGACTTCTTTATATTATTTTCAATTATATTTGATTTCTTTTTTTATTTTATTCATTTTGAAATATGTTTCAATTGTAAATTTTAAAAATAATGAATAAAAAAATTGAACAAGTACAGAAAAATGCTTAAACACAAATCAAAAAATAAAAAGAAAACAGAAAATATAGAAAGAGAAATGAAAAAAATGAAGGAAAAATAAAAAATTAAATAAAAAACACAAAAAATAAAACAATATTTTGAAGTGGTGAAGAAAAGCACACAGAAATAAAAAACTGATAATAAAAAGAAAACAAAAAAGAACAGATGATAAATAAGGGTAGGATAAAGAGAAAAGATTAAAATCATTAAAAGATGACATGTGTTATTATTTAATTCCTCCAAAGCAGTATTCTTGAGAGCAGATCCGCTAAACTTTTGTCATCATTTCAAGTTCCAACTTGCAGATGCGGATATCCTCCTATGATAGATACAGTTGGGAAGACTATACGTTCACGGTGTTTGGAAGTTTTATAATTTTTTTAAAAATAAATTATTTTTTAAATGTATTTTTAAATATCTTATGAATTATTTTATTGTATATATTAAAAATAATATAAATATTTTTAATTATATTATATTAATAATATATAATATATTTTTATCATTAATATATTAAAAAAATTATAATTAATTATAATTATAAATCTTAACAATACTTATGAGATGACCTTATTAAATACTTTATTAATTTTTTTTAAAATAAAATTTATGAACTTAAAAATTTTAAAAACATCTTATTATAAACGAGGTAATCTTATAAACTAAAAAAAATAAGGTTAAGCCAAACATTCTCTTAATCCCATTTGTATATTGGTGGAAAGTGCGTAACAAATTTGGATAGATTAAGACAAAAAAGGTAATGCACGCTCTTGCTATTAGTGTCTCCTGCATTATCATATCATTGCAATAGTTGATGCACTGATATGCCTGCCTTTGAAATTTGATTGGTGGCACCACGTCTTCCATGCCACAGACACATTCCTTTGTCAACATTCCGCCACTCTTGGGATTTTTATACTTTGCATGAAATGGCCCGAGCATACTCGTGGCACGTTTTATCAACCTAACGCCATCTAAGGGGCGATTCTTCAACAGGGGCTGGACATATTTTCGTCATAATAATACCACATCACTAATGACGCATTAATTACAATTACATACTTTTTCCTCTCATATATATATTTATCATATTTACTACACTCTTTATATTTTAAAATTTTAAATTTCTTATATATCTTTAATGTTAAAATAGTTTGATTTTATTATAAATTTTTATAATGAATAAAATTTTATAATTTATAAAAATCTCACATACATATTGAAAGTGTCACAATTACTAGTATTATTACTAGTACTAATCGAATTTGTCGATTAATTTCATTGCATAACTTTAAATTACTTTTATACCTTCATTTTGATATTTTATAATTTTTCTTTCACATATCTTGTAATATGTTTTTATTTTTTCGGTCATATATTTTTATATTTTCAAATTATCTTTTTAATTTATTCTTTTCTTTATTTGTAAATTTCATTTTGAAATAATTTTTTCTTTTGCTATTAAAAATAAGAATTTTCTGTATATTTGGTTTTTGAAGCCTGAATTTTTGTGTTTTTGGTGAAAGAATTAATTTTGAGAAATATTTAGTGTTTGAAAATTTAGATAGGTTTAAAGTTGATATAAATGTAACCAAACATATCTTAATTGTGCATTTATTTGTAAATCTGTGATCGCATTTGGATGCGCGGAGGCGGAAAGAAAATGGTTGCTGAAGGGGAGAACGCTCACCTGAGCTCGAGGATCCTGGCATCATGTCTAATCGGAGGGCTATTAATAGGGGTATCGTTGCTGGGCTTTCGATTTGCTTTGCCCAAGAACAAGAAAAAACGTCCGATAAGGGTTTACATGGATGGGTGCTTCGACATGATGCATTACGGCCACTGTAATGCCCTTCGCCAAGCTCGAGCCCTCGGCGACCAATTGATCGTTGGTGTTGTTAGTGATACCGAAATTATTGCCAACAAAGGCCCTCCAGTCACTCCTTTGAACGAGAGGTTGAGCTACTCTTTCCGTTACCTTTTTCTAATGCCACGCCCATACAATTTAATAAATGATTTTATCTTGTGTCTTCTCAATCCGCTGATGTATCAAAACTTTTCCTTATTTGCCACTGTTTTGTAAGTATTTCTGTGTGTTTTGACTGGTTTAAAACGCACCTTAACTTTTAAGTTCATATGTTTATACTGTGGATACTAGTTTTGCATCTCTGATACAGAGTGAGTTGGATATATTTGTTTAAGGAAAAATTAATTTATTTAACAAGAAAATTTTGTTCTCTGGCTTTTGCTTTGGTCTTCTTTATTTGGCCCAATCTTTTGCGAATGAAAAATGAATAACATGATGTGTCTTAGTGACTTGGTGAGCCAGGTTGCTACTTGTAAAATTTACTGATTGACTTTACAGTTTGTGGAATTTTCCAATCAAATCGATTAGTAATCTCGACACATGACCTTGTCCAGAGGAAGGTGCACGCATCACTGCCACCTAGTTATTATTCAATTTTATTATTGTTGTTGTTGTGTTTTGTTATGAATAATTATTCTTTTAAGATATTATCTTTATCGGTTATCAGTTTATTCCTTGCTATTATACACTTTCTTTGTCGAATCTCATTGGGTGATCTCTAAACGCTGAAATTACTGTTCTGAACTACTAAAGTATGAGTGCTTTCCTGTTATTCACATGTGGAATTCACTGGTTATTCTCCAAAGACTGCAATTGCTTTTGTGAACTACTAGATTAAGAGCTTTGTGATGTTATTTGTCACAGGATCATCATGGTTAGTGCTGTAAAATGGGTTGATGAAGTCATTACTGATGCTCCCTATGCCATCACAGAGGATTTCATGAGAAAATTATTTGAAGAGTACAATGTTGATTACATTATTCATGGTGATGATCCCTGCATTCTTCCAGATGGCACTGATGCTTATGCCCTTGCTAAGAAAGTTGGCCGTTATAAACAGATTAAGCGCACTGAAGGAGTGTCTAGCACGGACATTGTTGGTTTGTAACTTGCAACTTCTTGTGAAGTTGACTATATCTGATAGAAATTTGCCCTCACTTCATATAAACTTGCTTTTGTTTTTTATTTGGATGCACAGATGGTTTACTTTTTATTGTATATTCTCAAGGTATAATATTGGTCTTAAATGTTGTCTATTTATCACCAGTCAACAACTGGCACCTGAGTCTAGGCTTAGAATTTGTGACTATAATTTTTCAAACTTTTTACTAGAATTTATGACTATAATTTTTCATACTTTTTACTAGAATTAAGGCTTGTATGTGCATATAACGAAACCTACTCTTGCTATATATGGTGGAAATTAAAATATTGATCTGGTGGCTTTGTCTTTTAGGACGTATGCTTCTCTGTGTGAGAGAGAGGTCAACTGGGGACAACCATAACCACTCGTCTCTGCAACGGCAGTTCAGCCATGGTCACAGCCACAAATCTGAAGATGGTGGCTCTAGTAGTGGAACACGGATTTCTCATTTTCTACCTACATCTCGGAGAATTGTTCAATTCTCCAATGGCAAGGTATGTTTCTTTTTGTAGAGGGTACCACAGCTTATGCTTGAAAAATTCAATACGGTTTAGTTTTGTTCCTTCTCCCCTTTCCCAACCTCCCTGTGGTTATTTGTGCATGTTTTTGCCTATGCGTATATATATTAAATATGGACAAACAGGTGAATTTTGCCTTGTTTGAGCATTATCCTTTTGACACACACACACACACACAATGAAACATTGTGCACTTGCAAATCCACCTCCTCTTGGCATCCCCGCAAGCCCATATTTGCTAGGGTGGCATACTTGTTGGATCAGGTACATTTTTCAGTAGATCCAAGGAAATTTGTACGCATGAGTATTACTGCCTGTTCTGGTTGGTTATTTCAAACACTAAGCCATCCAAAAACGTGCGATGATGATGTCTCACTGATTATTTATGAGCACAAAAATCTCGTTGGTTGGACATTACTAAGCCAACTAGCACAGATTAGCCACATCCTTATATATCATTCTAGGCATTATTGGACCATAGATATTTAGTTCAAACATGCAAATACGGCAATACGATAAACAATTGAACATATGTAATTGGGGTGACAAGAAATCTATTTCTGAACATACTCAAATTTCATATAAATCATCGATCCACATCTTTTTATTTTCAATTTGTCTTTTTAAACTAATATGTGAGACATTCTGTACCATGACTAACTGTACAATTCCATGTGCTCTGTCATTGTATATTGCATCTCAGTTTCCAAAATGCCGTAGAGATTTATGCTTTTGCTCATTTTTAGGGGCCTGGACCAGATGCTCGCATAATTTATATAGATGGTGCATTTGATCTTTTCCATGCTGGTCATGTGGAGGTCAGTGATGATTCTATACTGTTTTAGTTTATTGAGATGACATTATTGACTGTCATTATTGCTGTTTATTCACATTCTTTATGCATACCTCATTTCCTTATCCTATTTCTTTTATAGCTGTTTATGGCACCCGCCATTGATGCTAGCTCAACGCCGTTCTTACATTATGGCACTTGTCTTTGCTAAGGCGCATGCGTTGGATGCCCTTTCAATTCTTGTGCTGCGATGTATTTTTTTAAGGAAATGAAACACCAAAAATTGCCACTTTGACTTCATATCTTCTTCTTGCCATTCTTTTTTAATTCTTAGTCAATTTATTTCTTTCTTTTTTTGGTAGGTTTTTTTCTCTATTATTCTGTATTCTCTTCTCTAATTCTAGCTCTAGGTAAGAATTTTCCTTCATTTCTTCCGTGATTTCAATTTTTCACTAAATTTCCTTTTCTTCTGTTCTCTAATGTTAGTTGAGATTCTTTAGAGTTTTATTCCTTTTATTTCCCTTTTTCCAAAAATTTCCATGTTTCTTACAATTTTCTTCTTTCTATATTTCATGTACCTACAATCAAAATGCATGACCTGTTATAGTTAAACAACTGCTCATAATGAATTTTCTTTCCTAATTATTGTGGCTGCAATTTTTTTGAAATCAATACTATCAAAATACGGGACATTTTTTTTTCAAAGATGTTTTATAGTCTAGCTTTATGATAAATTTTTAACTTTTTTTACAAATAGAGACTAATATGTTGATTGTATTTTTTTTAAAATAAATTTAGAAGCTATAATTTTGTGGTTATTTATTACACAAAATTTGTTTGTGTTTTATTTTTTGTAGAAATTATTAATAATTCATATATATTTTATTTATTTATGTAATTTTGCGATGTGTTTCAATAAGGCGTGTGCTATGAGGTGCATTGTGTGCCATAGCTCCAGAAAGTTTCTGTGCTATGTTGTGTGAGGTCATTAACAACCATAATTTCTTTTCCTTTTATTTTTCGTCTTTCAATCTCCACTGGTTCATCGTATAGTGTTTAATTTCTACTACAAATGACCAGAGCAATACTTGATGCCTATATTTCTGCTTGTTTACATTGACTGCCTCAATTTTCATTTCTTTAATTTATACAGATACTCAGGCTTGCCCGAGGACTAGGAGATTTTCTTCTTGTTGGTATCCATACAGATCAAACTGTCAGGTTTGCTTTTAATTTCCATCTTTCTCTGATGGCCTTCCCCCAAGACAATTCTATTTTTTCTTTTTCTTGTCATTTAATCTAAATTGATGATGATTTACACATCAGACGTGGAGCTGGTTATATCCCTTCTCCCTTGTTTTCTCATTCTCTAACCAGTCAACACTACATCTGTGGTGAACCGAGCTTAATGCTGTTGTATTGTAGACTTTCACATGGATGCATTTTATTCACACTTCTCCCAAATAACATTCGCGATGTTTGAATACAAATTATCCTCAATTTTCTTTCCATCAAAATTTACAATCCCAGACATGCTCACCAATAAAACAATCCTTTTCATGTCTCTCTCTCACTGTTATTTTTACACTATTTTTAAGTTTCTGCGTCAATTTTCCTCCTTACCCTAACTTGCTTCCAAACAAAGCCATTCCATCTTGACACTTGTCTACAAACAAATGATTTATTCTTTATTGGTAGATGTGGCTATTCTATTATTTCTTACTGTTTTTTCATCAATTTCACTTTTGAAAAGTTGGTTTTATGCTAGCCTGCTGCATTTGTGCCTTGCATTGAGTATGGGGATTTAGCAGTTGTTGGAAAGCCGATTCAATGATCAACATTTCCACTAAAAATCGTTATCATTGGATCTTTCCTCCATGAAATATCAGCTTCCCAATCTTTACATTCTGCAGCTCCCATCTTTGACCCTTCGTATTCACCGAAATCTTCCACATTCAACTCTATTTCATCATAGGGCACCAATCTACATTATTTCACTCATGTCATTGGTTACCAAATTTGCACACAAACATCATAAAACATTAAGCTGCAAAAATATTTGGAAATACTGCACCAAAAACAACAAAAACAATCTTAAAAACTAATAAAATGCAATCAAGTACACAAACAAAATGAAGCAATGGACCCTCAAACTCTCAAGGAATCTAGCAAAACTCTCTTATAAAATAGGGCAAAATGGTACCATTTTCATAAAAATGGCATCATCAATAGCCAGATTTGTACACGCACTTTAAACCACAAGCATAATGTAGGAAAAGTAAAATGTTAGACTGTATTGTAGACGTAAAGCTGCAAATTCCAATCATCTGCCTCTGTGCTATGGTGCTTTGTTTGTTTATCTCATCTTTCTTTTACTGAAGGGTGATATCAAACATTGATGAAATTAACCAGAAAAGCTGTCCTCCGAAGTGCAATTTCTGGCTGCTAACTCTCTCTCTCTCTCTCTCTCTCCCACACACATTGTGATATTCTCCAATGTATGTGGTTGAGGCTGGCCGGCCTACCTAACGGTTTTTTGGCATCTTTGTAAGTGTGAATTGCTGATATGCATTGTGGTTGAAATATTTTACATACCCCTTAGATTGATGCACCCTCGTGTAAGCTAGAGAACACGACCTCAGTAGCATAGTGACATTGTGGGGTGGTGAATTATGTGATCTAGGTCATGATCTATTCACACGACCATTATTGAACACAGTTTTGGCAGGATGTTGCCACAGGACAACCTGCAAGACATTAAGTGATGTTTGTGGGAAGATTCCCCTGATATAAATATAATGGTGTCTCACCCTGCAAAAAAACATAACCTACAGGGGTTTTTTCTCCTTTTTCATTTTTTACTAAAATTTGGGTTTTTGTGTTGACCATAGCTTATTGTGTCTGTATGTGTGCAACTTAACTCACTCAACATCATGATAGTATTAACTTGTGAAGCCCAAATTGATTTCTCATTAGTATAATTACTGATGCTTAATTTTACTGCTCTGACATTTATATTGGGTTTGCTAGTCAGTTAGTACATTATGCATGAAGCAATAAAAAATCATCATTAGCCAATCTTAGTGTGCTTTTGATAGTTGTGAAGCCAAGGTATAATGCTCCATGTGGTATAGTTTAAAATAATATTACAATTTTCCAATATGATGTCTTTTGTAGTGCAAATAGAGGATCGCACCGCCCGATTATGAATCTGCATGAGAGAAGCTTAAGTGTTTTGGCTTGCCGATATGCAGATGAGGTAATAATTGGTGCTCCATGGGAAGTGTCGAAAGATATGGTGAGTTTGCATTGCCAAAATTTTGCTAGTTATTCTTATATATGAAATATTTTGCTCTACCATGTGATGATTGTTCAAAATTAGTAAAGCGATAGTTGACAAAAGAAAAAAATTGAATGTGGCTAATGAGCATGTTGTTGGCTGCGATTGATCCACGACATTGTATAGTAAACTAGTTTGTGGCATATGATCAACATGTATGGTTTTACTTGGGAGTTGGGAATAAGCAAATAGCCTCCATGTAGTTTATTTACTTGGGATTAAGCGTCTGCTTGTTAGAATTTAGATAAATAGTGAGTTTGCTAAGCTTCCACCCTCTTGTTGTTGGGTTTGACTTTTCCCCTTATGCTGTTAATTCAACTGTTCCCATGTGACATCCCAAGAGCATTATCTGCCTTTTGAAACTTGTGCATGCTTTGGGAAGAACAAGGTAGATTTAAGGAATGTACCTATAACATGCTTTCTGGTTGACTAAAGATCCCATAAATCAATTCGAAGGCGCAGCAAGTTTTGCTTTAACTCTCAACTGCTGTATCTTTGCATTGTGTATACACTTCATGGTTTACTAACCTGAAGTAGGTTGGCTAATGTTTGGGTATGGTCATCAAGAATATGCTCCTTCTCATTAGGGTCTGGTGAATAATCCTGCAATGGTTTTGATACGAGCAGAAGCTTCTGCATTCCGTCTTCTGTTTGATATTGTTTGAAGTATGGTGATATGTACACGTGGATGTCTACAAAGATGTCAGAAAAGTTTATTTCTAATTTAACAAATGCCATTGATCTTGTTAAGCTCTTGATCCATTGTATACAATCATGCCAAGGTGGTCTGATGCGTGGTTTTCATGTCATGGTTTATGTTGCTAACAAATGCTTTAATGACTTGTACAATTCAGGATTGAATGTAAATGCAGACGAATTTTTTTTTGGTACTTTGTTTTATTTTATTTTTCTTTATGTTTTTATTCTGAATTCTTCCAATTTTTACTGCTGCAGATAACAACCTTCAATATCTCTTTAGTTGTGCATGGAACTGTGGCCGAGGATAATGATTTTCAGAAGGTACATACTTATGTTTCGTTTTTTGTTTTGGGACATGTATCCATCAGTTGCCTGACAGTCTCACATGCACTGATCTGTAGGAGAAGCAAAATCCGTATGCTGTCCCAATCAGCCTGGGTATTTTTAAGCTGTTGGAAAGTCCCCTGGACATTACAACTAGCACAATTATCAGGAGAATTGTTTCAAATCATGAGGCATACCAGGTTTCTCTCACCATCTTTGGAGTTGAAATAGTTTCAGGAATTAGTGTTCCCTTATATTCTGCACATTTACTTCTGACTTGGCTTCACAAAATTCTGCACTCAATTGATCCTCCCTCCCTTCTCAATATTACAGAAGCGAAATGAGAAGAAGACTGAAAGTGAAAGAAGGTATTATGAAGATAAAACATACGTGTCGGGTGATTGACTGATTTGAGAGTGTTGGAGGTAAAAGTATGAAATCGTTGCATTTCTTCCTATTGTGATATCATTAGGGATGATGTTTGGGTCTAAGTTTACCTTTTTCCGATTGCATAAGTCTTGAATACTGGATGATTTGTGGCTTTGGGTATTTTCATGTAATTTTGGGAGCGGTTTTACCATTTAAATATTTTTTTGTAGTTGTTTCAACTTGGGATTTTTGCTAAAAGTAGTAGAACAAGAAGTATGCTTTTTCATGACGTAAAGCAGATGGCTCAGCATTTAGCATTTCATATAGTGCTAGTTTAATTTTTGAATTAATTTGGGGACATATCTAGTGGTGAAAACATACTGGGTGTTTAAGATTGTGACAAATTAATTTTTCTTTTTTTTTCAATATGAGATTATGGCATTTGTGACAATCATAGCACTTAAGCCATCTTCACCTGTGGCATTACAAGATTGATGGACTGGTAGAAATGACCACAAAGTGACCAACAGATGACATCCATTAATTTTGTAGAGTGTGTAGCACGGCATTTGACATGAAGCACTGACGTCAAGCATTGAGACTGTATTTCAACTTAAAATTTGCCAAGAAAATCCCCTAGAATTAGGCCAACAAGGTGGCACAATTTGGTAGTAAAATGTATTTCAAGCACGAAAATAAGAGATAATCAGGGTTTGGTTTTGTAATCGTGCTTACTCTCGTTGAGTTGATGAAATGACCATTAACCTTCAAAATATCAATAAAAAAGTGCTTGAAAACCTGAATATGAAAGGACAAAACTACCCTTTTATGCATATTGATACCTGTGGATTGAATTTTGGCCGTCAGAAACTTCGAGAGACCATGTTTATGACCTTATGCCCTGTCCCTGTGCAATAAATTGACTGAAAAAATCCACCTATTGAGTTTGATTGATGGCTTTTGCAAGCTTTGAGTCAAGAAAACCATTTGACTAGAGTTAGGATTCGCCTCTGTTGAATGAATGGTGGTTGTTGATGACAAAGTTTTAGACTTTAGTAGCGATTTTGGGAAAACTCCCAATGTTTTTCTCATAAACCTTTGATTTAATGTATTTTTAGAGGATGTTTTGAAGTCAATAAATCTTGATTTATTTATATTTATTGTTATTGATTTTAATATATTTAGTGCTTGTGCTTTTCCAAACTTCTTGACAACCTTACTGGGTTTTCTATTGAAAGCATTGTTAGAATAATATTATTAAAGCCTTGCAGCATTGTGTTGTTACTCTCATATTTAGCTTTTTGTATTTTTCTGGTTGTTTAAGGAAGCTTCAGATTATTGTTTTTATTTTTTGTTGATGTATTATGTTCTTGGTCTATCTTGCAGGTTTTTACAAGAGATTTCTCAATCAAAAGTTTGATTTTTACAAGGTGCCAGATGCTTTGGTTCTGTATCTTATAAAGCTATTTCTGATACAATCTCTGTTTTGAGAGTACCTGGTCTTTGTTCAGCAAGTCTAGGAAGATAACAGTTGGGCAAACGGTATCCCATCTCATTATTCAACAAACCATGCATTATTGTTCCCTTATAGAGACCCTGCTAACATGTTTATTTTTCCAACTTTGAAACAGCTTTGGCCGGGATCATTAGTCTTAATGCAATTGAAATGCTTATTAAGGATCAGTTTTAGAAGTTTTGTTTCATATGTTAAGTGCAATATTTCCATTTAAATGGTTTACTGTTAAGTTCAGAGCTATTGAAATAATGAGGGGAAGTACTCTTGGGGTGCCTGCCTTTGGACAAAGTTTCTAGGCACAGGAATAGAAAGAAGAGGAGCTATAAATGGTAGAAATGAAATTTTGGTTTTTGATGTGATGTTTGATTTTCTCAACTAATAAAAAATCCACAATTTTTTTCCTGTTTAATTGATTGGAATGACTATCTAACATAAATTAAACTAAATAATGCATAATCACAAATTCAAATTTTTAGAGTATGATATTTAGCCTGTCAGAAGTATATACATAAGTATTTTAACATAAAAGCTAAAAATTCCATAAAACAAATTAAAATACAATAGGTAAAAGAAAAATGAAGCTTATTCTAGTTTGTACTTGGAGTTTGACGGGTCTACGGTTCATGTCATAAAAATTGTTTTGGAGTTCACGGTTCATGTCATAAAAATTGTTTTGGAGAAGTTCATCTTTTGGCTTTATTCATGCAGTTTTAAGAAATGTTAACAGCTTTTGGAGACTACTTTTTCACACGTGCTGAGGATAATCGTGCCATCCATATGGGAAAGATCTATAGTTGGAAGGGCCCCCATTTGTATGGTAGTACATATAAGGATTTGCCTCGTCTAATTCCTTGAGTGGATTTGAAAAAGCCATTTGTCTCTCCACTGAAAAGGATTGAAAACTAACAATTTTTGTAGCGTGCTTGATCACAAGGATGATTTTAGTTGGGATCCCATTTCTTGTTTTTTTGTGAGACTTCGACTAGAAAGTTTCAATTTAATATATCATATGGCCATGTCAAGTTTTGATTACCATGTTCCCTTTCCTGCCGCTTTGATGTAGTTAGTGAATCATTTATTGAGCAAATAAAATATTATCTCCTGTGGATTTTCCAGGAAGAAAAACTACTTTGAGATGGTGAGATGACAGGGAGTACCAATGCAATATTGTTGTAAAGAAGTTTGGACATGATTTTGTTACATTGCATAGAGATATTGGCCTGAATTCATTCCTATTATTAGCTTCTATAGTTTTTGGAGTGAGAGTGACAGTAGTGGCTGCAAAGCTTCTTGGCACTGAGGTGCCAGCCCAAAAAATCCACAACCGCATCAAGGATGTCTTGTTTGATAAAATCCCGGCATGTTTGAAAGAAGGTGCGGGGAATTCATCTAGCCTTGCTTGACTGATTGGATTGATATAAAAAACCAAATTTTTGATGTCTTCTAATGATAGATGGAGCCTGTAGAAGAACTTCCTTAACATTAGTTGGAATTTGTGGGAGAGGGCTTCGGAATTCAAGTGACTGTTTGAGTGTGGAGGTTGGCAAGCAGTTCTTTGAAGTATTTGTTGGCAGAAGATTTGATGTCCTTAGGATTAGTGATTTCCTAAGTGTTATTTAGTATTACATGAATTCTTGATTTAGCTCTCTCTCTCTCTCTCTCTCTCTCTCACACACACACACACATTTATGGAAGAAATCAATGTTTCTTTCACCACCTTCCAGTCATCTACATGTACTTTTCTGTTTGCAGAATTCAGCTTTAATTGTAAGAGCATGAAAGAAGATTGCGTTGTGTCTATTTAGTTCCATTAGTGTAGCTCTATCAATTTTTTTTTCATAACATCTCTGCCTTTCTCAAATAGTGAAAATTTTTTCAAATGTTTATTGGTTCCATTCCTTCAGAAGGTTTTTAGCTCTGTATAATTTTGATGAAGTTTAGTTACTTCAAAACTCTTACTAGGTAGAATCCTGCTTTCTTCTGTCTTTAATAAGGAATGGTTTTTTACCCATATATTCTACAATCTGAAAGGACAATGCCTTCTTGCGGTATTGGAAGTGGAAGCCAAAATGATTGAGGGATGTTGGGGCGGGATTCCTTTAAGTGCGTTACTTTTGTGCTATTAAAAATCCAATCCAATTACTTGGAAGAACCATGGCCGGTCTTTTCTAGGTTCTTTTGTTGGTCCATGTGTATGGGACTTTCTCAAATTTTGCATCTTCAATACCTAATTCCAAGACCATATTTTCAAAAGCTTCTATAAGATCAATTTTAGGATCGACACCTCCTGTCTTTTTTCAGAATTTAAAATGACATTAAAATCTCCATCCACAAGTAATGTGGATGAAGTAGAAGCCATCAGCACAACTTTACTCCACAATTCCTTTTAGGGTTTAGGGCTTGTGGTTAGGATTTAGGATATTTTTTTATAACCAAATACACCGCTAAGGGTTGGGGGTCAAGGCAAGATTTTTAACTTGTGGATTAATAACCAAGTGGGAATACATATAAACATCATAGTGCATGAATAAAATAAAGAGTATTATTCTCTTTACAAAAGTATCCAAAAGAGAAATATGGACAAATTATCTAAATCTAATGTTAGGAAGGGTAAGTTTGTCTAATTTAATCAATTCAAGCACATACCCATGAAGTTGGTGGAGTGCATATACACTGTATGTACAATGGGGACTTGCTTGGTTTGAAAAAAATTTGTCATTGTGTTTTCTTCTTTATAGTTGTGATATATGTGCACTTATATGATACTTTTAATGTCATTGACTTTGGAAATCATACTTTGAAGTATCTAGTGTCTATGTTGTGAAGAGAAAAGGATGTTGATAACAGTTTGGAAATCCAATTTAACTTGAAGTGGTGATAAACTTCTATCATAAGCTTAGTAGAATCTTTCATGTAGTCTTGAAAGGCTCAAATGATGTTGCCTTCAGTGTTACGTATGATTCTTCCAAAACATATTGCTCTTGTAAACTTCTTTGTTGTAGTATCAATGTTAAGTTTGAATCATTGATGATGTGGAGGGCTTGGTGGGAAGTGGAAACAAAAATAAGAAGCTATGCCTATGTCTCCTCGCTAATGTTGTCTATCAAATTTGTTGCTTTTGAAGAGTACCTACAGATGGCAATAAACTTTTCAAACAACTTTAGAACAAATGAATTTTTTTGTTCCTGTGTTTAGAATCATTTCAATTAGTTCAAATAAACTACAAAATAAGTAAAGGAATGAGAGGTTTAATGTGGTGTTTGTGAGAAAAACAGGAAGAGAATTTTCAAGAATTAATAAGGATATTTAAGTTGGAAGTGTGAGGTAGGGTGAGATGGAAAAGGTTAGAAAACAAACTTCATATGTGGTGCTACTCTTGTTTGCCTCGATAAAAGAGATAGGAGATGGATTTTTTGTTTTGGCAATAGAGACATTTGGAAGCAAGAGGGATCTCATTATGAAAGAGGCACAAGAGGATAACTGGCATCGTGGGAGTAAGAAATGGTGGGCACAAGTGTCTAAAACGTTGTTGAATTAGTACTAGTTCTCTCACCAAATTCCAAGCTAATTTAAGGGTAAAAAGACCATTGGAGAAGGGTTTTCATTTCATAAGGTCTTGATATTGAAAAAGTGCACTTGTGTTAGGGTTTAGGTTTTAGGATTTCAGATTAAGGCTTTAGGTTTTTTCAAACGAAAATCACCTGTGTCATGGCAGAGGAACTTTTTTAGATCCTTGTACCTATATTAATGAAGTGAAACTATGGTTATAAGAACTTATGAAATATACAATTTGGAATCTTAAACAAGAAATTCTAACTTCCTAACTTTTAGCATTTAGAATTTGGGATTTGGGGTTGGGGGTTGGGGGTGGGGTGGGTAGGGTTTGGGGTTGGGGTTTATGGTTTTAGGTTGTAGGATTTAGGGTTCAGGGTTTTTTTCCAAAATACTGCATTAGGTGATGTTTAGGGTTTTGGGGTTTAGGGTTTTTTTTAAAAAAACTGTCGATGCCTTGGTAGGAGGAACTTTACAGAGTTCTCAATCCATCTTTATTAGGGAATCAAGGAGACTTACAAATAAGGAAGCTTTGAAAGAAATAAATTAGAAGTACTACTCCCTTACAAACATGAACAAACAAGGAAAAATTACTTAAAAACGAAAATAAGGGTACTGAAGAGAATCCAGTGTAATAATACCATGGAGTGGCCATGGATTTGGTCTTGAGAAAGAATCACACGGTCTGGGAGGGTACACGCCAGAGTTGCAAGGAGGTCTGCTACTTGATTAGCTTCTCTATAGATATGTGTAATTTTAGTCTTCATATTGTTCTTTATCGTTCTAATGTGTTGCAAAGTATGTTGAAAACGCCAGCATCTCGCTTGAGTGGAAGACAAAAGAGAGAGAAGGAGAGAAGCATCCACTTCAATCCAGACTCGGTAAAACTCTATATGCAAGCAGAGCTCCAAACTTATGTGCAATGCCATCAATTCTGCCATTGTGTTTGTTGTAGTTTTGAGTGGTTCTTTGAAAGCAAAGAGGACTTTTCCATTGTGGTCTTGCAAGATGCCTCTTACTCTTGCGATGCTTGGGTTGCCACGGACAGCTCTATTTGTATTAAATTTAAACCAGGCAGGGGATGGCATTTGCCACAAAACAATCTTCGGTCGAGGCTTTTTGGGAGGTGGAAGAAAATTCCCAGGATCGAAACAACGTTGCGGTCACCTTTCCAATTTGATGCCTTTCAAAGCCTATTGAGTGTCAAGGATTGAAGATAGCCATGAATCCTATGATTGATGGAGTTAGCTGCCATGGGAATGCCATGATATTTAGCATCATTCCGAGCGCACTAAATGAAGCACAAAACTAAGCATGGAATGACATTTCTGATATGAACTTGGTTCGTGTTGTGAGATATCTCTCAAGCTTGAAGAAAGATGAAGTATGAGATGTATTCGGGATAACAACATTGAAGAGGTGAGCAAAATGAGCCCAGATTGCGGAAGCTTTCATGCTAGTGAAAAAAAGGTGTGAGTTGTTTCTTGGTCCTTGTAGCACCAACATTTAGATGGAATTGAGAAACCTTTTTTTTTGGAGTCTATCATCTGTAGGAATCCAAGTATGAATGAGGCGCCACATGAAGATGGAAATAGTAGGAAGAAGGAGAGGCGTCCAGATTTTCTTGAAAATGTTGTGTGTTGATCTTACTTCCCTAGCTAACATCTATGCCGATTTAATAGAGAATTTCCCATCAGTGGCATGTTTCCAAAATGGAAGATTTCTTCATTTAGTGTTAATTGGGGTAGCTGCCACAAGTTGACAAAGATGAGCTAGAAGGACTCCGACAGCTTAGAAGTGTTCCAATCACTTTCATGCCAATACCAATGGACTGGTTCAGGCGGGAAGCTGTATGTGTTAGTGAGGTCTTGAAGGGCGCCTTTCTGGAGCCAATAGTCATGCCAGAAAGAAGTAGTGCCATCTCCCAAACTCCAAAACATGTTGTCCTAAACAATATTCTGGACTTTACATATCCTTTTCCATGGGGTCGAATCATGAACTGAAATTGGGACTAATCCTGGAACTGAGGAGCCATAATATTTGCTTTTGAGGAAGGCAGCTCAAAGGGAAGATTGTGCTAGAAACCTCCACCAAAGTTTAAAGGAAAAAGCTGTAACCATGTTGCTCAGCCATCTAATGCCAAGTCTACCTTCTTCTCGAGGTTGACAAATATTGTGTCATGTTGTCTAATGAATTTTATTTTGATTAGGAGTCGAACCCCAAAAAAACTTGGAGAAAATCATTTCAATCTATGCAATAACCACGAGAGGAGGGTTGACGACTTAACAGAGATAAAGGGGCATAAATGCCAGGGTACTTTGGATGAGTTGCAGTCTACCACCATATGACAAATGTGTATGTTCCCAGCCACCAATTCGTACCCAGATTTTGCTAAGTAGATGATCAAAAAAGGTTTGCCTCTTATTACTTTTAAAAAGTGGCGCACTAAGATAGGTGATGGGCAGTTGTTTCTAAGTGAAACTAGTGATAGTTTTCACTCTATGGATGGACATGTTAGGTGTTTGTGTGCCAGTGACGAATGAGCTCTTATCTTGGCTAATTTGCTGACCTGAGAGCAGCTCATACATTTTTAAAAAATGCATGAGCTTAGTGAGGGTTGGTTTTTTAGCTTTGGAGAATATAATAATGTCATTCGCAAAAGCTAGATGAGTTATGGGATTGCCTCATTTCGTGTCGAAATACATGTGAGGATTATTCATGAAGAGCTTGTCAAGACCACATGATAATACCTTGGTGCGAAGAATAAAAAGAGCTGGAGAAAGTGGATCACCTTGTCGCAAACCTAAGAAGATTTGAAATATCCAACAACGGAGCCATTAATCAGGACAGAAAATTAGCAATTTGCAATGCAATTTCTGATCAAGGAAATAAAATGAGTTGGGAATCCCATCTGTTTCAAAACATGGCAAAGGAATTCCCTATTAACTTTATCGTAGGCTTTTGTTATGTCTAGTTTGATCAGTAAGTTATCGAAGGAAGCCCTGTTGTCAAGCCGATGAACCATTTCTTGTGCCAGTAGGATATTGTCTCCAATGAGCCAACCTGGGACAAAACCCCTTTGATTGAGAGAGATGAGCACTGGTGGAGTAGCTGCAATTCTATTGTAAATAAGCTTGGATAGAATTTTATTAACAACATTGCAAAGAGAGATCGGTTGGTAGCCTTTCCAATGGTTTGGTCCATCAATTTTGGGTATGAAAACAATCGATATGGCTGTAAAACTGCATGGCATGGGAGTACCTTGGAGAAATCATGTACTGCCTCTCTAATATCTTCAGCAAGAAACTGCCAGCAAGTTTGGAAGAACAATGCTATAAAGCCATATGGTCATGCTGTACTGTCTGGATCTAAAGAGAAAATAACATCTTTAATTTCCTCCAAGTCTGAAATAGAGCTGAAAGTTTGGACTAGAGCTGGAGGGAGTTGGGGAAGAGAGCTCAAAAGTGTGCGGGCTTAGGACATCAAATTGGGGTGAAGAAACAGAAAATAATTGCTGAAAAAACTACACAGCTAAGTCTGGGATGTCTTGTTCTGTTGTACTCTTGGTCTTCCACCAAAATGCGATTAATGCAGGATATAGATCTTTGCTTCTTCACTAAAGAGTGAAAAAATTTGGTGTTGTGTTCGCCCGTTTGCAACCATATATAGTTACTTTTTTGCTTCTAAAACGCAGCTTCTAAAGTAAGAGCATGAGTGAGGCTGGCATTACATTTATTCAATTTAGTAGCATTAGCAACACATGGATCCTGGTCTAATTTGTTTTCTGCTTCAGTGGCCGCCTGCTTTACCCGTTTAACCAGATGGATGATGTTGCCAAACACAGCCCAATTCCATCCCTTAAGGGTCTTTTTCACACGCAGAAGTTTCTGTTGAATCTTGATTATACCAGTGCCTGAAGTTGGTTGCTTCTAAGACTCGCTGACCACGTGCAAAAATTGATGATGTTTAGTCCACATATTTTGGAATCTAAACGAAGATTTATTACTGCACTAGGGGTTGGAGGCTTCAATAAAAAGTGGATGGTGGTCAGAGCTTCTACGAGGAAGGTGGTGACTCAAGTGCACTCAAAGAAATCAGCCTTGGTGGAGGAGAGAAGGACCCTGTCGAGGCGCTTCCAGACTCTGTTGTTAGTCCAAGTAAATGGTTCCCCTCCAAACCCGGCATCCATAAGTCTGTAGTCCAAAATCATATCATTAAAATCATCACTCGGTCTAGGTCTTTCAGCAGCCTCGCCAACTGATTCTGAAGCTGAAAGAGTGACACCAAAATCATCGCCAACAATCCATGGACCAGAAGTAAGTGAGAGGAGACTAAGCTCTGACCACAACAGCTTTCTTTCTAATCTATTGTAGCTGGTGTCAATAAAAGTACCCTAAAAGTTCTTATCCAATCTTCAGGAGAAGATTTTAACATGAAGAAATTGAGGGTGATCTTTCAGCACATCAATGTGAATATCAGTTTCTGAGGAACACCAAATTTTGTTCGAAGTGTTGGCCACCACCGAGTGGAAACCAAACCTTCTGCACATAAATGAAGCATCAAGTTGAACAAATGGTTCCAGAATGACAAGAACCTTCGGGCGAAAATCATTACACATACTGTGTAGAATTTTTTGTTTACTTGAAGCTCCTAAACCCTTAATATTCCAGATAAGAATCTGCATTAAAAATTTTGTTTAGTGGAGTGGGACGAAGTTGTAGTGACTCTTTTTAGGATCTGGCGAGTTGATGTCTTCTTCATAGATGTGTTAGAATTATTCTGTTCTGCCAGCGGGTCTAAGTCCAATTACTTGTTTCGTTTATGGGTTTGGGGTTTGAGCTTTAGGGTTTAGGGTTTGGGGTTAATGATTAAGTTTTAAGGGTTTAAGCTTAAGAGTTTGGGGTTAGGGTTTTGGGTTTGGGGTTGGGGTTTGGGATTTGGGGTTTGGGGTTTCGGGGTTTAGGGTTTAGGATTTTTTTTTAAAATTAAAAACGCTGAAGGCGGGAGGAGCTTTTCGGGGTCCTCATCCCATCTTCATAAACAAAATGCACCGAGTACAAGGAAACTTTGGAAAAAGTAAATGAGGAGTACTACTCCCTTACAATTAACTAGCCACATCTGGAAAAACATTTAGTGAAATCTAAAATAAGGGTACCCAATAGAGTCAAGATGCAATATGCCACGCAATAAGCCCAGAGATTGCTCCCTATGAATGACAACAAGATGGGTCTTTGCACAAGCCTCGGAAGTAAGAAGATCTGCAGCTTGATTGGCTTCCCTATAGATGTGAGTGATACGGACCTCCATCAAGATAAGAAGATTCCGGATGTTAAAAAGAATGTGTTGAGAAAGCCAGTGCCTAGTATGCTTTGACGAAAGAAGGGAGATAATGGAAGTGGCATCAACCTCAACCTAAATTTTAGAAAACCCATGCTGCCATGAAAGCATCAATCCTCGGTGAAGGGCATTCAACGCTACCAATGTATTGGATGTCTGTCCTAAAGGCTCCTTGAAAGCCAAAATGACTTTACCTGTATGATCCCTAAGAAGACCGCCGGCTCCAGCAGGTCCTGGGTTACCATGAGAAGCCCCGTTCGTGTTAAGTTTCACCCACCCAATGGCAGGTTTGGTCCACTCGACAATTTTAGGCACAAGCATTTTAGGAGATGGCAAAATGATTCCAAAGTGTGAAGCAATGGAGCGAACTCCAGTCCAATGCGAAGGTTTCCAAAAATTGCATCGAGAAATAGTATGAATAAAAGAGTAAACCTTTTGAATGATATTATGTGCATGCACTGGAAGGCCACGATGTTTAGCATCATTCCTAGCACACCAAAGAAACCATAAGATAAGGTATGAAACAATGTTTCTGATATGAACCTGGTTATTGCTTCCATAAACATCCTAAGCCCGAAGAAAAAACACCACATTTGAAGTTTGTGGAATGGACTGATGGAATAAGAAGGCAAAGTGATTCCACATAGCTCGGGCCTTTATGCTAGTGAAAAAGATATGCTGAGAAGTTTCTTGCTCACTACAACACAAACATTTGGACGGAACAGCAAATCCTTTCTTCATCAGCCGATCATCTGTTGGGAGCCAATTCCGGATCAACTGCCAGAGAAAGATAGAGATGGTAGGAGTAATGAGTGGGTCCCAAAGTTTTTGGAAGATAGTTTGAGGCTCCCCCTTATCCCTAACAAGATGCCAAACAGATTTGGTAGAAAAGAGTCCGTTTAAGCCCAACTTCCAAACAGGTTGATCAAACGTACCCAAGCGAATGGGTGTGTTGATAATAAGTTGGCAAAGATTCTCTGGAAGCACTGTTTGCAATTTAGTAAGATTCCACCCGCCATGAAGCCAATAATGGTGAACTGGTTCAAAGGATCCAGGCATGGAAGAAATGTTGAGTAAGGTGCCCTCATGAAGTCAACGATCATGCCAGAACGAAATAGATCCCTTTCCAATATTCCAGAAAATGTGCTCCTGAGTAGCCGATTTGATTTTAGAGAGTTGCTTCCATGTGGGAGAATCGTGGATAGAATCCTTCACCCGGGCAAAAGAGAAACCCCCATAGTATTTGTGAAGAAGAAAACGGGCCCAAATAGATGATTGTAATATGAGTCTCCACCCAAGTTTGATGGAAAAAGCCTTGACCACGTCTCCCATCTTACGAACGCCCAAGCCACCTTCATCGCGAGGATGGCAAATGTTAGTCTACTTAGTCCAGTGAATTTTCCTTTGATTATCTGTAGATCCCCAGAAATATTTCAAGAAGAGTTTTTTAATCCAGTCCAGAGTAAAAAGAGGAGGGTTGATAACTTGGAAAAGATGAAGAGTCATGGATGAGAGGATCCTCTGGATAAGTTGAAGTCGTCCTCCGTGTGACAAAAAATTATGCTCCCACCTGCGAAGTTTGTCAAAGATCCAATCCAAAAGACCAGTGAAAAGGGAACACCTTTTATTGCCCTTAAATAATGGCGCACTAAGATAGGGGATCATCAGCTGCTTCTAGCAAAAACCAGTGAGATGTTTGATATGGTGAATCAAGGCTTGAGAGGCTCTTTTACTAACCACAAAGGCGCTCTTGGAGTTGTTTAACTGTTGCCTTGAGACGCATTCATAATGCTATAAAAACTGTATAAGTTTTTGGAGAGCAGGTTTTCTGGCCTTTGTGAAGATAATATTGTCATCAGCGAAAGCCAAATGAGTAATGGGAAGAGCTCCTTTGGTGTCAAAATACATATGGGGGTTTTGTGAGAAAAGTTTTTCCAATCCACGGCAGAGAGTCTTCGCCGCAAGGACAAACAAAGCTGGAGATATCGAGTCACTTTGGCGAAGTCCGTGAGAAGATTTAAAAAATCATGCAGAGTTGCCATTAACAAGAACAGAAAACCAGCAGTTGTTGATGCAGTTTCTGAGAAGATTAACGGTTTGAGTGGGGAAGCCCATATGAGAAACTGTTGAAAGAAGGAAATGCCAGTTCACCCGATCATAAGCTTTCTGCATGTCAAGTTTGATAACCATGTTGTCAAACTTCTGGCGGTTGTCGATATGATGGACCAATTCATGGGCCAAAAGCATGTTATCACAAATAAGACGCCTAGGAATAAAGCCACTTTGTGAAGGAGAGATAAGGTCTGGGAGGACAGGAGCTATTCTTTGGTATAGAAGTTTGGACATAATTTTGTTGACAACATTGCAGAGGGAAATAGGCTTGTAGTCATTCCACTCCTTTGGATCATCCTTTTTGGGAATAAGTACTATGGAAGTAGCTGTATTGCTTTAAGGCATAGGGGTGCCACAAAAGAAATCAGTAACTGCCTGAAAAACATCTTCAGTAATGACTGGCCAACAGGACTGAAAGAACAAGGCAGAGAAACCATCTGGACCTGAAGCACTATTCGGGCATAAAGAAAAAACCATTGCCTTAACTTCGTCAATATTGGGAAGTGTAAGAAGGGAACAAGCCTTATCTGGGGAGATCTTGGGCAATAGCTCCATAAAATCATCCAAATCTAGGGAGGAGAGATTTGATCCAGGGTTATGAGCGGGGCTGCAAAAAGCATCTGAAAATATTTCACTGCTGAAGCTTGGATATCGTCTCTTCTTGTATAGGTATTGTCCTGATCCGTAATTTGATTTATTATGGATTTGGCTCTTCTTTTCTTGACAAGGGCGTGGAAAATTTAGTATTGCGTTCACCCTCCTCGAGCCATCTGCAATTACTTTTCTGTTTCCAAAAGGCAGCCTCAATGGAAAGGGCATGAGTGAGCTTAGCATTATATTTGTTCAGTTCTACAGAGTTAGCAGCCGAGGGATCCCGGTCAAACTGCTTTTCTGCATCAGTGGCTAATTGTTTCGCCTGTGCAACCAGCTGAAACACATTGCCAAAAACATTCTTGTTCCAGCTTTGAAGAATATGCTTCATTCGATAGAGTTTCTGTTGGAGTTTAATCATACTGAAGCTGTGAACAGGCTGCCTCCATGTCTCTTGAACAATCTGCATAAACTGATGGTGTTTGATCCACATATGCTGAAAACGGAAGGAAGATTTGACATTGAGATGAAGTTTAGAGGATTGAATAAGGAGCGGATGGTGATCCGAGCTTCTTCTAGGAAGATGGATAACCCAAGTACATTTAAAAAGTTCACTCCAGTGGAGGGAATACAGAACTCTATCCAGCCGCTTGCAAATTCTATTATTAGTCCAAGTATAAGGATTCCCTTCAAAATCAGCATCCATCAGATGGCAGTCCATAATCATGGAGTTAAAGTCCTCATTGGAACCAGGACGTTGGGCTGAAACTCCAAGAGTTTCAGCTGAGGAAAGCGTGGCATTAAAATCTCCCCCGATGATCCAGGGTCTGCCAGAAAAAGACAGCTGCCGGAGCTCGGCCCAAAGAGTTTTTCTTTCTCCTCTAATACAGCTGGCATAGACAAAGGTTCCCCAAAAAATCTTATCCAAAAGCTGAGAATGAATTTTGATATGGAGGAATTGATTGTGATCCTTGAGCACCTCAACATGGACCCCAGTCTTAGCAAAACACCAGGTTCTGTTAGAAATATTAGCAAAAACTGAAGAAAAACCAAACCTTCTGCACATAAATGAAGGGTCAAGTTGAATGAATGGTTCCAAAATAACAAGAATCTCTGGATGATGATCTATGCACAGACTGTGTAGAATTTTTTGTTTACTACTTTTCCCAATTCCCCTAACATTCCATATGAGAAAATTCATAATGAATTACTTTTGGGGAGGTTGTGACGAAGATCTAGATCCTCTTTGGTAATTTGGTTAGCTGTTTTCCTTCTACTGGTTTGGGAACGGGTCAAAGGTCCATGTGATCCATCGTCAAGTGATCTGTTTCTTCTGTGTTTGGCATTAGAAACAGCATCCAAAAAATCTACTTGTCTCTGAAAATCTTCAGCTTGACAGCAGGGATCATCAGAATGCTGATTGGAGTTGGCAGGCATGGTAGCAGAACGTAGCTGATATTTCACAGGAAAAGCCGTCTGCTCTCGCTCCCCCTCTGCTTGGAATTGATCAGTATCAGCATTAGAGTATCCAGAGGAATTTTCACTCAGCTCCCCAGCTAAATTTAAACCAGAATAGGACTGATCATTAATCTGCTAAGAAAATGGTACAGCTATTCTAGAATTCAGGCTGTGACCTGTAATCGTCTTCTCCTGATCTGAGTTGGAAGGAGAGTTTTCAATGGAGATATCAAAAGCTTGATCACTGACAATCACATTAACATTTTACAAGGCTGACCAGTTTTGAAAACGAGAGGAGTTGCTGAATCAGAACAAGCATTTTCCTGAACAGATTTTCCCTTTGCAGTAGTCTTGTTTGGTGAATGAGCAACAACAGTGTCTGATTTATCAGATTTTTCCTCACAGGCTCGCTGATTTCTTTGCTGCAGTGACGTTTGACCTGGTTGACTAAGATCAATATCATCCTTCTCTGTTGATAATCCTTTGGCTTGCTCAAGACTTTTGTCCTTGCAAACATCCATTGGCGTAACCTGATTTCTCCCCTTGTTACCTTGAAGATTCTCATCCACTTTCACTCCCTTTCCACGTTTTTGATTCAAAAGCTGTCTGAGATCAAAACCAGGGTTTGTGTTGTGGTGCTCAATTTGATCAGAACTGACGTTTTCAACCTTCTTGCCAGTTGAAGCTTTAAAAGAGCAGTTGGATTGGTTGTGCCCCAAATGACAGCAAAGAGGGCAGAATTCTGGGCAGTTTTCATAAAAAATTCTTTGAGTGAAACTTTTGTCCCCAATTCCCAGAAATATTTCTTGAATCCGTTCTTTCATTAAGTCTAATTCCACACAAACTCTAGCAAGACTAGTGTGAGTCAAATCAGCTGTTGGTTCGTCAATAAGAAGCGGAGAACCATAAGGGAAGCAATGTTGAAAAGGGCTTGCTTGTTAAACAAGTGGCAAGGCAGTTCAGGAAGTCTAATCCAGACTGGTGCAATTGAGGACTCAATGGAAGGATCAAAATCTGGTGTCCACTTAAAGACTCGTATAGGGAATCCGTCAAATAACCAAATGCCTCTCAACCAGATCCTAGAATAGTCTTCTTCATTAGCCAAAGTAATGAGAACATGTTTAGCATTGATAGCTCCAACTTTGAAGGTTCCCTTAAGACTAAGTTTTGTAATTCTAAAACGAAGCACATTTAAAGAAGGGACACCATGAGAGAATTTTCCAAAGAGCGAATATTTTAACGGCTGAGTGAGTGAGGCAGTTTCATCGGCTGAAAATTTAATCGTCGGTTTCCCTTTGTATTTAGAAATAGTACCAACCAAAGAGGAAGATTCATCAAACAATTTCTTAGCTGAACGAAGGGGATCAGTTTGAAGTTCAACACGTTGAGATCCTCGAATAACAACCGCATAGCTTCGGGAAGGGGCTGGTTTGGATGGACCAGCATCAGCCATAACAAAAAATCCACAGAACACTCTACTAGTCTCCCTCAAAACAACAACTCCAGCAACACAACACAGCACAACAATTCCCGGCAAGGGAAAACAAAGGAGAAGAGAGCAGCACAGTACGTGAATCGAGAAAGGAACAGTGAAATCTGGGCACTGTACAAGTCCGCGACCAATCGGAATAGAAAATGAACGAAATTTGGTCGATTGAGGGATGGAGAAGAAAGCCCAATGAAAAGCGAGTCAGAAAACACCAGAATCTCTGATGAACATCTTAAAAATTGAGCGGGCCCAGACGCGACAAAATCGAACAAGCTTGGATCCTTCGATTCGCAGCGAATCACCACCGGAGGTTTGCAGCGAAGGGTCACCGAAGGCTGGGGAACACTCGACAACGGGTGCTGACCAGCGACGATGACCGGAAACTGGGAAAAAAAGCGAATCGCTTTTTAGAGAGAGAAAATCGCCAGTTTCGTAGAGAGAAGGTGGAGAATTTGAAAAAAGTCCATACTGGTTTAGGGTTTAGGGTTTAGGTTTTTTTTTTAAAGAAATGCCAAAGGCGGGAGGAGCTTGTCGGGGTCCTCAACCCATCTTCATAAACTTAAAATGCCAAGTACAAGGTAACTTTAGAAAAAGTAAATGAGGAGTACTACTCCCTTACAGTTGTAAAACATGATCTTGAACAAAAAATCAAAAGTAAGTGAGGAGTACTACTCCTTTACAGCAACAAGTCAAAGGGGAGTTAGTGAAATCTAAAGTAGAGGTATCCCATCGAGTCGAGTCTGGTGATGCCAAGAAGTTTACCTTGTATCTGCTGTGGGGTAATGAAGTGAAAGCCTTGTGTGTTGATCGCCTGTGAGGCCAAAAGATCAGCAGCCTGATTTGCTTCCCTAAGGATGTGGGAAACTTTAGTTTCCATTTGACTCAGCATATCCTTGATTCTCAATAAGGTGTGGTGCAAGAGCCAATGACAATAATGGGTTGAGGAAAGGAGAGAAAGAATAACCAAAGCATCAACTTGAATCCATAGGTTGTGAATTCCATTCTGCAAGCAAAGTTCCAGCCTAATTTGCAAAGCCTGTAATTCGGTAGCAGTGTTTGAAATGAATCCAAGAGATTTGTGAAAAGCAAAAATCACTTGTCCTCGATGGTTTCTTAAGATGCCACCGGCACCTCCAATGCCAGGATTCCCTCGGGAAGCTCCATCTGTATTGAGTTTAAACTAATTGAAAGACGGTTTAACCAAGTAAACAACTTTCGGTTGGGGTTTGATAGGCTTTGGTAAGGAGATACCCAAAAAGGAAGCAATGTAACGATCTCCTCCCTAATGTGAAATTTTCCAATGTTTACTAACTATAGATAAGTGGAGATAAGAATAAACCTTGCAGATGTAGTGAGGTTTCATTTGAATTCCCCGGTATTTGGCATCGTTGCGAGCGCACCAAATGAACCACAAAATTAAGAAAGGAATGATGTTTCCAATATGGTGTTGAGAGTTGCCTCCATAGATCTCCCAAGCTAAAAGGAAGCAAGCACCATTGAGAGTTTGGGGAAGGGAGAGGTTAAAGAGTGAAGCAAAATGACTCCACACTTCCTTAGCTGTCACGTTGGAGAAGAAGAGATGCTGAAATGTTTCTGAGTCCTCACAACACTAGCATTTGGAAGCCAAAGAAAAACCTTTCCTTTGCATTCTGTCATCGGTTGGAATCCAATCCCTAAGGAACTGCCAACTAAAAATAGAAATGGTTAGGAGGATAACCAGAGACCATATTTTCTTGAAGATAACTTGACGGTGCTCAATCTCACAGATTAAATGCCATGCTGATCAGCTGGTAAAATAGCTGATAATTTTGCTAAATCCCATGCATTCTGCTTCCAGTACCAGCTGACCGGTTCTGGGGAAGGTTCCTCCTTTTGCAAAATTTCTTGCACTATACCTTCATGAAGCCATTGATCATGCCAGAAAGAGATAGAGCCAGATCCCAATGACCAAAATAGGTGTTCTTAAGCTATGGTTCGAATCCTGCAAAGCCTTTTCCATGTGGGCGAGTCATGTATCGAAACTTTAGGAAAGCATGAAAATGAGTTACCATAGTATTTATGTAAGGTAAAATTCCCCCAGAGAGTAGATTGATTTCTGAAGCGCCACCAAAGTTTGAGAGGAAGGTGGCCTTGGTTTAGGGTTTAGGGTTTAGGGTTTGGGGTTTGGGGTTTGGGGGTTCGGGTTTCGGGATTGGGGATTGGGGATTGGGGTCTGGGGTTCGGGTTTCGGGTTTAGGGTTTGGGGTTTAGGGTTTAGGGTTTTAGGGTTTAGGGTTTTTTTTAAAACGCCGAAGGCGGGAGGAGCTTTTCGGGGTCCTCAACGCTTCTTCATAAACAAAAAAACATCGAGTACAAGGTAGCTTTGGAAAAAGTAAATAAGGAGTACTACTCCCTTACAGCCAGAAAGCATAATCAAGTTCCAGATTTAATGAAATCTAAAGTAGGGGTACCCAATGGAGTCAAGGTGCAGAATGCCTCGCAACAAGCCCAAAGTTTGCTCCCTATGGAGTACAACAAGTTGGGTCTCCTCGCAAGCCTCGGATGCAAGAAGATCAGCAGCTTGATTGGCTTCCCTAAAGATGTGAGTGATGCGGACCTCCATTAAATTAAGGAGATTCTGGATGTTAAAAAGGATGTGCTGAGAAAGCCAATGTCCAGTGTGATTCGACGAAAGAAGGGATATAATGGAGGTGGCATCAACCTCGGCCCAAACTTTAGTAAATCCGTGCTGCCATGAAAGAATCAAGCCTCGATGAAGGGCATTCAACTCCGCCAAAGTATTAGAAGACTGTCCTAGAGGCTCCTTGAAAGCCAAAATGACTTTACCTGTATGATCCCTAAGAAGACCGCCAGCTCCAGCAGGTCCTGGGTTACCATGAGAAGCCCCATCTGTGTTAAGTTTCACCCACCCGATGGCGGGTTTAATCCATTCAACAACTTCAGGCAAAAGCTTTTTAGGAGAGGATAAAATAATTCCAAAGTGCGAGGCGATGGATCGGTCTCCAGTCCAATGTGAAGGTTTCCACCGATTGCATCGAGAGATGGTATTAATATAAGAATAGACCTTATGAATGATTTGATGACCATGCACTGGAAGGCCACAGTGTTTAGCGTCATTCCTGGCACACCAAAGAAACCATAAGATAAGGAAGGGAACAATGTTTCTGATATGAACCTGATAATTGCTTCCATGAACATCCCAAGCCTGAAGAAATAACACCACATTTGAAGTCTGTGGAATGGATTGATGGAATATGTAAGCAAAGTGGCTCCACACAGCTCGGGCCTTCATGCTAGAGAAGAAAATATGCTGAGAAGTCTCTTGTTCTCTACAACATAAACATTTGGACGGAAGAGCAAAACCTTTCTTCATCAGCCGATCATCTGTTGGGAGCCAACTCCAAATCAACCTCCAAAGAAAGATAGAAATGGTAGGAGTAATAAGCGGGTCCCAAAGTTTATGGAAGATAGCTTTACGTTCCCCCTTATCCCTAACAAGATGCCAAGCAGTTTTGGTAGAGAACAGTCCATTTGATGCCAGCTTCCAAACAGGTTGATCAAGCGTACCCATTCGGATGGGTGTGTTGATAATAAGTTGGCAAAGATTCTCTGGAAGCACTGTTTGCAATTTATCAAGATTCCACCTACCATGAAGCCAATAATGATGAACTGGTTCAGAAGATCCAGACATGGAAGAAAGAGTGTCTAAGGTGCCCTCCTTAAGCCAACAATCATGCCAGAACGAGATAGAACCCTTTCCTATATTCCAGAAAATATGCTCTTGCGTGACCATTTTGATTTTGGAGAGCCGCTTCCATGTGGGAGAATCATGGATAGAAACCTTCACCAAACCATGAAAGAATCCCCCATAGTATTTTTGAAGAAGAAAACGGGCCCAAAGAGATGATTGCAACCGAAATCTCCACCAAAGTTTAATGGAAAAGGCCTGGACAATGTCTCCCATCTTACGAACACCCAAGCCACCTTCGTCACGAGGTTGGCAAATGTTAGTCCACTTTGTCCAATGAATTTTCTTATGATTATCTGTAGATCCCCAGAAATATTTTGAGAAGTATTTTTCAATCCGATCCAGAGTAAAAAGAGGAGGATTGATAACTTGGAAAAGATGAAGAGTCATGGAAGAGAGGACACGCTGAATAAGTTGAAGTCATCCTCCATGAGACAAAAATTTATGCTCCCACCCCCGAAGCCTGTCATAGATCCGGTCCACAAGATCAGTGAAAAGGGAGCACCGTTTATTACCCTTGAATAATGGCGCACCAAGGTAGGAGATTGGCAGCTGCTTCCAACAAAAGCCAGTGAGGTGTTTGATACGGTGGATCAAGGTTTGTGGGGCTCGTTTACTGACCACAAAGGCACTCTTGGGGGTGTTTAACTGTTGCCCTGATAAGCATTCATAATGCTGTAAAAATTGCATAAGTTTTTGAAGAGCCGGTTTTCTCGCCTTAGTGAAGATAATAATGTCATCAGCAAAAGCCAGATGAGTAATAGGTAGACCTCCTTTGGTGTCAAAATACATATGGGGATTTTGAGAAAAGAGATTTTCCAGTCCTCGGGCGAGAGTCTCTGCTGCAAGAACAAATAACGCTGGAGAAAGCGGGTCACCTTGGCGAAGTCCCTGAGAAGATTTAAAGAAGCCAGCGGGATTGCCATTAATAAGAATAGAAAACCAGCAGTTGTTGATGCAGTTTTTAAGAAGGTTAACTGTTTGATCAGGGAAGCCCATATGAGAAACTGCTGTGAGGAGAAAATGCCAATTCACCCGATCATAAGCTTTCTGCATGTCAAGTTTGATCACAATGTTGTCAAACTTCGGCCGGTTATCAATGTGATGGACCAATTCCTGGGCCAAGAGAATGTTATCACAAATAAGACGCCCAGGAATGAAACCACTCTGTGAAGGAGAGATAAGGTCCGGGAGGAGAGGAGCAATTCTTTGATAAAGTAACTTGGACATAATTTTGTTGATAACATTGCAAAGGGAAATAGGCCTGAAATCGTTCCACTCCTTTGGACCATCCTTCTTGGGAATAAGCACAATAGAAGTAGCTGTAAAGCTTCTAGGCATAGGGGTCCCACAAAAGAAATCCGTAACTGCTTGAAAAACGTCTTCAGAAATGACTGGCCAACAGGTTTGAAAGAAAAGGGCAGAAAAGCCATCCGGGCCTGCAGCACTATCTAGGGACAAGGAAAACACCACTGCCTTAACTTCATCGATATTGGGAAGAGCAGTAAGGGAACAAGCCTTATCTGAGGAGATCTTGGGCAACAGCTCCATAAACTCATCCAAATCTGAGGAAGCAGAACTTGGACTAGAGTTATTCACTCCAGAATTTGAAAACAGCGTCTGAAAATAGTTCACTGCTGATGCTTGGATATCTTCTCCTTTGGTATAGGTATTGCCCTGTTCTGTAATCTGATTAATCTTGGACTTGGCTCTCCTTTTCTTGACAAGAGTGTGAAAAAATTTGGTATTGCGTTCGCCCTCCTCGAGCCATCTGCAATTACTTTTCTGCTTCCAAAAGGCAGCCTCAATGGAAAGGGCACGAATAAGCTCAGCATTACACTTGTTCAGTTCTGTAGAGTTAGCATCCCGAGGATCACGGTCAAACTGCATTTCTGCATGAGTAGCTGCCTATTTTGCCTGTGCAACCAGCTGAAAGACATTTCCAAAAACGTCCCTGTTCCAGCTTTGAAGAGTGCGCTTCATTCAGAAAAGTTTCTGTTGAAGTTTAATCATACCGAAGCTGTGAACAGGCTGCATCCATGTCTCTTGAACAATCTGCAAAAACTGATGGTGTTTGATCCACATATGTTGAAATCTGAAGGAGGGCTTGACATTGAGTTGTGGGTTAGAGGACTGAATAAGAAGAGGATGATGATCCGAGCTTCTTCTAGGTAGATGGATAACCCGAGTATTCTCAAAAATCTCACTCCAATGAAGGGAATAAAGAACTCTGTCTAGTCGCTTCCAAATTCGATTATTAGTCCAAGTAAAAGGATTCCCTTCAAAACCGGCATCCAATAAATGGCAATCCATGACCATGGAGTTAAAATCCTCAGTTGATCCATGACGTTGGGCTGAACCTCCAAGAGTCTCAGTTGAAGAAAGTGTGGCATTAAAATCCCCTCCGATAATCTAGGGTCCGCAAGAAAGAGAAAGCTGCTGGAGCTCAGTCCAAAGGATCTTTCTTTCTCCTCTAATACAACTGGCATAAATAAAAGTGCCCCAAAAACACTTATCCAAATCCTGAGAGAAAATTTTGACATGGAGAAATTGATTATGGTCCTTGAGCACCTCGACATGGATCCCAGTCTTAGCAAAACACCAGATTTTGTTGGAGATATTAGCACAAACTGAAGAAAAACCAAACCTTCTACACATGAAGGAAGGGTCAAGTTGTATGAATGGCTCCAAGATAACTAGAATTTCTGGTTGATGATCAGTGCAAAAGCTGTGTAAGATTTTTTGTTTACTACTTTTACCTATTCCCCTGACATTCCAAATAAGAAAATTCATCAAAGAATATTTTTGGGGGGGCTGAGACGAAGATCTAGATCTTCGTTTAGTACTTTGATTGGCTGTATGCCTTCTGCTGGTTTGAGAACGGGTCAATGGTCCCTTAAATCCTTCATCCAGTGATTTGTTTCTTCTGTGTTTGGCACTAGAAGTATCATCCAGAATTTCTGCGTATCTCTGAGTGTCTTCAGCTTAACTGTCAGAATCATTAAAGTGCTGGTTCACTGGAGAGGCTGTTTGCTGCTGCTCCTCCTCTGCTTGGGCGTGATCAAGGCCAACATTAGGATGGCCAAGAGAGTTTTCACTCAGCTCCACTGCTGAATTAAAATCAGATCCGGACTGATTGTCAATCTGCTGATAAAGTGGATCTGCTGTTCTGAAATTCAAACTATGCCCTGTTGCTGTCTTTTCCTGTTCTGAGTTGGAGGGGGAATTTTCCATGGAAATATCAACGTCCTGATCACTGACAATCACATTAACATTTTTACGAGGTTGACCAGTTTTGAAAATGAGCGGAGTTGCTGAATCAGAGTAAGTATTTTTCTGGACAGATTTTCCTTTGGTAGCAGTTTCAATTGGTGAATGAGCAGAGGCAGTGTCTGATTGAGCAGATGTTTCCCCACAGGCTCGATGATCATTTTGCTGCTGTGACGCCTGAACTGGCTGACAAAAATCTGCATCATCCTTCTCTTTTGAAACTCCATTGGCTTGCTCAATACTTTTATCCCTGCAATCATCCCTTGGCGAAACCTGATTTTTCTCCTGGTTGCCTTGACGATTCTCATCCACTTGAACTCCCTTTCCACGTTTTTGATTCAACAACTGTCTGAGATCAAAGCCAGATTTTTTGTTGCGATGCTCAATCTGTTCGGTAGTGTCATTTTCAGCCTTCTTACCAGTTGGATCTTTAAAGGAGCAGAAAGATGAGCTGTACCCCAAATGACAGCAGAAATTACAGAACTCAGGGCAGTTTTCATAAAGGATTCTTTGAGTAAAAGTTTTGTCCCCAATTCCCAGAAAAATTTCATGAATCCGTTCTTTCATCAAGTCTAATTGCACACAAACTCTAGCAAGACTAGGGCGTGTTAAATCTGCTGTTGGTTCATCAATAAGTAAAGGAGAACCGATGAGAGAAGCTATGCTGAAAAGAGCTTGCTTGTTAAATAAATGGCATGGCAGTTCAGGAAGTCTAATCCAAACTGGAGCAATTGAGGACTCAATGAAAGGATCAAAATCTGGCGTCCATTTAAATACTCGCATAGGAAATCCCTCAAAAAGCCAAACACCTCTCAACCAAATCCTGGAATAGTCTGCTTCGTTCGCTAAAGTGATGAGAACATGTTTAGCATTAATAATTCCAACTTTGAAGGTTCCCTTAAGGCCAAGTTTTGTAATTCTAAAACGAAGCACATTTAAAGAGGGAACACCGTGAGAGAATTTTCCAATGAGCGAGTATTTTAAAGGCTTAGTGAGAAGCGCAGTTTCGTTGGCTGAAAATCTAATACCCGGTTTCCCTTTGTAGTTGGAGATAGTCCCAACCAAAGAGGAAGATTCATCAAACAGTTTCTTAGTTGAACGATTAGGATCAGATTGAAACTCAACATGTTGAGAACCCCGAATAACAGCCGCATAACTTTTAGGAGGAGCTGGTTCGGGTTGACCAGGTTCAGCCATGATCATAAACACCACCAAACACCAAACACCACCAAACTCCATCAATGCAACAACTCCCGCAACACACCACAAGGCAAAACGAAATTCCCGGCAAGGGAAAGTCAAAGCAAAGGGTGTAGCAAAATACCTGGCGCAGGGAGTAGAAACGTCTGTGCAGGAACAGTGCCCGTCGAAAAATTCGCAAAAATCAAGCAAGCAATTGAACACAATCCAATCAATTGTTAGATGGGGAAGAAAGCCCAGCGGATTGCGAGTATGTGGAGCCCAGAATCACCGATAAACAGCTTCAGAAACGCGTGGCCGAGGATCGAAAAGAAAATCGAAATTCGCAAACCCACGAAAAATGATGACCCACGACTAGAAATTTGAGGTGGAGGGCCGCCGAGAGATGGAGAACACTCGACAACTGAAGCCGGCGGCCGACGACGACCGGAAATTGATGAAAAAAGCAAATCACTTTTTAGAGAGAGAAAATCGCCCAAATCGCCCAGATTTTAGAGAGAAGGGAGAGAATTTGAAAAAAGTCCATACTGATTCGGTTTAAGGTTTAGGGTTTAGGGTTTAGGGTTTAGGGTTTTTTTTTAAAAAATTAAACCACCAAGAGGTGGGAGGAGCTTTTCGGAGTCCTCATCCCATCTTCATAAACAACGCAGCCATTTACAACGAGGTGAAAAAGTATAAAGTTAAGAGAGTAACTCCAAAAGCAAAGCTAGGCCAAAAGCCAAGACTAGCGAAATCTGACATAAGGAATTTTAAGAGTGTCTAATCTAATAATTCCAAAGAGTTCTCCCTGGATTTGGTCGGCTGAAAGCATGGTGATACCGTGGTGGTGGCAAGCATATGTGGCGAGGAAGTCAGTTGCTTTGTTAGCTTCTCTGTAGATGTGTGTAATGTGGATCTCCATCCTACTCATAGAATTCCTGATTCGACTCAGCATGTGTTGAAATTTCCAACAGCCAGCTTGATGATGAGAGATCATGGTAATGAGGCATGACGCATCAATTTCAACCCAAACCTTCAAAATGTTTCTTTGCATACAGAGTTCAAGACTAAGGTGAAGTGCAGTAAGCTCGGCCAATGTGTTATTGCTGAAGGGAATGTGTTTTGCAAAGGCGAAAATAACCTTCCCTTGATGATTTTTGAGAAGGCCTCCTGCTCCACTAACTCCTGGATTACCTTTTGAAGCCCCATCTGTGTTGAGTTTGAGCCAACCTGGTGAAGGTGCCATCCAAGTGACGATTATAGGCCTATGTTTGTGAGGTTGAGGTAGGGGAACACCAAATTGGGAAGCAACATTACGATCCCCTCTCCAATGTGGTAACTTCCATAGCTTGCCAACAGTCAAAGTATGGAGATATGAGTGAACTTTTTAAATGATAGAGTTAGCTTTCATGCGAATGCCTCGATATTTAGCGTCATTACGAGCACACCAAATAAACCACAAGATAAGATAAGAAATAATATTTCGAATGTGGACAAAAGAACCTGGAATGTCCCAAGCTTGGAGAAACAGCTTAGCATTAGAGGTTCGAGGGAGGGAGACCTTAAAGAAATGTGCAAAGTAACTCCAAATGGCCCAAGCTTTGGTACTAAAAAAGAAAGTATGAGAAATCGTTTCATTATCATTGCAGCACTGACATTGTGAGGCTAGAAGAAATCCTTTCCTTTGAAGTCTTGCATCTGTAGGGATCCAATCATCTAAGAAGCGCCACAAGAAGATCGAAATGGTTGGAAGGAGCAATGGAGACCAAATTTTCTGGAAGATGAGTTGTTTTTGACAAGCTTGTCTATGTACATTCCAGGCAGATTTGAGGGTGAACTTACCATCATTAGAATCCTTCCAAAATGCTCGATTGGTACCGCCAACATTAATGGGAGTAGAAGCCACCAAATGAGCGATTTGAGCTGGTAAAATGTTTAACAATTTGCTGAGATTCCAGCCCTCATCATTCCAAAAAAAGTTGACAGGTTCAAACTGGGAGCCTTGTATGTCGGAAAGATCATGAAGCGTACCCTCTTGTAACCAGCAATCATACCAAAATGAGATTTTTCCATCACCAAGACTCCAGAAAATATTATTTTGGGCCACTGTTCTGATCTTACAGAGCCTTTTCCAGGATGGGGACGCCTGAGCTGTAACTTTCACCGAACCTGGGAAAGAGGCTCCACAATATTTCTGCAAAAGGAAAAGACTCCAAAGTGATGATTGCTCTCGGAATCGCCACCATAACTTGAGAGAGAAGGCCGAAATAACATCCTGAAGTCCTCTAATTCCCAGCCCTCCTTCTTCACATGGAAGGCAAATATTCTTCCATTTAGTCCAATGAATTTTCCTGTGAGATGTGGACGAACCCCAGAAGAATTTAGCAAACATCATTTCAATTTGATAAATAGTTGTTGCTGGAGGATTGAGAACTTGCAGTAAATGAAGAGGTATGGAAGAAAGAACACTCTTAATGAGTTGAAGTCTACCGCCATGGGAGAGAAGAAGATGTTCCCAACCACCAATTCGATCACGGATTTTCTTCACAAGATTATCAAAGAAGATTTTTTTCTTATTCCCTTTAAATAAAGGGGTGCCAAGGTAGCAAATGGGGAGGTGTTTCCAGCTGAATCCTGTCAATAATTTCAGCCTCTGAATTTGAAGAGATGAGGTTTTCTTGCCGACAACAAAGAAGCTCTTGTTGTGGTTAATCTGCAGCCCTGAAACAGTTTCAAAATTTTCAAGAAGAGTCATAAGTTTGTTGATAGTAGGTTTTTTGGCCTTGGAGAAGATAATGAAATCATCAGCAAAGGCAAGGTGAGAAAAGGAGCAGCCTCCTTTTGTGTCAAAAAACATATGGGGATTGTTCTTGAAGAGAGAATCCAATCCTCTAGAAAGTGTTTCTGCTGCAAGAATGAAGAGTGCTGGAGAGAGGGGATCTCTTTGTCTCAATCCTTTGGTGGACTTGAAAAATCCTAAAGGGCTGCCATTAACAAGAACTGAAAACCAACAATTTTCCACGCAATGGCGAATGAGAAGGATAGTGTGGGCAGGAAAATCCATGTGTTCCAAGACTTTAAAGAGAAAATCCCAACATATCTTATCATAAGCTTTAGCCAAATCAAGTTTCATAATAATGTTATCGAACCTGTCCCTGTTTTCCAAACAATGCACCATTTCTTGCGCAAGGAGGATGTTATCACCAATGAGCCGACCTGGGATAAAACCACTCTGGGAGGGAGAAACAATATGTGGAAGGGCTGCAACAATTCTCTTATAAAGAAGCTTTGACATAAGCTTATTAATCACATTGCAAAGAGATATCGGCCGAAACTCACTCCAGGATTGCGGTCCCTCAACTTTAGGAATCAGAGTAATAGAGGTGGCTGTGAAACTTCTGGGCATTGGGGTACCAGAAAAGAAATCCACGACAGCCTCAAGTAAATCAGCAGCAACAAAATTCCAGCAAAACTAGAAGAACAGGGCTGAAAAGCCATCCGGTCCAGCTGTGCTATCAGGGCATATGGAGAATAAAGTGTCTTTAATTTCCTCTATATTAGGGACAGATTTAATGGACTGAATGATTTCAGCCGGGAGTTTGGGAAGGAGGCTTAAAAATCCATTCAACTGTGGTAATGAACTGTGAGATGAGGTGCCTGTGAGCAGTTTTTGAAAGAAGTCAGCAGCTGAAGCTTTAATTTCATCCTCTGCTGTCAAAATATGACCATCAATCACCACTCTGCTGATGTGAGATCTGCTCCTCTTTTTTTTAACAAGAGAATGAAAGAAACTCGTGTTCCTTTCCCCTGCTTCCAGCCATTTATAGGTACTTTTTTGTTTCCAAAAATCAGACTCCATAGTGAGTATGCGAATGAGATTGGCGTTGCTTCTGTTCAGCACAATAGAATTTGCTTCTGAGGGATCTCTATCAAAGTTTAATTCAGCTTCAGAAGCAGCTGTTTTGGCCCTTGCAACGTGCTGGAAAATGTTCCCAAAACAGTTCTTGTTCCAGTCCTTCAAAGTGTTTTTGATACGATAAAGTTTCTGTTGGAATTTAATCATTCCAAATCCCTGAACTGGTTGCCTCCAAGAGTCCTCCACTGTTTGTAAAAAGGAATGGTGTCTTGTCCACATATTAAGAAACCTGAATGAGGGTTTGCACCTGTTGTAGGGACAAAAAGCCGACACCAATAAGGGGTGGTGGTCAGAGCTTCTCCTGGGAAGATGGAGAACTTGGGTGCATGAAAAAAGATCAATCCAGTGGCAAGAATGGAGAACTCTGTCCAAGCGTTTCCAAACTCTTTTGTTCGTCCAAGTATATGGTTCCCCAACGAAACCTGCATCAATTAATCCACAGTCCATGACCAAATTACAAAAATCTTCACTTGGTCCTGTCCTTTGAGAGGTGCCGCCAATAACTTCAGAAGAAGAGAGAGTAACATTAAAGTCTCCCCCGACCAGCCAAGGGATAGTAGTATCAGACAAGGCGAAAAGTTCCTCCCAAAGCAAGCGTCTCTCGGCTCTAGAGCAGCTGGCATAAATAAAGGTATCCAAAAATTCCTTCCCTTGGTCAAGAGAGTGTGCCTTAACATGAATGAATTGAGAGTGATCCTTTAAAACAAAGATATCGACCCCCTCTCGAGCGAATAGCCAGATTTTATTATTAAGGTTGGAGATGACAGATGAGAAGCCAAATCTTCTCCGCATAAAAGACTCATCCAGATGAATAAATGGTTCAAGAATAGCCAGGATGTCTAGTTTGTGTTCTTTACACAGATTGTGCAGAATTTTTTGTTTACTAGAACTGCCCATACCTCTAATATTCCAAATGATGATCTTCATGTTAGAATTGGTTGGATGGTTGAGATGATCTTAATGAGTTGGAGTTGTTCGCCATGTGAAAGAAAGTTATGTTCCCATCCTCTAAGCCTGACATAGATACGATCCAACAGGCCAGTAAAAAGAGAGCATCTTTTATTACCTCTGAACAACGGCGCACCAAGATAGTGAATCGGCAGTTGTTTCCAACAAAAACCAGTGAGATGCTTAATCCGGTGGATGGAGGCCTGTGAGGATCTCTCACTCGCCACGAAGTAGCTCTTGGAATAGTTTATCTACTGCCCAGATAAGTATTCATAGCGCTGTAAAAATTTCATGAGTTTTTGCAAAGCTGGATTTCTCGCCTTTGTAAAAATGATAATGTCATCTGCAAAAGCCAGGTGAGTAATGGGAAGGCCTCCTTTGGTGTCAAAGTACATGTGAGAATTATGTGAGAAAAGTTTCTCCAATCCACGCGAGAAAGTCTCGGCCGCAAGAATGAAAAGGGCTGGAGAGATCGGGTCACCTTGGCGAAGCCCTTGCGACGACTTGAAGAATCCAGCAGGGTTGCCATTAACAAGCACAGAGAACCAGCAGTTATTGATGCAATTTCTGAGAAGATTAACAATCTGAGCAGGGAAACCCATATGTGAAACCACTGTGAGAAGGAACTGCCAATTCACTCGATCATAGGCCTTTTGCATGTCAAGTTTAAGAACAAGGTTGTCAAACTTTTTCTGGTTGTCAATGTGGTGAACCAATTCCTGGGCTAAGAGAATGTTATCACAAATGAGCCGCCTGGGAATGAAGCCACTCTGTGTAGGAGAGATAAGGTTCGGAAGCACTGATGCTATTCTTTGGTAGAGAAGCTTAGACATAATTTTGTTGATGACATTACAAAGGGAGATGGGTCTAAAATCGTTCCATCCCTTCGGGCTATCAATCTTGGGAATGAGCACAATGGATGTTGCTGTGTAGCTTCGGGGCATAGGTGTGCCACTGAAGAAATCAGTAACGGCTTGATGAACATCGTCAGCAATAATTGACCAGCAGGCTTGAAAGAAAAGAGCTGAAAAACCATCAGGACCTGCAGCACTGTCCGGGCAAAGCGAAAAGACCACTGCTTTAATTTCAGCAAGGTCTGGAAATGCTGACATGGAGCATGCCATATCCGGAGAGATCTTGGGAAGAAGTTCCATGAAATCATTCAAATCTGAAGGAGCAATATCGTCGCCAGAGGCTGCAAATAAATTCTGAAAATAATTCACTGCTGATGCTTGGATATCCTCCTTTTCGGTCAAGAGAGTATCCTGTTCTCTAATTTGATGAATCATGGACTTAGCTCTTTTTTTCTTAACAATTGAGTGGAAAAATTTAGTGTTTTGTTCACCCTCCTCTAGCCATTTACAGTTACTTTTCTGCTTCCAAAAAGTAGCCTCCAATGAGAGAGCAAAAGTGAGATCAGCATTACACTTTTTTAATTCTGCAATGTTAGCAACTGAAGGATCTTGATCAACCTGAAATTCTGCTGCTGTGGCTGCCTGTTTAGCCTGTTCCACCCGCCGAAAAACATTTCCAAAAACTGTTCGATTCCAACTCTGAAAAAATCGCTTCATTCGGAACAGTTTTTGCTGAAGTTTAATCATACCGAAGCCGTGGACAGGTTGTAGCCAGTTCTCTCGAACAGCCTGCAAAAAAAGGTGGTGCTTGGTCCACATGTGTTGGAAACGAAAGGCGGGCTTGGCATTGAACCGTGGGTTGGTGGCATTGATAAGAAGAGGACGATGATCCGAGCTTCTTCGAGGAAGATGGATAATGCGAGTGCACTCAAAAGATTCAAGCCAGTTGTGAGAGTAAAACACTCTATCCAGCCGCTTCCAAACTCTATTGTTAGTCCAAGTGAATGGATTCCCTTCAAATCCAGCATCCATCAGTTGACAATCCATAACCATGTTGTTGAAATCCTCGCTAGAGCCAATACGTTGGTTAGCTCCTCCAAACGAATCCGAAGCAGAGAGTGTAGCATTAAAATCACCACCTATGATCCAGGGTTCACAAGTTGGTGACAATGCCCGAAGATCATCCCAAAGGAGTTTTCTTTCACCTCTAGTACAGCTGGCATAGATAAATGTACCCAAAAAGCTCTTAGCCAGCCTCTGATGGTGAATTTTGACATGAAGAAATTGATTGTGATCCTCAAGCACTTCCAGATGAATGTCATCCTTTGCAAAGCACCAAATTTTGTTTGAAATATTAGAGGTAGCTGAAGAGAAGCCGAGCCTTCTGCACATAAAGGATGAATCAAGCTGGATGAATGGCTCCAAAATGATGAGAATTTCTGGATGATGATCTTTGCACAAGCTGTGTAAAATTTTTTGCTTACTACCATTCCCAATTCCCCTAATGTTCCAGATCAGTAAATTCATCATAGGCTATAAATGAGGGGGCTGTGACGAAGATCTAGACCTTTGTCTTTGAGTGTGATTAGCTGCCTTCCTTTTGGTGGTTTGGGAGCGAGTCAGAGGCCTCTGTGATCCTTCATCAAATGACTTGTTTCGCTTGTGTTTGGCAATGGTGATGGCATCTGAAAAATCTGCCTGTTGCTGAAATGTTTCTGCCTGTTTCATCTGTTTTTCGAGATTGGTAGCTGCAAGAAAGTCCACAGTTTGATGCTGAATTTTTCCAGGTTGTGAGTGCTCCTCTTGGTTTCCTTCTAGCTGAAGATGCTCATGAGAATCATAGGAGAAACGAGCAGTTTTTTCTTTCAGCATCGCTGCTAAATTAATTACTGAACAGGACTGATCATCTGGCTGTTCTGACGAAGAAGCTGCTGTTTCAGAGGTCAATCCGTTTATCATTATTGCCATTTCATAATCTGAGTGAGATGAGCCATTATCTGTAGAAGAGTGAGATGTATGATCGCTAACAACAATATTAACATTTTTCCTTGGCCGACCAGAATTAAACTGGAGGTGTGAAGCAGAGTCAGAACATGCAATTTTCTGGGCTGCTGTTGCTGAAGCAGAGTCAGAACATGCAATTTTCTGGGCTGCTGTTGCTGAAGCAGATCCATTTTTAGAAGCAATTTTCTGGACTGATTTTTTTGAAACAGAACCATTTTCAGAAGCAGATTTCTGGGCAAATTTTTCTGAGGCAGAACCATTTTCAGAATCAGATTTCTGGGCTGATTTTTCTGAAGCAGAACCATTTTCAGAAGCAGATTTCTGGGCAAATTTTTCTGAGGCAGAACCATTTTCAGAATCAGATTTCTGGGCTGATTTTTCTGAAGCAGAACCATTTTCAGATGCAATTTTCTGGGCTGTTTTTTCTGATGCAGAACCATTTTAAGAAGCAATTTTCTGGACTGATTTTGCTGAAGCAGGGCCATTTTCAGAAGCACCAACATCTTTCCCACATTTTGGTATTTCTCTGTGATGCAATGGTAAGCCAACAGATTGGTCAGACTTGTCCTCCTTATCACTCAACACCTCTTTAGCTTGCTTGGCAGATTTATTCTTTTGCACATCCGTTGGCTTAAATTGATTTTGCACTCTATTCTCTTGTTGGTTAACATCCACCTTTATTCCCTTTCCTCTTCTCCGATTTAAAACTTGTCTCAGATCGACATCAGACTTAGAGTTATGTAGCTCAGCTGGTTCAGTTCGACCAAATTCCATATTCTTATCAGTTGAGGCTTTGTAATTGCAGTTGGATGAGCTATGACCCATATGACAGCAAAGATGACAGAATTCAGGGCAATTTTCATATTGAATCCTTTGAGTAAAAGTCTTGTCCCCAATCCCCAGGAAAATTTCATTAATCCGTTCTTTCATCAAGTCCAATTCAATACAAACTCGAGCAAGACTTGGGCGAGTCAAATCTGCTGTAGGTTCATCAATAAGCAATGGAGAACCGATAAGGGAAGCAATACTAAAGAGTGCTTGCTTGTTGAACAGATGGCATGGTAGCTCAGGGAGTCTAATCCAGACTGGAGCAATTGAAGATTCAAAGGATGGATCAAAATCCGGGGTCCATTTAAAGACTCGCATAGGGTATCCTTCAAAAAGCCAAACACCTCTCAACCAAATCCGAGAATAATCTTCTTCATTAGCCAATGTAATGAGAACATGCTTGGCATTGATGATTCCCACTTTGAATGATCCCTTAAGACCGAGTTTTGTAATTCTGAAACGAAGTGCATTCAAAGAGGGAACGCCATGAGAAAATTTTCCAACAAGCGAATATTTCAACGGCTGTGAAAGCAAATCTGTTTCATCAGCTGAAAATCTAATGCCAGGCTTCCCTTTGAATTTGGAGACAGTCCCAACCAATGTGGAAGAATCCTCAAACAATTTCTTAGCAGAGTGTTGAGGATCCGATTGGAATTCTACCCGCTGAGAACCCCGAATGATAGCTGCATAGCTTCTGGGAGGTGCTGGTTCGGTTTCAGCCATATCTGGAACAGACACTGTGCAGGAACACCAGCGAATTGGAAGAAACAGCCGTGCAGAATGGAACAGGGCAGAAATCACTGTGCAGAGTTACTGTACACTCTGCACAGTGCCAAAACGACGCCGTTTCGAAGGCGACCGGCCGGAAAAAGTTACCGAAAACGAGCAATCGATAACAGAAAATTAAAGCCCACAAGACAACGATCACAACGATACAAACAATTTAGAAATACGATGCAGAACAAGGATGGAATTGAAAAAAGAAATCATCGCGCGCAGACCGACTAGCCGGGAGGAAAAAACGCAATTACCTGAGAACGGCCAAGCGACGAGAGAAATTGATATGGGGGAAAGGGAGCCCAGAGCAAGGCGAGCTGGAGGCTACCTTTTCCGGCAGCCGAAGCTACCGGAGACGTGCGGATCGAAGAAAAGAAAAAATCGGCAGGACGGAGGAACGCGCGAAACCGGCCAAACGGCTGAGTTTTTTTCTGAAAATTGGAACGAAGGGTCGCCAAGGGACGAGCACCAACAGCCGGGGGTTGCTTTCCGGCGGCGGTGACCGGAAAAGGGGCGAATCACGAAATCGCCATTTTGGAGAGAGAAAATCGCCTAATTTCTAGAGAGAAGGGAGAGCATTTGAAAAAAGTGCAGAATGGTTCGGTTTAGGGTTTAGGGTATAGGGTTTAGGGTTTTTTTTTTTTTAAAGAAACCGCCAAGGGTGCGAGGCACTTTTCGGGGTTCTCAACTCATCTTCATAAACTCACAGAAAAAATACAAGGAAGCTTTGAAAGAAGTAAGTTAGGAGTACTACTCCTTTACAGTAGAAGAGCATGGACATGTCCCAGGGCTACTTAAATCTAAAATATGGGTACCCAATTGAGTCGAAGTGCAAAATGCCTCGTAAGTTACCATGAGTATGAAGTCTATGAATGACAATGAGGTGAGGCACCTCACAAGCCTCGGATGCAAGGAGATCTGCTACTTGATTGGCCTCACGGTAGGTATGAGTGATACGGACTTCCATTAAGTTTAAGAGATAATGTATGTTATGGAGGATGTGCTGAAGAAGCCAGTGGCCAGTATGCTCTGAAGAAAGAAGAGAAATGATAGAAGTAGCATCCACCTCAACCCAAATCTTGGAGTATCCATGCTGCCAAGAAAGAGTTAGTCCTCGGTGAAGGGCTTTCAACTCGGCCATTGTATTGGTTGAATGTCCCAATGGCTCCTTAAAGGCAAAAATAATTTGACCTTTATGGTCTCTAAGAAGTCCCCCTGCTCCGGCAATTCCTGGATTCCCATGAGAAGCCCCATCCGTATTCAGTTTCATCCACCCTATTGAGGGTTTAATCCACTCAACAATTTTAGGCCAGATGGTGCAAGGAGATGGCACAAAAATCCCAAAATGAGAAGCGATGCAACGGTCTCCATGCCAATGCGAAGGTTTCCACAATTTACTTCGAGAAATAGTATGAATGTAGGAGTAGACCTTATGGATGATATGACGTGCATTCACTGGGAGACCCCGATGTTTAGCATCATTTCTGGCACACCAAAGAAACCACAAAATAAGAAAAGGAATAATGTTTCTGATATGGACCTGATTATAACTGCCATGAACTTCCCAAGCCTGGAGAAATAAAACCACATTTGAAGTTTGGGGAATCGACTGGTGGAAAATGAATGCAAAGTGATTCCAAACTGCTTGAGCCTTCACGCTAGAAAAGAAGATGTGCTGGGAAGTTTCCTGATCACGGCAACACATACATTTAGAATGAAGGGCAAATCCTTTCTTCTGCAGTCGATCATCAGTTGGAAGCCAATTATGAAGCAACCTCCATAAGAAAATCGAGATGGATGGAATGATAAGTGGATCCCAGAATTTCTGAAAAATAGCTTTTCGGTCTCCCTTGTCCCTAATAAGTTGCCAAGCAGATTTAGTAGAGAAATGTCCATTGGTGGCTAGTTTCCACACCGGATGATCAAGAGCTCCGTTGTGAATAGGTGTGGTGATGACAAGTTGGCAAATGTCCTCCGGAAGAATAGATTGCAGTTTAGTCAGATTCCATCTCCCATGAAGCCAATAATGGTGGATAGGTTCTGTAGATCCCTCCATGGAGGAGATGTGAGCCAAAGAGCCTTCATGGAGCCAGCAATCATGCCAAAATGAAATGGAGCCCTTCCCAATGTTCCAGAAAATGTGCTCTTGGACCACCGGATAAATTTTAGTAAGCCGCTTCCACGTGGGAGAATCATGAATGGATCGCTTCACCGGGTTTTGAAAGAAACCCCCACAATATTTTTGGAGGAGAAACTGGGCCCAAAGTGAGGATTGAGACCTAAATCTCCACCATAATTTAATGGAAAAGGCCTCAATCACATCTCGCATCTTTCGAATTCCCAAACCACCTTCATCGCGGGGCTGACATATGTTAATCCATTTAGTCCAATGAATTTTCCTTTGGTTATCCGTAGAGCCCCAAAAATATTTGGAGAAAAGTTTTTCAATCCGATCAAGAGTAAAGAGAGGAGGACTGATAACTTGAAACAGATGAAGAGTCATAGAAGAAAGAACGCTCTGGATGAGTTGGATACGTCCACCATGAGAAAGAAAATTATGTTCCCACCCTCGGAGCCTTGCATAGACCCGATCCAAAAGGTCATTAAAAAGAGAACATCTTTTGTTACCTTTAAACAACGGTGCACCAAGATAGGAGACGGGCAGCTGTTTCCAACAAAAACCCGTAAGGTGCTTAATACGGTGGATGGAGGCCTGTGAGGATCTCCTACTAGCCATGAAGTAGCTTTTGGAATAATTTATCTGTTGGCCAGATGAGCATTCATAGCGCTGAAAAAATTTCATCAGTTTTTGTAGCGCTGGATTTCTCGCCTTTGTGAAGATAATAATGTCATCTGCAAATGCTAGGTGAGAAATGGGAAGGCCACCTTTGGTGTCAAAATACATATGGGAATTCTGTGAGAAAAGTTTCTCCAATCCACGTGAGAATGTCTCAGCTGCAAGAATAAAAAGAGTTGGAGAAATTGGGTCGCCTTGACGTAGCCCGTGCAATGACTTGAAAAATCCAGCAGGGTTACCGTTAATTAGCACAGAGAACCAACAATTATTGATGTAATTTCTGATAAGATTAACAATCTGAGGAAAGCCCATATGAGAAACCACTGTGAGAAGGAACTGCCAATTCACCCTATCATAAGCCTTCTGCATGTCAAGTTTAATAACAAGGTTGTCAAACTTCTATCGATTGTCAATGTGGTGGACCAATTCCTGGGCCAAAAGAATGTTATCACAAATAAGCCTCCCAGGAATGAAACCACTCTGAGCAGAAGAAATGAGATTCGGCAGGATTGATGCAATTCTTTGGTAGAGGAGCTTTGACATAATTTTGTTCACGACATTACAGAGGGAGATAGGCCTAAAGTCATTCCATCCCTTCGGGCCATCAATCTTGGGAATAAGCACAATGGAAGTTGCTGTAAAACTCCTGGGCATGGGGGTGCCACAGAAAAAATCAGTAACTGCTTGCTGAACATCTTCAGCAATAATTGGCCAGCAGAACTGAAAGAAAAGGGCTGAAAAACCATCGGGGCCTGCAGCGCTGTCCGGGCACAGAGAAAAGACCACTGCCTTAATTTCAGCAAGCGCTAGAACTGCTGATAGGGGGTTTGCCATTTCTGGAGTGATCTTGGGTAATAGATCCATAAATTCATCCATATCTGAAGTAGATGTGTTTCCACAAGGAGCTGCAAATAAATTCTGGAAATAATTTACTGCTGAAGCTTGGATGTCTTCCTTTGCGGTCAGGAGTGTATCCTGTTCCAAAATCTGATGAATCATAGACTTGGCTCTTTTTTTCTTGACTAAAGAGTGGAAAAATTTAGTGTTGCGTTCGCCCTCCTCAAGCCATTTACAGCTGCTTTTCTGCTTCCAAAAGATGGCTTCCAAAGAGAGAGCATAGGTGAGATTGGCATTGCACTTATTTAATTCAGCAGAGTTAGCAGCTGAAGGATCCTGATCAACCTGAAATTCTGCTGCCGTAGTTGCCTGTTTAGCTTGTTCCACCAGCTGAAAAACATTGCCAAAGACTGTCCTATTCCAACTTTGGAGGAAACGCTTCATTCGGAAAAGTTTCTGTTGGAGTTTAATCATACCAAAACCGTGGACAGGTTGCTGCCAAGTCTCTTGAACAGCCTGCAGAAATTGATGGTGTTTAGTCCACATGTGTTGGAAACGAAAAGAGGACTTGGCCTTGAACTGTGTGTTGATAGCATTGATAAGAAGGGGCCGATGATCAGAGCTTCTTTTAGGAAGATGGATAACACGAGTGCTCTCAAAAGAATTAAGCCAGCTAAGGGAGTAAAATACTCTATCCAATCGCTTCCAAACTCTTTTATTGGTCCAAGTGAATGGATTCCCTTCGAATCCAGCATCCATCAGCTGACAATCCATAACCCTACTGTTGAAATCCTCGATGGATCCCGAACGTTGGGAAGATCCTCCGAAAGTTTCAGAAGAGGAGAGCGTAGCATTAAAATCACTACCAATGATCCAGGGTCCACAACTTGTTGATAGGTCCTGGAGCTCGGCCCAAAGGAGCTTTCTATCACCTCTAACACAGCTGGCATAGATGAAGGTACCCCAAAAGCTCTGAGCCAGCATCTGTGAGTGAATTTTAACATGGAGAAATTGGTTGTGGTCCTTGATCACCTCAATATGTGTGTCGGTCTTAGCAAAGCACCAAATTTTGTTTGAACAATTAGAGAAGACTGAAGAGAACCCAAACCTTCTGCACATGAAGGATGAATCAAGCTGAATGAATGGTTCCAAAATGACAAGAATATCAGGTTGATGATCTTTGCACAAACTGTGTAGAATTTTTTGTTTACTGCAACTCCCAACTCCCCTAATGTTCCAGATCAGCAGCTTCATGATAGATTATTTTTGAGGAGGTTGTGACGAAGATCGAGACCCTCATTTATGAGTATGGTTAACTGCCTTGCTCTTTGGGGTTTGAGAGCGTGTCATGGGCCCTTGAGGATCATCATCTAAAGATTTGTTCCTTCTGTGTTTGGCAAGGGAAATGGCATCAGAGATATCAACCTGTTGTTGAGATTTTTCAAGTTGGTCATTGATTCCCTTGTTTTGCAGATTTTGTGTTGCTGGTGTAGACACACTACGAAGCTGGATATTTTCTGTCTGTTTGTTCTCATACGGGAATCTTTCCTCCTGGATAAGTTCGTAATAGTTAAAGGAAGGGCTATCAGAAAAATCACTCAAAATAACTGCTGAATTTATCCCAGAACAGAATTGGTCATCCGATTTTTCTGAAGAATTTACTGCTGCTTCAGTGTTCTGTTTGTCTGGAATTTGTGCCTTTTCAGAGTTTGAGTTGGAGAAGCAATTTTCTGATGAGGAATGGCGGTTATGGTCACTAACAACAATATTGATATTTTTCCCCGGCCTACCAGTTTTAAAGATAAGAGGTGAAGCTGACTCGGAACTTGTAATAGTATGGGAGGATTTTCCAGCAGCAGCCCCTATTTTTTCAGCAGAAAATTCTGCCTCGCAGTCTTGATTTTTTCTGTGTTGCATTGGCGAACAAACAGGTTGTTTAGAGGTGTCCTCATCCTTGTCATTCAGCTTCTGTTCTGCTTGCACAACACTTTTGTTCTTTTGCATATCAGTATTTTTGGACCGACTTTTCCTTGACCGCCCAGTTTTAAACATACCAGGTTTTCCTTCATCTAGTGATTTGTTTCTGTTGTGTTTGGCACTAGAAGTATCATCCAGAATTTCTGCGTATCTCTGAGTGTCTTCTGCTTGACTGTCAGAATCATTAGAGTGCTGGTTCACTGGAGAGGCTGTTTGCTGCTGCTCCTCCTCTGCTTGGGTGTGATCAAGGCCAGCATTAGGATGGCCAAGAGAGTTTTCACTCAGCTCCACTGCTGAATTGAACTCAGATCCGGACTGATTGTCAATCTGCTGATAAAGTGGATCTGCTGTTCTGAGATTTAAACTATGCCCTGTTGCTGTCTTTTCCTGTTCTGAGTTGGAGGGGGAATTTTCCATGGAAATATCAACGTCCTGATCACTGACAATCACATTAACATTTTTACGAGGTTGACCAGTTTTGAAAATGAGAGGAGTTGCTGAATCAGAGTAATTATTTTTCTGGACAGATTTTCCTTTAGCAGCAGTTTCAATTGGTGAATGAGCAGAGGCTGTGTCTGATTGAGCAGATGTTTCCCCACCGGCTCGATGATCATTTTGCTGCTGTGACGCCTGAACTGGCTGACAAAAATCTGCATCATCCTTCTCTTTTGAAACTCCATTGGCTTGCTCAATACTTTTATCCCTGCAATCATCCCTTGTCGAAACCTGATTTTTCTCCTGGTTACCTTTACGATTCTCATCCACTTGAACTCCCTTTCCACGTTTTTGATTCAACAACTGTCTGAGATCAAAGCCAGATTTTTTGTTGCGATGCTCAATCTGTTCGGTAGTGTCATTTTCAGCCTTCTTACCAGTTGGATCTTTAAAGGAGCAGAAAGATGAGTTGTGCCCCAAATTACAGCAGAAATTACAGAACTCAGGGCAGTTTTCATAAAGGATTCTTTGAGTAAAAGCTTTGTCCCCAATTCCCAGAAAAATTTCATGAATCCGTTCTTTCATCAAGTCTAATTCCACACAAACTCTAGCAAGACTAGGGCGTGTTAAATCTGCTGTTGGTTCATCAATAAGTAAAGGAGAACCGATGAGAGAAGCTATGCTGAAAAGAGCTTGCTTGTTAAATAAATGGCATGGCAGTTCAGGAAGTCTAATCCAAACTGGAGCAATTGAGGACTCAATGAAAGGATCAAAATCTGGCGTCCATTTAAATACTCGCATAGGAAATCCCTCAAAAAGCCAAACACCTCTCAACCAAATCCTGGAATAGTCTTCTTCGTTCGCTAAAGTGATGAGAACATGTTTAGCATTAATAATTCCAACTTTGAAGGTTCCCTTAAGGCCAAGTTTTGTAATTCTAAAACGAAGCACATTTAAAGAGGGAACACTGTGAGAGAATTTTCCAATGAGCGAGTATTTTAAAGGCTGAGTGAGAAGCGCAGTTTCGTCGGCTGAAAATTTAATACCCGGTTTCCCTTTGTATTTGGAGATAGTCCCAACCAAAGAGGAAGATTCATCAAACAGTTTCTTAGCTGAACGATGGGGATCAGATTGAAACTCAACACGTTGAGAACCTCGAATAACAGCCGCATAACTTTTAGGAGGAGCTGGTTCGGGTTGAGCAGGTTCAGCCATGATCATAAACACCACCAAACACCAAACACCACCAAACTCCCTCAATGCAACAACTCCCGCAACACACCACAAGGCAAAACGAAATTCCCGGCAAGGGAAAGTCACAGCAAAGGGTGTAGCAATATACCTGGCGCAGGGAGTGGAAACGTCTGTGCAGGAACAGTGGATTGCGAGTCTGTGGAGCCCAGAATCATCGATAAACAGCTTCAGAAACGCGTGGCCGAGGATCGAGAAGAAAATCGAAATTCGTGAACCCACGAAAAACGATGACCCACGACTAGAAATTTGAGGTGGAGGGCCGCCGGGAGATGGGGAACACTCGACGACTGAAGCCGGCGGCCGACGACGACCGGAAACCGATGAAAAAAGCAAATCGCTTTTTAGAGAGAGAAAATCGCCCAAATCGCCCAGATTTTAGAGAGAAGGGAGAGAATTTGAAAAAAGTCCATACTGATTCGGTTTAGGGTTTAGGGTTTAGGGTTTAGGGTTTAGGGTT